>OX371263.1:79399113-79864719 GCA_947311025.1 Lypha dubia | reverse complement strand
ACTTATCGATGAAATATTTCTACGTTATGGCATACCGAGACGTATAAAATCTGATAACGGCGTACAGTTTGTGTCAGCTATAATGCAACAGGTAACATACTGCCTTGGTATACAACAACAATTTACACCAGTTTACCACCCGGAGGCAAACCCTGTGGAACGCAAAAATAGGGATCTGAAGAGTCAACTGGCTATTTTCGTGCAGCATCAACACAACAATTGGCATCAAAGCTTAGCTGCTATACGTTTCGCAATGAATACTGCAAAGTGCCAGAGTACCGGGTATAGCGCAGCTTACCTGACTTTTGGTAGAGAACTACGTACTTTAGATGATGTTAAACATGATGTCAAAGCCATAATAGAGTCTGAGAGTTTCATACCTGAAATAACATCATACCTCCGGACGATTTCCATCGCTTTAGGAAACGCCAAGGAAACTGAAGCGAAAATTCAGGACAAAAACAAAGCCTATGTCGACAGACAAAGAAGACCGCAGCCAAATTTTGACACTGGTACTGAAGTACTGGTTACAACACACGTTTTAAGTAACGCAGGTAAGGGCATCTCATCCAAGTTTGTACCTAAGCGTGATGGCCCGTACCTAATCACCAAGAAGATTGGATCATCCTCATATGAGGTGTGTTCGCCAGACAACTTGACGATTCCACTTGGTACTTACCATGCATCGGCATTAACTTTGTACAAGGGTACAAATAGTAAAGAAGCCCCAATGCCAGTACACCCCATGAAGAGACGTGGCCGACCAAAAAAAAAAACGAAATGATGAAGCCTAGAAGATGTTGTCGTACTACTCGGGTCGAGATCATGTACGCCAAAGGGGGAGACTGTAGCGGCTCACCTTTTATTAACTTGTATTTCTAATTTCAAATTTCATTCATTTACAATATTTGCTTAATCTTATTAGTAATCATTTGCATGATTACTTTATTTTATTTTTATATGTCACTAGCATGTGTGACTTGTTAACTACAACACTGCCATACGGGAAAGCTCTTCGTGTTTTATGTACATATAAAGCTCTTTTCATAAGTTTAACGATCATTTATCAAGTAAAAGCTCTTTCTTGTGTGTATAAAAGCAGAGCAACAGACGAAGACAATTCATTCCGTATTTGCAGGTTGGTTTGGATAGTCAACAGAAAAACATGACTAGCATACAATCTTCGTGATGACTATAGTTGTAGTTGATTGTTGCTATGTGTGTTTTTCTGATTGAGTTAAAGTGTTGTTGGTCGCGATAGTGGCCGCATTTTACTTTGAATTCTTTTGACATTCATTCCGTATTTGCAGTGTGTACTTTTGTTACTAAGAAAAACCAGACATCGTTTAATAATAATATTCAAGTTAAAAGATCTAAGAAAATTAAAGAAGTTTATTTAAAAACAATTAAATTAAAAACAAAAACTTTTCTTCTAAAAATAAATAAAAACAATTAATTTATTACAATTTTAATTTTTCGTTGTTTACACTTTTAATGGTTTTCAACTACTGTTTACATACATATGTTTTCTTTTGTTCAGTTCTGTGTTTGTTTATCGTATGTCTATATATGTGTGCGCAATTGTCTGTGTCCGTCTTGTAATTAATTCTTTTCTGTGTTGGGATATTTATTATATGTAGCATCTCTTGCATGTATCTCTTCGGGTAGCTTTTTTCTCTTTCAAGTATTTTCACTTTATTTAAATCCGGTTTATGACCAGTTGCAGCACAGTGGGCCGAAAGTGCTGTTTTTGGCATTAAACATTTGTCAGTTGTTTTTATCTTCCGAATTCGACAATTTTGTTTGCTCACGTACCCATTCATCCAGAAATGGACCTCATCGCTGCAGATGATTTTTCGATGAAAATTAGGATCAGTTGCCAACTGACATTTTGATAAAACAATTTTATTATTTGCACGTGTTATTGAATACTTCATCCTTCCATGATTTGGGAAAACAGACTAAAAATATTACAACTAATTTGGCAGATGTAGTTTCAACAAGATGGTCGCTGTTAACTGTCAAAGTTCGAAAGTACCTGTTTTAAGACCCTTTATTTTGCAAGGTGAAATGAAGTTGCTGTAGCTGTTATAAATATGACAGGTAGTTCGATAAATTAGTTAAACACAATAAAAAAAGCCTTCTGTTTTAATTAAAACTTGCTTTTTATTTAAATATATTAAGATTAACTTAAATTATTTTGCAAAATCTCTTCTTTATTTCAGTTTATTTATTTATTCAATCAAAGTAATATAAAAAGCCACATCAGGCCAATTAAAATATATATTACAGGAACAGTTTCCCGAATAAGTAAATACTTAAAAGTATTTCAAAATAATAGAAATAGAATTAAAATAATTAATTATTAAACTTTTGATTAAATTCAATTCTTATTTGTGTTTTTGTCTTTGCATATTATTTAATTTGCAAATAAATTTTATTTAAAAGAAAATATACATAAATAAGTCAAAACTAATTGTTTCACATTTTTTGGAAAACAAAAATAAAATTTATTTTAACTTTCCGTTAATTTAAATTTAATTTTATTTATACTTTAAAATGATTATTGTAGTATTTCTTGGTGTTATGTGGCTCGGAAGCATAAGATTTGTCATTTAAATAAAATGTGTTATTATAACAAAACGTTTCGTTAATATAAAATATTTGTATAAGTAGAAAATGAAAGTTAATGAAATAGTTAATGTGGCACTTAAATTATCATTCTTGAAACATTTCTTCAATATAAGGTTGCAAGTTACACGTGATAACAAGCATTATAGCATATAATTAATTATTTGTAACAAGTAGTAGGAGTTTTTTTAAAAAAAAATTAATGTGAGATTAAACAACAAAGTGAAAAGTATTAAAAAGGTGGTTTTCTTAGACATAAATGCAAAAAATTTGATATTTAAAATAAAAATGGTTTATTATTCATTTTGTATTTGTTAAATTTCGTTAAATAATTAACACAATGTTTAGAAAAAATATATGTTTATGTACTCGTATTAGTTAATGTTTACATACGAGCTCATACAAACATACATACATACATACATATGGGTATGTTTATGTAATTATTATTGTGTAGCGACTTCTCTACATCATCTTACCAATCTGAATATTATATATGTATGTATGTATATATATATTTTTTTTTATATGTAGTACATGTTTGTTTTGTTCTCTTCTAGTTTAATTTTAATTGATTATTATATTTTAATATCAAGATCACTTTGCCAAATTATTAATTTGAATTAGTTTTATTATATGATAGATGTTTTCTATAATTTGATTTTGTAATTTTTACACATAACTTAAGAATATTGAAAATATCTTAAATTTTCTCTCCATCCTGACAGGAATGACCAACAGGCAAATCAACTTCCATTTGCCGGACATT
Source organism: Lypha dubia (assembly GCA_947311025.1). Classification (NCBI taxonomy): domain Eukaryota; kingdom Metazoa; phylum Arthropoda; class Insecta; order Diptera; family Tachinidae; genus Lypha; species Lypha dubia. The sequence goes on along the minus strand of OX371263.1, from coordinate 79,861,319 downwards.
AGGTGAACATTGTGAGTTTTGTTCATGTGTTTGAGCAGTAGATTCAGCTTTTAAGTTGGGTGATTTTTCTAAATTAGTTGATAGATTTTCTTCTTCGACTTCATCGTCATCAGCAAGTTCTTCTTCTATTAATTTACGTGCCAATTTGACCGCTTCAAATTCTTTATAATGGGCCTTGCGACGTCGTTCAAATTCAATGCGACGAGCTTAAACAAAATAAAATACATACATACATACATACATTTGTATATTCTTCATATGCACACATTTTCACCATTTAACATTTAAGTGCTATTCGAACACTACGTAACGCACTTTTCGATGTTATCAAACACTCACATTTCCCTTCGAACAAATCACAGCATTTGCAAATCTCAGGCCAATTTAAACATTACTTAAAATTAATGAATGGAAATATTAATTAAGAAGGAAATAATTGTTTGTAATAGGACATTTTTGAGGTTATTTCAATGAGACCATTTTTCTTCAAGCAAGACAAATAAACACGAAATTAATAATGAACCTAAACTAAAAAATAGTATCAGTTTTTCTAATGGAAACACTAGGGCCGAATCAACATCTCATACCTAACAACGTGATAAGCATATAAAACAATTTTTTTTTTTTTTTTTTAGATCTTAAATTATATTTATAAAATTTAATACCTCTTTCTTCCGGGGTCTCTTCGAAATCTTCATCAGAATCTTCATCATCATCGAATGAAGGCGTTTGTGTATTGGCCGCAATACGCAATCTATAACAGAAATTAACAAATTTCAATATAAATTTCGTAATATGTTTAAAAAGCAACTTACTTATCAGCTAATAATTCAGCATCTAACTGATCAGGTTGCGGATCCGTCTCAGCTAAACTGTATGGCGTTTTAGGTTCATCTATTTTCATATGACCATAATCTTTGTCAGCTGGATGGAAGGTTTGCAGCACATTGAGTTCATCGAATTTGGCACTTTTACGGCAACTATTTAAACATTACAACAATATGTATATAGTATATAAAGTTATTATAACATATTAAATAAAATGTTATTTATAAAATAAAAAAACTTCACTGCCGTCATAAAAGAAGTTCATATTTAAGCCTACCTTGCACCAGTTCGATCAAAACTGCTTGAAGTCTTTAAAATTCCTTTTTTTGGTCGTTTACCAGCACCACTTGCACCAGCACCAGCTTCAACATTGCCACCATTTGAAACACTTTGCATTTTATTGTTTTAGTATAATTAATCGACTAAGACAATAATTTCTTGTTATTATTTCTGTTTGTTTTATACTCTTAGAGTAGACACTTCGATAATTATGATTGACTTCACAGTATTTTTAATTTCGTTTGCTGCAGACTACAATAGCCGGTATATGTGTGTATTTTTTTTTTTTTTGTAATTTCTAAATACGTAAAAAATGAAATCAATTTAAGAGTAAAAACACATTTTATTAGAATTAATATGGAGGTGTTACGTTGCCTTTATTGTATTATTATGATGATAAACAAACATTCTGTGTAAATTCAAGTTTAAAAATTTATATGAATAATAGACTGAATTAGAAACATAAAGCAGATATAAATAAATTGTTACAGATTTCTTTAGATTAGATAACATCAGCAATGATATTTTAAGAAAATGAAAATGGAAATGAAAATGAACAAATAGGAAGAGAAGGCTTACGAATATATAGTGTAAATTTTCATACATACATATACACATATTAATATGGATATGAAAAACTAAATTTGAAGGTAACAAAACCATACTTCAAAATAAATTAGCAGGAGTAAAGACAATATTCATCGTAGAAAGCAAGGAAATCTTATCAGCACCTTTGTCCATACTACGAAGAAAATGAATCCCCAATTTATTTGTATTCACGAAAATTTATTAATATTTGTATACTACTCGTATTTTATTTGACCTTTTCTTTATATTTATTAGAATGTTTATTTAAGCAATAGGTCTTTTGATTTAATATATGTATATATTTATATAAAATTTTCCTGTGGATGCTAACAAATTGTTAGCGAAATATCGAAAATAAATATAAATAAATACTTATATATATATAGGTATATATATATTAAATGAAAATTTATTAATTTTATTTAAATTACAACTTCATTAAAAAATATTTACAAGACAAGAAATATATTATCGATAGTTGCCCAGCAGTTGTGTCAACCCATTCAGGATAATGTTACGAAAGAAAGTAGATTTACGAGACTTACATTAAGAGACTAATGAGTTGATCCATTTATGGTAAATATTATAGTTTATAAAAGTTTCTATTTGTTATGGTTTAGCTAATCTATATACATTTCATTGGTAGTTTAATACCATCAAGTTTTAAAATTTTCAAAACTCATCCACTCATACACGAAAATTAATATCATTAAAAAATGCAAAGACCCCAATAGGTCTATTGCTTTGAATATCAAAATACTTAGATTAGAGTTTTTCAAAATTAAAATTTAAAGGAAAATATTATTTAAATATTACAGCATTTACTGGCCCCGATAACTTGACGGCATTAGGGTCATACCATTTACTTTACAGATTTGCAAACGTCAGGATTTTCTTATCTCACGTGTGACAAAAATGTGAGTTACGTTTGATCGTAACATAAATTATATATGTACTGTATATAATCATGCTTGATATCATATGTCTGATTTCGAAACAACGAATTGTGCGTGACTCTCACGAAGTAACCTTCCTAACCCTGTTTAAAAATATCTATTCCGGCAGTAATACAACTGTAATCACTTTATCATCCCCGATGTGATCTGAACGCATTATTAAGGATCAACATCAAAGTATTTAGTAATAATGATTTAAGCAATATTTTAATAAAATATTGTCACAAAGAGACTCCAAGTCTCTTGCAAAATACCTCTTATAGATGTCAAAAATATATTAAAATATGTGTCAAAAACGTTTAACATCTGACGGAGGAAGAAATATCATGGTGAAACAACCATCGGAACGATTATGTTCAAAAGAAAAAATTAGATAAACATTTCAATATATCGTTAGATAAAATGCAAAAAGGAATACATATGTAACAAAAATATAATTTTGCAGCAGAAGCAAAAAACTGTAATATGGAAACTATAAAAATACATATGTATGCATAAACGTCCCTTTTTTTGTTAACAAAAGCGTAATTTTTTTGTAAAATTTTGCCAAAACATGTAGTTTAATAGCATTTATAATAATCAAACAAAATCGCGAAATGGAGTCTTTTGTTAGTTACGCCGTTTTGAATTTTAGCTAGCGATATAAGTATGTATAATGCACAAATACACACGCATATGTACTTATGGGAGCTTGCAAGACGCATCTGTCTGGCTGATAAGTTTATAAACAAAGTAAAATATAGCATCGACAAATCAAGTACTAATGACCACACTAAACGGATTTTACTAATGGATACGATAAATTACATACATACATATGTATATATGATGTATATCTCGTGTGTAGTATGCAAATATCCGTTCAAAACAAAAGAACATAGAATAATACATACATACCAAAGTACCTAAGTATATGATGGCAAAAATATTTTGGTACATGTGGGGTGTGGAAGGTGTATCGAACATATACATATGTATTTATATGTTCATACATGGCTTTAGAAGGCAATCGTACTCCTTCTTTTTCCCGCTGGGTAAATATACGAGTACACACACACATAATATTAACACATTAAATTGTTTTTTCTACAGTTATTAGTGTTGTTTTTGTATATTTTTGTATTACATTTTCAATATAAAATCTAATTAAAATACGTTCTAGTTAAAGGAATATAAAATGTAATTTGACTTGTTACTGTAAGGCGGAATAGGGCAATATTTATTTCGTAATCACTAGTGATGATGCATCAATTTACATTAGAAGTATAAGTACATGCAAACATACACTGTATACGTGTACATATGAACATACATATGTACATATTTAAATTAATTGTGATTATAAGCATGAAAACATCATGATTAAGCCACATACATACATAAGTTAATAAGCATGGCTTGAGCCATGGTCAATAAAAATTTCCTAATATTATTACGCATTTCTTTACTTACATACGTTTTAATATAAATTATTCGTATATATTCAAGGTGCAGGATTCCTACATTGGATTTCAAGACGCTTAATTTTTGCGTTTTCAGACACTTTGTTTGATGATTCTGTGTTCACTTAAAATTCACAAATATTTGTTCTAAATATATATAAATTTTTGTAAAAATGTGTATATGCATATATTTTGTATCACGGCCCGTTTATTATAAAATCGCATAAACTCTCTTTCTTTCATGCTATTGCATTTAAATTTTATTCTTCGATTTTTTCACTTGACAAGATTCTATTTGGAACTATTTTTGAGATATTCTTCTTTCTAAATGTCATCCAGAGTGATTTGATAGTTGCAATAAAATCCACACCGCAGCACAATTTGTGCAAAACACATATTTACCAAGGCGAATTCACTTACCTATTGGTGTTAATTCAAGGCAAGTTCCTAACAGGTAGATATCTCAAATGCTATGGCAAGATAAATTGTCACACTTTGCGGTACATTTTTTGAAAAAGTAAGTGGATGTTTTTTAATGCGAATGGAGCCGGGACTACCTGTTATGTATTTGACTTGAGAACACCTGAGTTCGCCTTGGATTATTTATGTTTTAAAACCTCTTCAGCTGTCAAGCAAACACCTACGCTGCCATCACTGTTTAAAAAAACTGACAAGGGTAATGGTCTAATAAAATAAGGTGTGCTTATCAACACTACAATAAAAAACGACATGTATTTTGTTTGTGTAAAAAATAGCCAATATTGTCAAAAAATAAAAGCTGTATACATAACAAAACAATATGTGGTTTGTATGTATTTAGTGGTTATGCAAAAACAAAAAGCATAACGTAAACAAAAATTTTCATTATGGCGGCCAAAAATGTAAACAACTTTTGACAAGACCGAAGATACTTACCATATTTTTGCATATTATATACATGGTGGAATAATAAGGTGCGCGTATCAACGCAACAACAAAATCGACATGCATTTTGTTTGTGTAAAATTAATTCAACATTGTCAAAACAAAGCTGTATACAAAACAAAACAAAAGTTGTTTTGTATGTATTTATTGGTTATGCAAAAACAAAAAGCATAACGTAAACAATAATATTCATGATGGCGGCCAAAAATGTAAACAACTTTTGACAAGACCGAATGAACTTACCATATTTTTGCAGATTATTTAACGGTCAAAACACAACCCTACAAAAAACCATATTCCTTCTTGCGCAGACCTGATTATTAGACCATGATTATATAGCGGTCAAAACACAACCCTACAAAAAATCATATTCCTTGTTGCGCACACCTTATATTATTAAACCATGACAAAACAAAAGGTGGTCGATTTTATCAGCTCAACATCAGAGATTGTGTATTTAAGAGCATGATGTCAAATTAAATGTTAAAAAGGAACACAAATACTAAACTAACTGAAAAAGAAAAAACCCCTATGCTACTCCAGCTGCACTTACAAGCCAACCCTGTTAGAATATCTTTTCCAATAACAAATTTTTGAGCAGAATAAAAAAGTAAAGCATGGTCTAATAATCAGGTCTGCGCAAGAAGGAATATGGTTTTTTGTAGGGTTGTGTTTTGACCGTTAAATAATCTGCAAAAATATGGTAAGTTAATTCGGTCTTGTCAAAAGTTGTTTACATTTTTGGCCGCCATCATGAATATTATTGTTTACGTTATGCTTTTTGTTTTTGCATAACCAATAAATACATACAAAACAACTTTTGTTTTGTTTTGTATACAGCTTTGTTTTGACAATGTTGAATTAATTTTACACAAACAAAATGCATGTCGATTTTGTTGTTGCGTTGATACGCGCACCTTATTATTCCACCATGAAAGTAAAGTAAGATGTGAAAAGTAATTTCGGTCTTAATTAACTGTCTTGTTAATTTAAAATATAAATAAAGATTTTCATAGTAAAATAGTATTCAAATAAAGAAACAACATAATAACTAAAATATATTTGTATCAAAGTAATATTGATCAACACAGATATTGTGAATAATTGGGGAATCCCTATAAAAAGTTGCAAACAATCTAGAAAAAATTGATAAATAAATAAAAGTGAAATTATAGTGACAACAATAAAACATCAAACATGTTTAATGGTTAGAATATTTTATAACAATAACAGATTCGAATAGTAAATATATAATCAATAATTATATATATATACATATATATATATATATATATATATCCTTTATTTATTTAAATATCAATAGGAATACATTTTTGACTACTAAAAAAATACTTAAATAAAGTTCAGTGTGAACATAGGGCGTCATAATCAATAATTGCTCCCGAAAATTTTTCCAATCATTTCATTTTTCTTTTTGTTTGGCAATTACTAATATCTAACAATAGTACTATGTAGTTACTGCATGCATTACACATACATACATATTGGAAAATACCACGGAAATCTTGATACATACATACATATACATATATGTATAGATTCATTCATTCATTTGTACGTAAAAATCATTAGAATCTATCTTTTGAATGATAAAAGGTATAATACATACTTAAGTACATACATATATATTTTTTTTTTAAATTAGATACGCCTTGATTTCACCATGACTTCCGATATCACATCGCTTAAAAAACTTAACATTTCAATAAAATTTATCCAAATCCACTAAGCATTTATTTTCATTTATTTATTTCAATGCATAGAATATATGCATAGTTGAATATGAAAGTCATTAAAACTAAAATATTTACATACATATGTATGTATATTTAGGATATTCACACTGTAGTCATATGTCATAAAATAATAGCACACCAAAATGTAATAAGTGAGAACACCCCGTGATAAAGTTATATCATAGAAATCAATTCGATATGAAATGAAATCGATGACTTACTTAAATCAAATCAAATAATTTTATGTGTGATGGAAATCGGATCGATTTCATTATTAATTTTTGTTTCAATGCCACACATGTCTCTAAAAAAAATTACTTTATCTCTTTTATTTACAAATTAAATAAATATTTGACGCAAAATTATTAATTTTTTGCAGTTTTAAAATTTTATCTAACGCTGTTGCAGGAATCTATTTACATAAATATTTTTGTGTGACTTCCGCTGGAATTTTCGCGACAGCGTAAATTTTTTTTTAATTTCTGCCATTTTCACATGTTTTGAATGTTTAGCATATAATAAACTTATATCGATTTTTGATCAGGTTTATGGCTTATTTAAAGTATTGCAATTTTTGCAAATTTTCACTTAAGCGATAGTTTTATTATAATAGCACACTTTTGTATGAAAACAATGAAAAATATTTTAAACTAGTTTTGTTAGTTGATATTTTGTTTTTTCAGGATTTAGTATATTTTGTCGAAATACTAAACCTTTAGAGCTTAATTTGGAATACCTATTTATCGTTAACGAAAGTAAAAACAAATACTTTCTATACTTTTCATACCTACATACTCGAACATACATATATTTTATATTAATACATACAATTTCGTAATATTAAATAAAATTAAATATGTATTTACAGTGCCTGTAACGAAAAGTTGTAAAAGAATTGACTTTAATTTCACATTTTCAATGGCTGTGTTCTGTAAACTATGCCTTTGTAACATTTTTTTCTCCCTTAAATATGCCGGAATAAATACAGTTACATCATTTAATAAAAATTTATTTGCACTAGCTAAGTTAATATTTTTATAATTTCGTTTTTTCCAAGATTTCATTCCATAACTTCAACAAAAAATAACTAATAAAAGTCATCTACTAATTAAGATGACCAACATTAATACATTCAAAGCAAATAAAATTCTTTCTTTAAATTAAAAGAAACTAACGGAAAACGCTTTAAAATGTCATGGAAGAGTTTTGGAATGCTTGCATCTGGCTTTGGTATTATAATCATCTTAATTTTTTAAAACTATCATTATTTATGTGTAGAGTCATTTTATTATATTTTAATAATACATATAATTACTATTAACATTGTTGAGAGCGTTAAAATTAAGTTTAAATTATAAGTTGTAATAATTCTATTTAGCCTTGCAACGTTTGTTGGGAGCAGACTATCCACCGAACAAAGTGTTGGAAATAAAAAGTGAATCGTTAGGCATGTTGCAAGTGCTAGCACGAGATGAGGCTATGGTTATGTATGCACCACCATTTAATTCGAATGTTAAAAAATGTTTCGAAATAGTCTTACAACGTCCTCATACAGACTCGAATACCACATCGTTTAGTTTATATCGTTCACAATCGCAACAAGAGGCTGAAGAAAAATTCAATACATTCTTGCATCGGTTGCCCGTATTCGTTACCATAGTCAAAGAGGTAAACCTAAAATAAAGTTCAAATGTTTCAGATAACATGGCCCTTGATCCATATTTTCAGTTTTATAACATTAATGGTTTGCAAAAAGTGTGTGATACTTTAACAGAAAATCCTTCTTGGTCTTTAACACATTTAATCGCCTATTATAATCTTGTAGACTACATAAGCAATCCGAAAGTTTTACAATTCATTGACTATGCAGATCATATGAATTGTATGTCACCATTTCAGGTAACGAAAGTTTAAATATGTACATACATATTTGAAAATAATCAATATATATGTTAATATTTTTCAAGCTTGCTATTAAAAGTGGACATTTTGAAATGGTCAAGACTCTCTTACCGCTGTGCAAAATGGAACATTTGGACAATAACGGCAATTCGGTGTTTCATTATGCTGCCAGTACTAATAAGGAAATTTTAAATGTAAGTAGAGAACTAAAAAACCTACATACATACATACATACATATGTATATATGTATGTAATAAAAAATGTATGAAAGTCTGCTTATTATCTCTTGTTTATAGTTTAAAGTTTAGCTTAATGTATTATTCTTTTCTAATCACTTTTTCTGAAATTGAAGCTGTTAACATTAGCTCTAAATTGAAAATTTCAATTAATAGTTTATTTTTACATATTTATATATACATAGATTAAGATTGCTGAAGAGATTAAAGTTCATGTTTGTGTTGGTCGTTTACTTCAAGATCGTCATAAATCGTAAAACATGCTTTTACAGAGAAAAAAACATAAATATTTCAATCCAAAATTTAAATTTATTAAGTTGAGAAAGGGTCTGAGTTAACGTTTTTTTCTGCAAGTTTAGGATGAAACCACCAACATCGGCCCCTTAACTATCAAAATATATGTATGTAATTTAAAAAAAAAGTTAAGTCTTGGAGCAAGTTCTGATATAAATATGAACTTTAGCTCTAATCTCGTTTTAAAAAAAGTACTCGTAACATGAATTAAGTAAGAGTTTTGTTATTATTGATATTCTAAAAATATGCAGATACGAGGTTAAAGTAGAATAAATACGAAATATCTAACACACATTCGAACTAACATTTCTTATTAACATAATTTACTTTATATATGATATATATTTTTAGCTTCTTATTGATAAAAGTACTGTGAATTTAAATCATTGTAATGCAGATGGTTATACTCCTTTACATTTAGCCTGTCTCTCAGACAAACCGGAGTGTGTAAAGACACTACTTATAGCTGGTGCCGATGTCAATATTGAGGCTAAAAATATAAGTAAAATTTATAAGACATCGACACCAACCTCAGTAGCTGAATTTCTTAAACAAAACAAGGCGAATAAACTCTACACACAAGATATGAAATTCGGTGGCACTCCTTTGCATTGGTGTTCTTCGCGCGAAACACTAAATGCCCTCATTATGCGCGGTTGTAATGTTAATGCTACAAATTTTGATGGCCGTACAGCGTTACACATTATGGCGTCCCGTAATCGTTTCGAATGTGTTGTCACTTTATTGGCACATGATGCCGATGTTGATGTTGTCGATAAGGATGGCAATACACCTTTGCATATTTCGATTGAACAGAAACTAGTGCCAATTGTTCAAAGCTTGGTGGTGTTTGGTTGCGATATTAATAAGAAAAATAAAAATGGTCAAACACCTCGGCATATGGTAGGTAATGATGCTAATGGGAGCAAAGAGGATGAAATACTATATATTTTGCATTCAGTGGGAGCAAAACGGTAACTATAATAAATAGAAAACTCAAAATTATTTTAAATAACTTTATTTTTATTATCAAGATGCTCTGACGACAAAACGAAATGTCCACCGGGTTGCAATGCCAAGGGAACCTATAATGGTATACCACCGGAGGCACCAGAAGCGCCAGAAACTCGAGAACATATAGAAAATATGTTGGCTTCCACCAGCCGTCAAAGTGCTATGGGTTTTTTAAATTCAGCAGCCAACAGCATGTTAAATGACATGGCAGATATAGAGTATGTAAAGTATGACAAAATTATGTATGTATATAGAATTATAAATACATAGTTTTCATTTTGTCTAGGCCACCGGTTGTGGTAAACACTGAAAAGGTTCAAAAAGGGCAAAGCATAATGGATGCTTTATTGGGTATGTTTACCACGAAAGTTAATGCCGAAGAAATAAAAGGTAACAAACACAAATAGATAAAAAAATAAACATAACCTTCATGATTCCATTTCTCTTATGCAGAATCTCCTACTAGTACCGAGGGTAGTTTAAATACAATTGGCGCTGAAGATGCACTGTCGGCCAAATCTGCTTTAGATCCTACATTATCTGTATCAAATTCGAATCCTTCATTGCATTCGACAACATCACAAAAAGGCGATAAGCCCTATGGTCGAGGACGTTTGTTGTGCTTGGATGGCGGTGGCATACGTGGTTTGCTTCTAGTGCAAATGCTTTTAGAAATCGAAAAGATGTCCCAAACACCAATTGTTCATATGTTTGATTGGATAGCAGGTACCAGCACTGGGGGCATATTGGCATTAGCTCTCGGCTGTGGTAAGACAATGCGACAATGCATGGGGCTCTATGTACGTATGAAGGAGCAATGTTTTATTGGCTCCCGACCATATCCCAGTGATACTTTTGAGAATATACTCAAAGATAATTTGGGTGAATTTACCGTTATGACCGATATTACACATCCCAAAGTGATGGTTACTGGTGTCATGGCTGATCGCAAGCCCGTCGATTTGCATCTATTTCGCAGTTATACATCTGCTAGTGATATTTTGGGCATTATAACGCCAATCAGTAAGTAAATGAACACTATACCCTCATTTTGTAAACAATATGTTTTTTATTAAATTTTTCCTTTATTGCTCGAAATATGTTAACAATGTCTACCTAATATTTCTCTGATTATAAAAATTTACGAACTTTAGCCTGTACAAATATTAACAATATTAACAATATGTGTTTTCTTTAAGCTAATCGACGCGTACCTCCGCCCGATCCTAAGGACCAGTTAGTATGGCGTGCGGCACGCGCTACTGGAGCGGCCCCTTCATATTTTAGGTTTGTTTGAAAATTTATTTTAATAGTATGAAGAGTACGTACTACGAATATAATTTATATAATACAAATTTTTATTTTGCTATTAGAGCGTTTGGTAGATTTTTGGATGGTGGCCTTATTGCCAATAATCCAACTTTGGACGCTATGACAGAAATTCATGAATATAATATGGCTTTGCGTAGCGTTGGACGTGAAACTGAAGCTATACCGGCAAGTTCATAAATCAAATATCACAAAAATGTGTTGATTATCTAAATATTATTTTAGATCTCTGCAGTAGTTTCGATGGGTACCGGTCTTATTCCGGTTACCGAATTGAAAGATATTGACGTTTTTCGCCCCGAGAGTATATGGGATACGGCTAAACTAGCCTATGGTATCTCAACAATTGGTAATGATTTTTAAAATTTGTTTAAAAGAAAATAGAACTATAGCTATTTCTTTAAAGGTAATTTGCTTGTTGATCAAGCAACAGCTGCTGATGGCAGAGTCGTTGATCGTGCTCGTGCTTGGTGTAGTACAATCGGCATTCCTTATTTCAGGTAATTGTTGTTATTATTTATTATGATTACAAGTTAGACAATATATTTAATTTATTGTCAAAATATGGGGGAATCTAAATACCGCCTTGATTTTACTTTAAAATCTTTCTATAAAATAATAATTCTTTCAAAAAGAGCCAACGGCCAAATGAATACAAAATTTTAAAAACTAAACCAATATGACAGCCTTTCCTTTTAGTATACAAGTGTAGTAGTGCCGATTTGGCTTAAAATAACGTTTTGGATTCGCTCCTGAATTAAGTGTTAGTATTTTCGGATAAATTCAACTTATTAATCGTTAAAGTTTTGTGATTAAGAAAGGAATATAATACACAATAGAATATATATAGACACATCAGTAGACTCTAACCACATTTTGATAAGTTGAAAATCACTTATTACAAATGATCAAATGATTTTTGTGATCTTTAAAAATAATAAGCGATGGAAATGTTCGCAAATGTTTCTCAAAAAAATATATATAAAATTCAACGTTTTTCTACATAATTTCAGCGATGCTTTGTAAATTCGTTTTATAACTTGAACATCGAATTAATGCAAAAAAACAAAATTTATTATTTTACAAATTAATTCACCTATTAATTTTAAATTTCAGATTTAATCCTCAACTTTCCGAAGATATTGCAATGGATGAAAAAAACGACCAAAAACTAATTAATATGTTGTGGTGCGCCAAAGCTTATATGTATGCAAATCGCAACAAAGTTATGGAAATGGTTAACTTCTTGAAATAGCGTACAAAACGAATTTAGACCGCAATCACAAATACATATATACAAGACGAAAAGAGAATATTTCAAATATATTGGTATTTGTGAATTGTTGGTCCTTAAAATGAAATTTTATACACATATATGATGTATATGTATTTGTAATTCTTTAAAACATATGTTTAATATGTTTTAGTATACAGTGAACTCGCGTTAATGTGAACTTGTAGGAACCAAGGTGGTTCAATTTATTAAATTTGTTAACATTTTCGCTTATAATAATTTCTACCACTTTACTAGCTTATTTAGTATAATAGAAAAGCCCACAAAGATAGATCAGGTTGGTAAAATAATATGCAATTTATTTTAAACTTATAAATTTTCATATATTCAGTTTTAGTTTAATACAAAGTAACAAAACCATAATGGGAGATCATAAAAAACTAGGAAGAAATAACGTGAAGAGTTTATAAAACACAGCAGGAAATATATTCGGGTTTAAACGCCTGTCATGAGCTTATTTAACTGTTGCGAGTGGATTTTGTGAAAAAAAAAACGTCTTTCAATATTTAGAGCCATAGTACACTTTGTTCACAATTTAGAGAGTTCATATAATAAAATGAGTGTTCACATCAGTGGATAGTTCACATTACCGCCAGTTCACTGTATTATATGTGTGTATTAGTATGTGTATATGATCAACTTTATAACTAAGTTTCAGAGCGGTCTAACTGCCGATTTCACGATGTCGAAAGAATTTTGAATTTTATTTTCATTCGTACAAATACATTTGATACAAAAACAAAATTTTAGAATTTGTTTTTGTATCAAATGTATTTGTACGAATGAAAACATATGGAAATTTTCTTTCGACATAGTGAAATAGGCCGTAAATTCTTTAAATATTTTTTAAATTAGTTAAGTTATTTTAGTATCCAAAATATTATTTTCTTCCGTCTTATTACATTTTATACATACATGTTAAATTTAGAAGATTAAATGAAAAATTCATATTTAAACGAAACAGACATACATACATACATACATAAATATTTATGTATCTTTGTTAATTATAAGTTTAATTAAAGCTGGAAATGTTCCAAATATTAAAAGTTTACATTTATCTTGGCTTACAATAAACAATTGATATGAAATATACTGCTTTACCAATTGGAAATATTATATGCGCCCATTAAAAAGTTGGTAAGTTACAGAAAAAAATTTTTAGGGTATGGTATTCTTTAGCGCCTTAAAGTGAGTAGAAAAATTTATTCGTGCTCAAACCAAAATTTCACTGCAAGCCTGCACAGAAAAAATAAAAAACAATTCAAATGGGAAAACTCCAAATTTAATTAATTTCGATGTTGAAGTTCAAGACAGGGCGAAAATTGTGTATTCATTCAATTACTAAAATTCAATTTTTAAATTACTAAATTCTTTGTATTTTAAATATTTTATAGCACAATTTTTAGCATAACTTAATTTGAAACCAATAATTAGCCGGTATAAAATATCTCACAATAAGTTTTTTCATATTCTAAAAAACGTTGTATGTATTATACACAGGGACAACCAACCAACTTATTTTCATTCAAGTTGCTGACTTGTAGCCATTTATCTGTTTAATTCAGTTACTGAACGTCCCGAATTTACCCCACGCTTCGAAGTTGTTTACCGTGTATTTAAGATTTTTCATATACAAATAAAATTTATTTTTTGATCTTAGGATTTTATGGGAAATATTCAATACAACTCACAGAGAATTTTCAAAAAGCCATTCTGATTTCGTAAGGGAACAAGTAACGAAAAGACTGACAATTTCCGACATTAATAAGTAATTTAAGAAGATGTATGTATTGCAATGTTAAGCTCTACAAACATCGAAAGTAATAAAACTTTTTGGTATTACCTTTCCGGTGATATTGGTAATATGTAAGGTACGGTTCCAATGTATTTGGTCGCGAATGTAACATCATGTGTTTTGTTTCTTTACAGGTTATACGAAAACATTAGATACCCCAACATACACATTTAGTTCTATCTCTACAGCTGCAAGCCTAGAATAAAGGAAAAGTTTTTTTTGCCAATGTATTGCGGTAGAATCATTTATTACGAATAATTTGAGAAGATTCTTACATTTTTTAATACTGAATATTGTATAGGTATGTTAAATAAGGTAATATTTTATGTAAAAAAAGATTATATGTATAAATACTTATGTTGTCTTAGCACATGCATTATGAGTGAAATAAAGCACAATATTTAATATAAATGAGTGTATAAATGTATATTGAAGTAAAACTATTATGAATTAATTACGATGATGAATTATTTTATTAAAAAAAAAAATAATTTCTATATATGTATGTACTATGCAGTTTGTTTAATGATTTTAATCAAAAGCAACTTTACGAGTAAACGATGTAAGAGATGAAATTTCGCTTGGATTCGAGTCTGAGGGTAAGTTGTTAAATTCAATTTCTTCATTAGCTGCTGCTGCTACGATATTCTCGTTCGACTGAGTGGTTTCATTGGAATGTAAGCATGGCCACTGCTTGTGACTGGGTGCGTACAATATTAGCAAAGCAAATATATAAATATTCCACATGCCATACACTCCGGTCAAAAATGCTGAAGTCAGCTGTATTTCAATATCTTCGTCCCATTTCCAGTGGCCTTCGGCTACTTGGCCCATAATGAAACCGACAACGGTTAGAGCTGCACAAAGCAATGTGGCCAACATAAGAAATTTAAAACGATAGATCAATCCTAAAATATATTTTTATTTAGTTTTAATCTTGCCTAACAGGAATTTCGATTACAATTTAAATTTACCTTCATAGTGCAAACGTCTAGCTTGTGACATAGATGGTAACGATGTTCTTTTTGCGCCAATGTTACGAAAAACTTTTCCTACCATAAAGCATAGAAATAGAAAATAAACTCCGGCCGATATGCCCGCTAATACAATAAAACTTAATGCAACTTTTGCCCCCAATGGTGTAGTCCATATTGAATAGAAGGGATTACGCAGTTGGACACCTCTTTCGCATATATCGAATATAAACAATGATAAACATCCAACTACAACAGCAGACAAATGTTTCCAGTAGCGCGAGCGTATCGAATTCTTCTGCGGCGATTCTTGTATCAGCATGTGTTCGCCAGCAAATACCAACCAAAATGACAATAACATGGCGTAAAATATACCTTGACGTACATCACTGAGTAAAAGCATATACGGCATCTCAATATTCAATGTTAAGAATTCGAGGGGTAGATTTAAGAATGTCAACGCACCTCCCAAGTAAATAAGCATATACTCCAATAAAGCTGGAGATCGCTGTAATATGTGTACACGACGCCAAAACCAAATCATTATGGT
This sequence comes from Lypha dubia, assembly GCA_947311025.1. NCBI lineage: Eukaryota > Metazoa > Arthropoda > Insecta > Diptera > Tachinidae > Lypha > Lypha dubia. The sequence continues at coordinate 79,845,153 of OX371263.1, read as the reverse complement.
TACGATAAAAGGGAATAGTATGGTTTTAAGGGACAGCCATACTTTGGTAAAGCCACCATTTTGATAAATAGCCGTCAACGTCAAATCATGCATATGGCCAATATTCAAGTTCATCTTCATGTCAGTATCTATGGGAAATCTCAAATTAAGAAGATAATAATCATGATGTAGTGAACCCAATTCAAAAAGAGGAATCATTTCACATGAATATAATGTTTCTTGTTGACTTTTGTGGACAGGATGACAATCTAAATATCTCTGTTCAATAGAATGAGCATATAATTTCCAATCACTGGGATGGTCTTCTTTATTACGACACGCTAGACGTGTATCAATTGTCAACTGCAGGTCCTTTGGCGGTTCCATTAAGGTTCCATCCGAAACAAATGCTAAATCAACTTGCAAAACACCAATTAAATTTTGCTGCCATCTTGAATAATCCAATTGCTTGCCATCTCTTGGCAATGGCATTTGAAACAAATAAACAATTCCATTAGCCATTTTAGTGTCGTGATTTTCAATTTCCTCTTGTGATATAGAAATGCATTTTCCAGCCCCTCTTGAGTACAACCAAAATGATGTATCATTTTGTCGTTCTTTTTGATCACGGCACACCATTCCCAATATGTTCTGATGACCGGCCGGTACAGGTGCAAAAAGACCACCCAACAAGAAGCAAGCCACTTGACACAGCAGTAACAAAGCGACCAATATGGTTAGCTTGCGCCCGCTTAGGTTCTCCAATATTGTCCCAGACATTTAAACTTTTATATAACTACACTTATTTGTACACAACAAAGGCTGAAGAGCCTTGTACACAACTTTAAATTTTTCTTATTTAATTTAAATTTACTATAAATTTTGTTCAATTTGTTTTCAATATTCTTTGTGTATGCCTCTGCCGCAAAGTGTACCCATCGGTGAGTATACTTCAGCTAGAGGTCTCTGTCTGCGTCAGCGTTGAAATGGCAAGTTCAGAGCAGAGCACGATGCCGGTAAACTAAGACTTTACCCGGCGTTGGTAGCATTTGTAGCAATAGCGGAGGCGGCTTGAACCACTATATTATTATAGCATTTTTCCACTAGCATACATTTTAGAGGAATGAATGGAATATGTATGTTGAAAATGTCAAATTGCATTTCCATTGGCAACATCTAACATCTACCATCTTCTCAGCTGTCAAATATATAAAAATACTTACAGCATAATTTTTTGTGGAAAAAAAAATAAATGTTAAATTAAAATGAATTTTGAAGAAACATTAATAATTGGACTCGTTCATGCTTTACAAGAACAGACACAATTGTTAATGCAGAAAATTTGCGATCCATTATGAAAGATGAATATGAAGATAATTTATGTATGTATGTCATTCATGTACATATGTCATTTATGTATGTCATTCACAAAAAATTAAACTATCAATATGTATGTATCTGTCATTATGCTAGAGATGACATTAAAATTATCGGAAGATGTTGATTGGAACAAAATGATATAGGAACATCTTTTAAAGATGTTGAAAGATGTTGACTTTTAGTACTGTGTATTTCTTATGGGAAGATGTTAACATCTTCTCAAATTGATGGTAGATGTTAGATGTTGCGTAGTGGAAAAAGGCTATTATTCGGGTCTGTTCTAGAATCCGAATTCACTTTCGAGTGAATTACTTTAGCATTTTTGGTGTTCTGCAATTCACATCCACATGTTTTTATTAATAAAAATATGTGGATCTGAATTGCAGAACACCAAAAATGCTAAAGTAATCCACTTTCGAATGAATTCGGATTCTAGAACAGACCCGATTATAGTAAGAACCAGTGATGGGAAATGCAGTACTTTTGTACTATTTTCAGTACCTATTCACAACAAATATACCACATTACCCCCACGTCATATTTAGTACTATAAATAAAATAAATATTATTATATCAAAATGAATTAATTTTAAGTTTGTTGTTAAAATAGCTTTGTATTTTTTATATTAAACTTAATTAATTTTTAGTTATATAAGTCGTTTATGTGTAATATGAATTAATTGTTTACTTTAAATAAATGCATTCGAGATACAAAAATGTATACATATGTATGAAAGTACAATGCACACACTTAAGTCTAAGGTCACACACGACGAATTTAATTGCCCAACTTTTTCAGAATTCTCTTTTGAACCGGCTTTTATGTTCACACACGACGATATTTTAGTTGGACAATTCTTCTGATTTGTTTAGCTTTTATTTTCTTACAATTTGACATTTGAGCTTTCATAAAATACACAATTTCAATAAAATAAACAAAATGCAGTAAGCTTTAAATAAAAATTTTTACTCTATAATAATTTTTGAAGTGAAAACTTCTATTGGCGCGGTACGAAGGTTTTGGATGAGACAAAACCTCAGAACTCGCGACACCGTCACGCTTCTAGCATCTCTGTTTGTGCGAATGCCTAGTCGGAGTAAAGTTAACAACCTACAGAATAATGGGGTTTATTACGGTTCTCGATTTGACTACTGTAATAGATTAAAGAAAAATGGTTTGTGTTTCTTTAATCTAGTACAACAGTCGAAGTCGATTCGAGAACCGTAGTAAGGCCCAACACCTAATTTTTTTCGCTCAAAACGAATGTATGTATTTAAAACGTGTAATTTTTGCGTTTAATTGAAATTATAAATGATTTACACACCAAGAAGCGAAACATCGAATGAAAAGAAATGTCAAATATTCAAATAAAAAAAAAAACGAATGAGAGAATTGCTTGAAATAGCCGGGTACCGGCGATTATTTTTTCCTTTTTATTCCCCTCACCGCAAACTAAAAAAAAAACATCAATAAGCTCAAGAATTGCCCAACTATAGACTAAAGTTTTTGTATAGTAAATTAATTTTTTTTTGAGTAAAGTATTTTAAATATTTATTTATTTATAACAAAAACAATTTTAATTTTCTTATTTATTTATTAAATAATTTTTTTTTATTATATAAATAGATGTTTAATATTATTTTTGAATAAAAATATATGTTTCATAAAAAGTACCACAATGTTGCAAAAAGTAGTCTTTTTGTTGATGGATAGTACCTTTTCAATTTTTCATTTTTCCATCACTGGTAAGTACAAACTTAACAAAACGTCTAAGGTTCAATTAGTCGTGACTTAACCATAATGCCATACCCAAACAGCTGTTTAAGGCTTTGGCGAAAGACCAATATTCGATTGGTTTCTATGATCATGGCTATGGCGTTATGGTAAGTCACCTATAACCAAATACATAGTTTTTCATAAGTTTGGTTTGAGCAACTGTTTTCTATGGTTCTATGGCATTAAATTTCAATACAATGGAAGCCTACGATTTTTTATTTTGATAATGACATTGCTACCAATATGAAGTAATAAACGCAACATTACAAAATATCGAAATCTCTAATGCAACCAACGAACGTATGCGTAACGTGGTATTTCTATGAGTATCCTTTGTACAGAATTATTTTTTTATAGAAATAAAAAATTGCGAATGGAAGCAAAAATTATACATGTTTTTGATCTCTGTAAAAATAATTAATTGATAATAAAGTTTGATTGTTTACTCTACATATGTATATGTATGTATGATTTCTACACATGCGTCAAAACACATTATACACCGGGTGTTTACAAACAAATAAACAGATACAGATTGTTTTGAATTAGGCGATTGTATAAATAGAAAGAAGGAAACAAAGACGTGAAAAAACACAAAATACACAGAACAGTTTTTCTCCTTCTACCGTAATACCATCCATTTATTGTGAAAAGTTTGATAATCGCGTCGAATAACGCAAAGTATAATTAAACTGTAGGTTTTTGTTTATAGGAAAAGCGGTAAAAATATTTCGTGCGTCAAAATTAAGGGCTATAGAAATCCGAGACACTATTTTGTCGACGAAGCCGAGGAGGTGGAGACAGAGCACGCCATAATGGCCGCTAATGATTCAGGTGTGGACACAAGCAATGATAGCAATGACGGAGTAACAGCTAGCATAATGATAACACCGCCGCCGCCAATAATGCCGCCCACTCCAACTTCGTCACCAAATACCCATGAGTGGCCTACCATTAATCCGAATGCATTCCATCTTAACTCGGATGAGCATTTTGCGCTACCTACCTTACCACCACTGCCATTGAACTCATCACCGCAATCATCAGACTTAATGTCTAGTATCATCCATCCTAGTACCCTTCCCTCAAGCAGTCATAACTTTAAAATGCGTCCCCGTACAGTCTTCGTAAAAAAAAATAGGTTACGTTACAGTTACAACAATATTTTTGCAAAATCTACGGGTCCCAAGTTGCGCTATGCATCCACAACAAATAACATAGAGCTGTTAACCCGCGTCTTGGAGTCTGGAGCTGATCCTAATGCATCGGATGAATATAAACGCAGTCCTTTACATTTTTCTGCTTGCCGTGGATATATACAAATTGTACAGCAACTGCTTAAATTTGGAGCAAATCCTAATGTAGTTGATTCGTTGGGAAATACTCCACTTCATTTGGCCGTCATTTCGGCCAGCTCTAATAATTTTAATGTTGTGGTACGAGTTCTCCTGCAGGGAGGAGCCAGCGTCCATATGTTCGACCGCAGTGGCAAATCACCACTGGAACTTGCAGAAGCTAAATTACGTTTGCTGCGTACCAGATATGAGAATCCAAACCCTGAAACTAGCAAAATTCTAGAGGACATGTGTATGCTTACTGCCCTAATTCTACGATACATGGTTAAACAACAGAGAGAACTTGAAGATCTGTCTAACTTAGAGAAACGTTTACAAAACCTAAGTACCCGCGATGATCAAGAACAGGTTGTATCCCAAACTGCAGATGAGTTGTTAGCCAGTATTGAGGGCCTGTCGATTAATAAGTAAAACGCTGTAAAAATAACATTCGGTCAGTAGGAAAGCGCTGTTAATTCTTATTTACAACAAAATGCGTTTTGTCGTAAGTATTATATGTAAGTATGAATGTATGTATAAGTGTTCCCAATTTTATGTACTCATACTTGTTGAAAATGTAGTATTATTTAAAACACATCCAATTAAATAAAATAGTCGTTTTTCCGATGACTTCTTTCGCATTATAATTTTAAAATAGGCTATAAGCTATCTATAAAAAATTTATCGTTATAGATCAAAAAATTAATCTTGCAAAATGCGTTTCAAGTTTTTAAAACTTTTGGAATTATATAACTATATTAAAATTTTAATGTTTATAACTTTTATAAGCACCAGTTAACTGGCTTTTGAAAAAGTTTTTAGAAATAAAAAAAGTATTAAGAAACTAGTTTTCTTTAGTACCCTAAAAATATTCGTTTTTTTGAGAAATAACTGACACGAAATTTGGAACGATCGCAGAAAAAAATAAAGCTTTGGCAGTTCCACCGTTTTTAAGACAAGGAATTTGTATATATGTGGAATCGTGGATATTACTGAAATAAATATCGAAATTCTTTAAGTTTTTATAAAAACATTAACTTTCAATAATTAATTAAATTTTACTCTTCTTTAAAATATGTATGTTTTAAATACTCGTTTGCATTTTTATTTCTAGGTTATATTCGTTTCGTTTCCGAATTTGGCTGCCGTGTATTTGTATCGTTTGTATGTATGTAAACAGACATCAAGGATTGTACAAAGGAAGAGATTGAGCTACGTATTAAATACATACATATGTATACACATAATATATAAGAATATATACGTATGTACAATTGTTCATTATAACGTTTTCAACGCGGACGATATTTTACTTATATTCTTAAGATATTTTAATTTTTTATGATTACTATTTACAGACATACAACAGTTTACATCATAACATATACATAGATAAAACTTATTTTGTAGCATTTAAAATAACAGATGTTTGGACATGTTGCAACCAGACAAACTATGGTAGCGTAGAATTAGGTATATCTAAAACAAACAAATAATAACATTTGTTTTAAAATTTTAATTTTGAAATTAGTTTTTGCGGTGAATTGTTTAAGTTTTAACAGTAAATTAAAATAAAAAAATATATGTATATACATACGAGTATATATAAATATTAAATATCCATTAACAACCGATTTACAATAAATATAGAGATGTTCTCTAAAACCTACAAAATTAACTACTAAATAAGTTTTATTATAAACGGAGATTAATATACAATATACACAAATATATAAAAATAAATGAAGGCAAACCAAATTGTAATAAAAATTTTTTTTTCCAAAAATGTACATACATATGTACGTTTTTTGTATGGAAATATTTAATTTCTTCTTATCCTTATTGAAAGTGTGTTAAATTATGATTTACACATGTATACGTATAACAATCATAAATTCAAATAATGTAATATTTTGTTAGTATGTATTGTATAATTTTATAATTTCTAAGATCTGTATTTACAGATTTATAGTAATTTGTGCTGTAGTTTACTTACTTTAACAACATTACACATAAAATCACATAACACATACAAAAATATACATGCATTGACAACCTTGAAATACAATGAATTAAGAAATATGCAATATTTTGAAACTATTAATATTATGTCGGAAGAAGGAGCAAGTTGTACTCAATCCTATTAGTTTTACTTCCACGAAGTTATAAATTTTAATTTTTATTCCTTCATCTTTTACCGCTTTAATAATAAAGCCAATCACATACGAGTACGTCCGGTGATAAAATGTTGCAAGAGAATAAGTTATAATTCTAGAAACTTATTAGCCACTGAAACAGAAATTTATTAAATATATGTATGTATATGTGTCTATGGTTACGAAATTAATTAAGCAAAGAGATAATGTAAAAACATTTCTTCAATTCAATTTAACAAACCGAAAACAATTTCAATCTTTTGAGTGTGAAAATTAAAGGCATTTGCCGTTATAATTAACAAATTTTGTTTTATTACCATTTTTTTTTAAGTATTTGCAAAATATTCGCTTGAATTTGGCGAATACGATTATCTTGAAATAGGCGAATAGTGGAATAATCGAGAATGAATACGACTATTCGTAACATCACTAAGGCCCAAATTTACAGTGTTTAGTTAACTAATGATTACAGCTTAACTCATGATATTTGTATGAAAAATCTTTGGTTAAAGCATTGTTATTAGTTAACGAAAGACTGTAGATTTGGGCATAATATGTACATATCGCACTCGTTCAACAATACTGTATTAACTCAAAATTTTTAAAATTTCGTTTTTTGCAAGAAATCGATGAACAGTGGTCATATCTATCCACTGTAAAAATTTTACACCATTTTCTCCACTCTTTCACCCAAAAAAATACAGTTGTATCTCTCTTTGTGATAGACGAATAGTATAAAAAAAAACAGTTTTTTGTCTCTCCTGAACACTTTGAAGTTTTTGAATTAATACAGTATTGTTGAACGGGTGCGATATGTACATATATCACTCGTTCAACAAGAGGATAACAAATCGAAAGTTTAAAAGTGTTTGTCCCCACATTTAAAGTAAATTATAAATTCTAAATAGGTACATACCTACCTCATGGTAAAGGTATTTGAATAAAAATTATATGAAATTTTTTTTTCTATTATTTTTTCAAAAATTATTATCTGTTATTGACATAAAAAACTTTTTTTTGTTAAAATTAAAAAAATAATACTATTTTCTTGATATAAAGGTAGTGACTAAAATATCACGAAAATGTTAGTAACTTAAGTTTTGAGATGAAAAAGTAGACGGAATACGTAAAATTTTTACATTAGATAAATAAATATTAGTGTTGTTAGTTAAAATTTGCCAAAAGGTAAAAATTCTAGAATTTTGAATTGGGACCCTCTTGTTGATCGAGTGCGGTATGTATATAGGAACATACATACATACATATATAAATGCTTCTTCATACATACATACATATTATAAAAACTTTTAATGCATTTTGCCACGCTTAATTTTTTTGAGATATGATACGTTGCATATGAATGTATATAAATATGTACATACATACTTATTGTACATATGTGTGCATGTTGATTAGTTTTTATCATAATAAAACTAGGGGATCACAGCTTCGGGGTTTCTAGTTATAATTTGTTGTTTGTCGTAAAAAAAATTTTAGAGATAACAAAATTTGCTCTATCGATAACTGAAATCATAGGTGCAGACTAAAAACAAAACACAAAGTTCACCGATTTTTTACAAAACAGAATGTGCTTCCTATAGCCACATAAAAATCGTACTTTTAGTTAGCAATTTGCTGTAGATAACGACGGTAAAGAATAATTTTCACATACTCAACAGTCTACGTACATGCCTACCTACATACATACATATGTATTATTTTTAAGTACACGTCATTAAAAGACGCAAAATTGGTTTAAGACAAAAGAAATAAGTATGTATGTACATATGTATGTATGTACATACTTATGTATTTCTCGCTCAATAACCATGAATGGATATGCACATTTTTGTACACATACATACATATGTACATAAGTATACACACATGTGTATGTACATGCTTACAATTATATAATTCTGTACTTACGCGGTAAAACGAAAAGTGTTATAATACGTCTCCATAAAAAAGCAACTCGCTGCGTTATACATACATACATACATACATACATATGTACATATTTTAAAATTTTGATTCTGTTTTAAAGAAAAATTATTTCGACATCGTAGACCAGTCCGTGTCGTGAACCGTATAATTCAAGAGTTTAACGGTCACATAATTTAGTTCAAAAAGGGCGCAAAAAAATTCAAATTAAAGGAAACAAAACTTTTTAATATCATTGCAAGTGCTTCCCAGATTATTCTAATTACATTATATGGGTAAGTACAGTTGTAACCATACTTATCATAACAGTGATGGAAAAATGAAAAATTGAAATGGTACTGTCCTTCAACAAAAAGAGTACTTTTTCAACATTGTGGTACTTTTTATGAAACATATATTTTTATTCAAAAACTAGCCTATCACGGTGTGCTTCGCTACCCCCCTCGTTATAAAATAAAATTAAAAGTATTTATATATCCTATTGTGAAAATTTAATGACGATCGGTCCAGTAGTTAAGACAATATTACGATTTTTAATTTTCCTAACCTAACCTAACCCACTTTTCTCCTGGTACGTATTCTAAATTATGCCAATACCATATGTACCAAATATCATCGACGTAGGTCAAAAAATGCCCAAAATATGGCGATTTAAATTTTTGGGTTATATGGGCGGTGCCACACCTCTTTGTCCAATCAAAACACAGTAACATGCTGTGAAAATTTCAGGAAGATCGGTCCAAGGGTTTGGTTTTCCTAAAAAGGGGCGTGGTTTCACCCACGTTTCTCCTGGTACGTATTCCAAATTATGCCAATACCATATGTACCAAATATCATCGACGTAGGTCAAAAAATGCCGATTTAAATTTTTGGGTTATATGGGTGGTGCCACGCCTCTTTGTCCAATCAAAATTTCATATAGCCTATAATTCATCCGAGAGTTCCAGTTAAATACTGTGAAGAGGGTATTCATATCTATTCCAGAAAACGCGTCGAAGAAGTGAAAATTTACATGGAAACAAAAACAAAATTTCAAGAACTGTTTTTGCTTTTCATACATTTCTTAAATTAAATATACGCGAGAAATTTAACGCGTTTCGCTCTCTATGAAAAGCGGTAAAATTTATTTGATAAACAAAAACAAATTTTTTAAATGTATTCAATTTAATTCAAAGTTTTCCATGTAAATTTTCACTTCTTCGACGCGTTTTCTGGAATAGACACCATTAACTCGAAATTTTAAAATTTTCAGTAGAGGCAAAAAACTTTTAATACTACTCTTCTATCACAAAGAGAGATAAAACTGTATTCTTTTGTTGAAAGAGCGGAGAAGATGGTGTTAATTTTTACAGTGGGTAGATATGACCCTGTACATCGATTTCTTGCAAAAAATGACATTTTAAAATTTTTGAGTTAATACCCCCTTGTTGATCAAGTGCGTTATACACATACATATATACTTACATACATATGTATGTTTACTGATGCCCTTTTCGGTGCTTGAATATTATTAAAAAATTAATTATGTTTTGTTTTTTCTTTTATAAAAAAGATTATAAATATGTTGTTGTTGGTAATATTCTTCCATTTAATAAAGATTAGGGATTTAAAATAAACTGCACAAAAATAAACCTAAAAATTATTATCGATATACATATTTTTAAAGATAACGATACATTAGAATTTAAAACATCGGCAATATATATTTTTTTTGGACCAGCACTCAGGGGATAACCGCTACTTATGTTAGGCATTGTACTGAACTAAGGAGAAAGGGTAGAAGGTTTTCAAATAATAATGGAGTCATTTGCATTGACTTCAACATAATCGAAAACTTCATCGCTTTCGGTGCCGAATCGTTTTTATAACCAGGGGAAAAAAGATGAATGGCTTCTTAGTATTGATGTATGTAAATATACATATGTATGTATTTCAATGTATGAAATTTTTGATAATTGCAAAAATTCGCAAATGGTTATCTCCCTAATGTATGTATGTGCAAGTGTATGTACACACACAAAAATACATATTCATATAATGTACATACATATGTATTTACAATAACAATTTATGTATGTATGTAATTATACGTGAATTTTTAAGCAAAACTTTTTAAATATTTTATTATTATCCACTAACTAAATACTGTAAATTGTGAGTTTGTTGCGTCGGTTGCCTGGCTTGCAACAAGGAAAAATAGGGGCCACCCTAATGTGTCTGTTTTCGTTGTGGCTGTCTTGTATTGTTGATGTAGGATTTATTGTGAATTCGTATTAATCGTCGTTTTGTAGATATATGTGGTATTGCTTTGGGTGTTTGTTTGTTTGTTTTTTTATTGTGGTTGCTGTTTTAATTGTTTTTTGGAAAATATATTTGTCCAATAAGTAAGAGTTAGAAGTGTGCAATATGGTATAAATTATAAAGAAAAATGACAGCTATCAGTTGTACTTAATAGTAATAGGATATTATTGTGAATGAAAAACGTAGTAGTAGCAATTGCAGGGTTGTCAAGATTCCGAGAGGTCACAAAAATAGCACCATTGCACGTCTAATCAGGTCTAAGATATATTGATAGAGATCGGGAAGATCAATATTAAACGAGTCGTCCACATATCAACAACTTAATAAAACAACATAAAATTTTTTAATAAGTCTAAGGTTGTGATTTTTGTAAAATTTGAAAAAAAAATATATAAACAATCGGAAATAAAGTCAAAAACAACATATAAACTGGCATACCTAAATATATAAGTGGAGAAAATCTGAAATAAATAAAAACAAACAAAACAAGGTAAAAATAAAATTAAAATTTAATAGTCAGATAGGAAAAATCTAATTAAATTTTTGGGTGTGTAATAGTTGTAGAAAAAAAAGGAGGACAATTTAGTAGAGGAAACCGAAAATTTGAAGCAAAGGATTCAGGCCAGGAAACGGTGAGAAGAAGAAATAGTTAAAAATAAAAAGGTAATAAAGAACATTGTTTTTGTTTTGCAAAAAAAAGTACCGATAACGGGCCGTAAAATTGTTTAACATTATAAACTTAAAAGAATTTGGTTTCCGCTGCTGCAACAACAAAGTGTCACTAAAATTAAGTAGCGGTAGTGCCAATTCCGCACATTCCGTTGTTATTTATATGTATAGCACAGAGCGGGGCATAGCGGTGTCATTTTTATAAAATAAGAAAAAAAAAAAAAAACAAATAATTAAAAGAAACAAAAAATTTTTTTTTAGATTATATTAAGTATTTTATTTTATTACGTGTTATTGCCTAAATAGCAAAAATATATATACATATAGTATCAGTTTGTATTGTTGCGCGTTAGAGTGCCGAAATACTGCCGAAGTTTGTGGATTAGTTTTTTTATTTTTTTTGTTTAGAGTTCCCGTGCCAGGAGATCCCAAGAGTTGGAAGGGAAAAGTAATCCGCCTAAGAGAGCTCCTTTAGGTGGGGTATATAGCGCGGGGCCCAATTGGAAAAAAAAAAAAAAGAAACTAAGAAGGGCAAAGGAAATAATAGAGTTTCGCAGGTGTAGGAATTTGTGTTTGGCGCACAGCTGAATAAAAGTAACGTACATATATTTTTTGGTTGTTATTTAGGCAGTGGCAGGTTTTCGTTATTGTATAGGTTAAGTTATATTTAAACACCATGAAGATTTAGATTTAAAGTTTAGTTTATTTAAAATTATTATTTATTCCTTTTTATTGTTAAAACGAAGCATTTAGCCCACAGGGGGGCAATATAAATTATTGTTTATTTTCCTGTGATTGTTTATCTTGTTTGCATTTGTGTGTTTTGTTATTCTTGTTTAAATATATAGAGTAATTAAGATAACTTTTTTCACTATTTATTTTGCTATTTATTTATTTATTTATTTATCCTTTTAATTATTCATAAAATTTATATTGTTAATCATTTTTTATTAGTTTGTTTCAATAAGTTTGTTTATAAATAAAGTATGTAAATTTAATATTATATAGAAAAAAACAGAATGTCTGCGTGGTAATTTTGATTGTCCGGGTGAGGATATGTGAGACGGTATCGTGAGGTGAGTGTGTGTGGGTTTTGGGGGACCAAAAAAATTGTATTTTTGGAAGATTCGGTCCCAGGAAGGGAGGGCTGGTAGTGGACGTCCAACTTGTCCACTCTTCTAAGTGTTTTCCATTGTTGTTTAGTGTTTTTGAGTTTAGTTTTTTTTTAGAAATTTAATTGTTCGTGTCTCTGTCGTGTTTGTGGGTTGGAACCTACCTGTGGAAGTCAAGTGTGTATCTTTTTGTGTGAGCTGGCTGGCGAAACAAACACGGCGAAAAGACGTCACGTAACAAGTTATGTCTGTCTTGACGCAAGAATTGAACTAAATTTAAAATATACTCATATATCTACATACATACATACATATGTTACATGTTTTGTTTTCTTTAATTTATATTTCAGTTTTTCTCTTCCTTTCAAAAGATTGTTTAAATTAATCGCATTATTTATTCCAAATCCTCAGTAAAATGTCAAAAATAGAAGTTCAAACTGAAAGTTGGACGGTAAGTTAAATTAACTAAACTTATCTGCATGTATGTATGTATCTTAATAATCTTTTATTTAATAATTTTATTGCAGGATTTACCATTACATCAACTACTATTCGAATGGGTTGTGAAAAATATAAGTGTCCCGAATGACATGGGTGTAATCGTTGCATATCTTGCATTGTTTTTAATAGCCTGGTATTTATTAGTATGGATGACACGCTTAGTCCTAAGAATTATATGGCCACTATTTCTAATAGGATCAGCAGTTGTAAGTACTTTATATACACATATACATACATACATACATACATATGTATGTATATAATAACGCGAGTAAGTTGGCAGTTTATGTTGATTTTATCCATGCGATTTTTACCAGATAGACTCACCCTTAAGCGATGTCAAAAAATTTATCAAAAATGTGTGAAAGTAGAATATAACATATCAATATATGATAGTGATCATTATACAAGCGCCGAAAGTAATCATCTGCTGTCGAGGATACTGTCAACACGAATTAATACCATGTAGTCTACACAGTCCAATAGATTACGCGTTCACCTCTATTTTAACCGGCAAACTTGTTCATATAGATTTAATTCTTTAACTTAAAAAATCAAATGTCCTTTAACACGATCATACTAATAATGATCATTTTTATCCACTATATATCAAAATTTTAATATGTATTTTAATGAAAACATGACGTTGTTGTTTTCCTTCAATCGATTAATCGATTTAATGGTTAATCGAAAAAAACTATTTTATATGAATCGGAAAACATGTTGCGGTAGAAGGATTGAGTTTCAAGAATTGAGGCTTTCCTAACTTCCCTTTATATGAAAAACGAAGTATCAATGTTTTGACTTCATACATCTAATCGTGAGGTGACGCAAAAAACAGCAATTGTTAAAAAAATTTATATTGGTTTGTTGGTTCTAGAGATACTGTTATCAAACAATTTAAAAATTGCTGGCTGCTTATTCGTCGAACACTACAAATTACTTCGAAAACGAATTTTCGTTTTCAGGAAAAACTATTATCATCAGTGGTTTTAATACCCTTCCAAAGTATGACATTCGTGCTGGTTACCGCTCCGAAGTTGAAGGGGCTGTGCACATATTACATAACGCTGTTTTCAGAGATTGTAAACTTTACCCCCCCCCCCCCCACCCACCAATCATTCGTAACGTTTTTTTCAAATTTTTCATTGTAAAATTTCCAATCCGTAACAAATTTTTAAGCCCCCTCCCCCTGGAGCGTTACGTAATACGTGCACAGCCCTAAAGTAAAACAAAACAAATTGAATTTGATTCTATGGTATAAGTTAAATAAAACTTCCAGTAGCAAGGAATTACGTATTACAGGGAAGTTTCAAGAGGATGTTTTTGATGGAATTTGCGTTGTATATGTATAAGAGAGAGAGAGAGATCCAAGACTTTATAAAATATAGTTATTGGCGTTTTTATTTACATATTCGTATATAAAAAATTTTTGATTATAAAAATAATTATAAGATTTTAATGTTTCATTACAGATAAGTTTTCGTATTTTACAATTTTATCAGCCAGAGGATATTGCGGACATTTTTATTAAGTCCTTAACACTAGCTATGGATACTGTAGTAAGAGGACGATTTATTTACTATTACACCCTTCACCAAAGTGTTCGAATTTATAAAAACATTCAAGATTGCTTTCTAGTATTTTACTACTTCCTGTTTGGCATTAAAGAACCTCAAGAGCAACCAACAGAAGACAGTTTTCAAGACATATTTGCTCCTGAAGAAACTTTTCATATAAATTAATCAGAATTTCATGTTTTATCAAGGTATTGAAAATCACTTTAGAACTTCAATACAAAACACTTAACTGGTGAAGGGCAGAATTTAATATGATGTCACAGATTAATTTGTATTCCTTTTCCATAACAGGTACTAATAATGGGAAAAATTTTGGAATATATTGGAAAATTTGTTGCGTAGTGTTCGGATCAGAAACACATAATATGTACATATGTGAAAACAAAATGTCAAAAATAAATTTATTCAAGTTAAAATTATAAGTTTATAAAAATTGAAACAAATAATAAAAATTATACAAGATTTTTTTAGTTTAAAATTAAATTAAAAAATTGTCTTTTTGAATTGCTTGTACTCGTACATGCTCCTGCCTGAAAATCTATTCATGTAGATTAAAATGCCCGTTGCCGTACGTTTAGTTGAAGTACTGACTTTGATGACATTTCTGGGAATTTTATCTGGAGTCTCAATATTCGTCGTTGTCGCTCAACGGGCATCATTTGTGTTGCTGCTGCTTATAACGGTAAGATTGTTTTTGACATTTTCGAAAATCCCCTATTATGAGTTTCATTCGATCTTCGATGTCCTAGTTTGTGAAAATGTAAATACATATTTACATTAGGGGTATAACCAATCTTTTGGCATAGTACCATGAGGTCAACCATGTCCTAGTAACCACGAAAATCATAATCTTTTGCAATTTTTCTCAAAAAAGTTCACGCACCAAATGCAATATTGAATATTCATAATTTTATACGGTGTTTTTTATTCATTTTTAATTTTTTTTCGTTAAAAAAGGTTAGAGGTACGTTTTGGTTTGGGGAAAAATCTCTTACCATCTCTAAGTATTAATGAAATTTCATACTAGAGCTATGTTTTGTTTTAAATAAACATATTATTAATTTTTCTTAACCAAAAAGAAAATTAAAAATTTTTAAAACTTCATCGCGGTTGGTGTGTGAACTTTTTTGACCTTAGCGAAAAATAAATATACGTTCCCTTATAGTTTTTATGCTTTATCGGACTGTGGTGCTATACCAATTTTGATATTTTAAAAAATTGTTAAAAAGTTATTTCCCTAATGTACATACATAGTATGTCTTTTAGGGATTTTTCGCTTGTACGCCAACGAAAATATTAAACAATTAAACTAGAAATACTGGTTTCAAAATCTCTAATTGCCATAAAGAATTTTTTGCATTCCCCTTAACCAATAAATTAATTCAAGAGTATTTACAATAAATATTTTTAAAATATACTGAAAACGGAAAATGATCCTCTAAAAATAAAACAAAATATGAGGGAAGCGCTTTGCGCCTTCCTATGCAACGCCAAAACAAGAGTGCAAACAAAATTTTATCTTCTGAAAGTTCTCCGACTTGACAAGATGAAATTTGTTTCAAAAGCAAAACTGAAGTGAAATATCGTAATTTGATGAAATGTATCGTTGAGCAATGTGGTTTAAGCATATCTGCATATGCCTTCATATTATTGCTGCTTATAGCAAATCATAAGTAGCCCTGTAGTAAACTCGAGGCCAATTGTCTCCAAGTCATCACTTTTGTCTACTTGTTTGGTGACTTCTTACTGGGCTTATTTCTGACAGGTCACCAATTTGACGACTAGTGACTTCTTGATGACATTGTCAATGATACGTCTACACTTTTTAGTTTGTTTTAACAGCTAGACTAAAATTATATAAATGTACTAGTAACATTCTGGTTTGAATGTCTCCACATGGTCCCATTAGAACTACGTAATCACTACCTAGTAGAGTTCTCAATTATTCGCCTTTCAACTTTGTTCGAATAATTCAAATAATAGTTTTTGTTCGTTCGATCAAACGATTAAAGCTAAAAAATTATTCGATTAATCGATGAGAACAACGAATAAAAATATGCTTAAAAATTATTTATTGACAAAAAATAAGTGTTTGTCATCAACACAAAAATGCATTATTATATAACCAAAATAAATTAAAAATAAAAGTATGGATCCTTGGCTTTAATTTCCCATTGTTCCAAATGAGTGACAAACAAATTTTATAGAAAAATTCTCAAATACAATAGAGAAATTGGACTTACACAGTCTATAAGTATGGATCCTTGGCTTTAATTTCCCATTGGTCCAAATGAGTGAAAAACAAATTTTATAGAAAAATTCTCAAATACAATAGAGAAATTGGACTTACATAGTCTATAAGTATGGATCCTTGGCTTTAATTTCCCATTGGTCCAAATGAGTGACAAACAAATTTTATAGAAAAATTCTCAAATACAATAGAGAAATTGGACTTACATAGTCTATAAGTATGGATCCTTGGCTTTAATTTCCCATTGGTCCAAATGAGTGAAAAACAAATGTTATAGAAAAATTCTCAAATACAATAGAGAAATTGGACTTACATAGTCTATAAGTATGGATCCTTGGCTTTAATTTCCCATTGGTCCAAATGAGTGACAAACAAATTTTATAGAAAAATTCTCAAATACAATAGAGAAATTGGACTTACATAGTCTATAAGTATGGATCCTTGGCTTTTATTTCCCATTGGTCCAAATGAGTGAAAAACAAATGTTATAGAAAAATTCTCAAATACAATTGAGAAATCGGACTTACATAGTCTATAAGTATGGATCCTTGGCTTTAATTTCCCATTGGTCCAAATGAGTGACAAACAAATTTTATAGAAAAATTCTCAAATACAATAGAGAAATTGGACTTACATAGTCTATAAGTATGGATCCTTGGCTTTAATTTCCCATTGGTCCAAATGAGTGACAAACAAATTTTATAGAAAAATTCTCAAATACAATAGAGAAATTGGACTTACATAGTCTATAAGTATGGATCCTTGGCTTTTATTTCCCATTGGTCCAAATGAGTGAAAAACAAATGTTATAGAAAAATTCTCAAATACAATTGAGAAATCGGACTTACATAGTCTATAAGTATGGATCCTTGGCTTTAATTTCCCATTGGTCCAAATGAGTGACAAACAAATTTTATAGAAAAATTCTCAAATACAATTGAGAAATCGGACTTACATAGTCTATAAGTATGGATCCTTGGCTTTTATTTCCCATTGGTCCAAATGAGTGACAAACAAATTTTATAGAAAAATTCTCAAATACAATAGAGAAATCGGACTTACATAGTCTATAAGTATGGATCCTTGGCTTTAATTTCCCATTGGTCCAAATGAGTGACAAACAAATGTTATAGAAAAATTCTCAAATACAATAGAGAAATCGGACTTACATAGTCTATAAGTATGGATCCTTGGCTTTTATTTCCCATTGGTCCAAATGAGTGACAAACAAATTTTATAGAAAAATTCTCAAATACAATAGAGAAATCGGACTTACATAGTCTATAAGTATGGATCCTTGGCTTTTATTTCCCATTGGTCCAAATGAGTGAAAAACAAATGTTATAGAAAAATTCTCAAATACAATTGAGAAATCGGACTTACATAGTCTATAAGTATGGATCCTTGGCTTTAATTTCCCATTGGTCCAAATTAGTGACAAACAAGTGTTATAGAAAAATTCTCAAATACAATTGAGAAATCGGACTTACATAGTCTATAAGTATGGATCCTTGGCTTTAATTTCCCATTAGTCCAAATGAGTGACAAACAAATGTTATAGAAAAATTCTCAAATACAATTGAGAAATCGGACTTACATAGTCTATAAGTATGGATCCTTGGCTTTAATTTCCCATTGGTCCAAATGAGTGACAAACAAATGTTATAGAAAAATTCTCAAATACAATTGAGAAATCGGACTTACATAGTCTATAAGTATGGATCCTTGGCTTTAATTTCCCATTGGTCCAAATGAGTGACAAACATAAATGTGCCCACAAATAGCCAAATTCCCGTAGAGCTGAAAAAAATTTACACAATTTTAATCTTTAAAATTTTATAGAAAAATTCTCAAATACAATTGAGAAATCAGACTTACATAGTCTATAAGTATGGATCCTTGGCTGTAATTTCCCATTGGTCCAAATAAGTGACAAACAAGTGTTATAGAAAAATTCTCAAATACAATTGAGAAATTGGACTTACATAGTCTATAAGTATGGATCCTTGGCTTTAATTTCCCATTAGTCCAAATGAGTGACAAACAAATGTTATAGAAAAATTCTCAAATACAATTGAGAAATTGGACTTACATAGTCTATAAGTATGGATCCTTGGCTTTAATTTCCCATTGGTCCAAATGAGTGACAAACAAATGTTATAGAAAAATTCTCAAATACAATTGAGAAATTGGACTTACATAGTCTATAAGTATGGATCCTTGGCTTTAATTTCCCATTAGTCTAAATGAGTGACAAACAAATGTTATAGAAAAATTCTCAAATACAATTGAGAAATCGGACTTACATAGTCTATAAGTATGGATCCTTGGCTTTAATTTCCCATTGGTCCAAATGAGTGACAAACAAGTGTTATAGAAAAATTCTCAAATACAATTGAGAAATTGGACTTACATAGTCTATAAGTATGGATCCTTGGCTTTAATTTCCCATTGGTCCAAATGAGTGACAAACAAATGTTATAGAAAAATTCTCAAATACAATTGAGAAATTGGACTTACATAGTCTATAAGTATGGATCCTTGGCTTTAATTTCCCATTGGTCCAAATGAGTGACAAACAAATGTTATAGAAAAATTCTCAAATACAATTGAGAAATTGGACTTACATAGTCTATAAGTATGGATCCTTGGCTTTAATTTCCCATTGGTCCAAATGAGTGACATACAAGTGTTATAGAAAAATTCTCAAATACAATTGAGAAATTGGACTTACATAGTCTATAAGTATGGATCCTTGGCTTTAATTTCCCATTGGTCCAAATGAGTGACAAACAAATGTTATAGAAAAATTCTCAAATACAATTGAGAAATCGGACTTACATAGTCTATAAGTATGGATCCTTGGCTTTAATTTCCCATTGGTCCAAATGAGTGACAAACAAGTGTTATAGAAAAATTCTCAAATACAATTGAGAAATTGGACTTACATAGTCTATAAGTATGGATCCTTGGCTTTAATTTCCCATTGGTCCAAATGAGTGACAAACAAATGTTATAGAAAAATTCTCAAATACAATTGAGAAATCGGACTTACATAGTCTATAAGTATGGATCCTTGGCTTTAATTTCCCATTAGTCCAAATGAGTGACAAACAAATGTTATAGAAAAATTCTCAAATACAATTGAGAAATCGGACTTACATAGTCTATAAGTATGGATCCTTGGCTTTAATTTCCCATTGGTCCAAATGAGTGACAAACAAGTGTTATAGAAAAATTCTCAAATACAATTGAGAAATTGGACTTACATAGTCTATAAGTATGGATCCTTGGCTTTAATTTCCCATTGGTCCAAATGAGTGACAAACAAATGTTATAGAAAAATTCTCAAATACAATTGAGAAATCGGACTTACATAGTCTATAAGTATGGATCCTTGGCTTTAATTTCCCATTGGTCCAAATGAGTGACAAACAAATGTTATAGAAAAATTCTCAAATACAATTGAGAAATCGGACTTACATAGTATATAAGTATGGATCCTTGGCTTTAATTTCCCATTGGTCCAAATGAGTGACAAACAAGTGTTATAGAAAAATTCTCAAATACAATTGAGAAATTGGACTTACATAGTCTATAAGTATGGATCCTTGGCTTTAATTTCCCATTGGTCCAAATGAGTGACAAACAAATGTTATAGAAAAATTCTCAAATACAATTGAGAAATTGGACTTACATAGTCTATAAGTATGGATCCTTGGCTTTAATTTCCCATTGGTCCAAATGAGTGACAAACAAATGTTATAGAAAAATTCTCAAATACAATTGAGAAATCGGACTTACATAGTCTATAAGTATGGATCCTTGGCTTTAATTTCCCATTGGTCCAAATGAGTGACAAACAAATGTTATAGAAAAATTCTCAAATACAATTGAGAAATCGGACTTACATAGTCTATAAGTATGGATCCTTGGCTTTAATTTCCCATTGGTCCAAATGAGTGACAAACAAATGTTATAGAAAAATTCTCAAATACAATTGAGAAATCGGACTTACATAGTCTATAAGTATGGATCCTTGGCTTTAATTTCCCATTGGTCCAAATGAGTGACAAACAAATGTTATAGAAAAATTCTCAAATACAATTGAGAAATCGGACTTACATAGTCTATAAGTATGGATCCTTGGCTTTAATTTCCCATTGGTCCAAATGAGTGACAAACAAATGTTATAGAAAAATTTTCAAATACAATTGAGAAATCGGACTTACATAGTCTATAAGTATGGATCCTTGGCTTTAATTTCCCATTGGTCCAAATAAGTGACAAACAAATGTTATAGAAAAATTCTCAAATACAATTGAGAAATCGGACTTACATAGTCTATAAGTATGGATCCTTGGCTTTAATTTCCCATTGGTCCAAATGAGTGACAAACAAATGTTATAGAAAAATTCTCAAATACAATTGAGAAATCGGACTTACATAGTCTATAAGTATGGATCCTTGGCTTTAATTTCCCATTGGTCCAAATGAGTGACAAACAAATGTTATAGAAAAATTCTCAAATACAATTGAGAAATCGGACTTACATAGTCTATAAGTATGGATCCTTGGCTTTAATTTCCCATTGGTCCAAATGAGTGACAAACAAATGTTATAGAAAAATTCTCAAATACAATTGAGAAATCGGACTTACATAGTCTATAAGTATGGATCCTTGGCTTTAATTTCCCATTGGTCCAAATGAGTGACAAACAAGTGTTATAGAAAAATTCTCAAATACAATTGAGAAATTGGACTTACATAGTCTATAAGTATGGATCCTTGGCTTTAATTTCCCATTGGTCCAAATGAGTGACAAACAAGTGTTATAGAAAAATTCTCAAATACAATTGAGAAATTGGACTTACATAGTCTATAAGTATGGATCCTTGGCTTTAATTTCCCATTGGTCCAAATGAGTGACAAACAAATGTTATAGAAAAATTCTCAAATACAATTGAGAAATCGGACTTACATAGTCTATAAGTATGGATCCTTGGCTTTAATTTCCCATTGGTCCAAATGAGTGACAAACAAATGTTATAGAAAAATTCTCAAATACAATTGAGAAATCGGACTTACATAGTCTATAAGTATGGATCCTTGGCTTTAATTTCCCATTGGTCCAAATGAGTGACAAACAAATGTTATAGAAAAATTCTCAAATACAATTGAGAAATTGGACTTACATAGTCTATAAGTATGGATCCTTGGCTTTAATTTCCCATTGGTCCAAATGAGTGACAAACAAATGTTATAGAAAAATTCTCAAATACAATTGAGAAATCGGACTTACATAGTCTATAAGTATGGATCCTTGGCTTTAATTTCCCATTGGTCCAAATGAGTGACAAACAAATGTTATAGAAAAATTCTCAAATACAATTGAGAAATCGGACTTACATAGTCTATAAGTATGGATCCTTGGCTTTAATTTCCCATTGGTCCAAATGAGTGACAAACAAGTGTTATAGAAAAATTCTCAAATACAATTGAGAAATTGGACTTACATAGTCTATAAGTATGGATCCTTGGCTTTAATTTCCCATTGGTCCAAATGAGTGACAAACAAATGTTATAGAAAAATTCTCAAATACAATTGAGAAATCGGACTTACATAGTCTATAAGTATGGATCCTTGGCTTTAATTTCCCATTGGTCCAAATGAGTGACAAACAAATGTTATAGTAAAATTCTCAAATACAATTGAGAAATCGGACTTACATAGTCTATAAGTATGGATCCTTGGCTTTAATTTCCCATTGGTCCAAATGAGTGACAAACAAGTGTTATAGAAAAATTCTCAAATACAATTGAGAAATTGGACTTACATAGTCTATAAGTATGGATCCTTGGCTTTAATTTCCCATTGGTCCAAATGAGTGACAAACAAATGTTATAGAAAAATTCTCAAATACAATTGAGAAATCGGACTTACATAGTCTATAAGTATGGATCCTTGGCTTTAATTTCCCATTGGTCCAAATGAGTGACAAACAAATGTTATAGAAAAATTCTCAAATACAATTGAGAAATCGGACTTACATAGTCTATAAGTATGGATCCTTGGCTTTAATTTCCCATTGGTCCAAATGAGTGACAAACAAATGTTATAGAAAAATTCTCAAATACAATTGAGAAATCGGACTTACATAGTCTATAAGTATGGATCCTTGGCTTTAATTTCCCATTGGTCCAAATGAGTGACAAACAAATGTTATAGAAAAATTCTCAAATACAATTGAGAAATCGGACTTACATAGTCTATAAGTATGGATCCTTGGCTTTAATTTCCCATTGGTCCAAATGAGTGACAAACAAATGTTATAGAAAAATTCTCAAATACAATTGAGAAATCGGACTTACATAGTCTATAAGTATGGATCCTTGGCTTTAATTTCCCATTGGTCCAAATGAGTGACAAGCAAATGTTATAGAAAAATTCTCAAATACAATTGAGAAATTGGACTTACATAGTCTATAAGTATGGATCCTTGGCTTTAATTTCCCATTGGTCCAAATGAGTGACAAACAAATGTTATAGAAAAATTCTCAAATACAATTGAGAAATCGGACTTACATAGTCTATAAGTATGGATCCTTGGCTTTAATTTCCCATTGGTCCAAATGAGTGACAAACAAATGTTATAGAAAAATTCTCAAATACAATTGAGAAATCGGACTTACATAGTCTATAAGTATGGATCCTTGGCTTTAATTTCCCATTGGTCCAAATGAGTGACAAACAAATGTTATAGAAAAATTCTTAAATACAATTGAGAAATCAGACTTACATAGTCTATAAGTATGGATCCTTGGCTTTAATTTCCCATTGGTCCAAATGAGTGACAAACAAATGTTATAGAAAAATTCTCAAATACAATTGAGAAATCGGACTTACATAGTCTATAAGTATGGATCCTTGGCTTTAATTTCCCATTGGTCCAAATGAGTGACAAACAAATGTTATAGAAAAATTCTCAAATACAATTGAGAAATCGGACTTACATAGTCTATAAGTATGGATCCTTGGCTTTAATTTCCCATTGGTCCAAATGAGTGACAAACAAATGTTATAGAAAAATTCTCAAATACAATTGAGAAATCGGACTTACATAGTCTATAAGTATGGATCCTTGGCTTTAATTTCCCATTGGTCCAAATGAGTGACAAACAAATGTTATAGAAAAATTCTCAAATACAATTGAGAAATCGGACTTACATAGTCTATAAGTATGGATCCTTGGCTTTAATTTCCCATTGGTCCAAATGAGTGACAAACAAATGTTATAGAAAAATTCTCAAATACAATTGAGAAATCGGACTTACATAGTCTATAAGTATGGATCCTTGGCTTTAATTTCCCATTGGTCCAAATGAGTGACAAACAAATGTTATAGAAAAATTCTCAAATACAATTGAGAAATCGGACTTACATAGTCTATAAGTATGGATCCTTGGCTTTAATTTCCCATTGGTCCAAATGAGTGAAAAACAAATGTTATAGAAAAATTCTCAAATACAATTGAGAAATCGGACTTACATAGTCTATAAGTATGGATCCTTGGCTTTAATTTCCCATTGGTCCAAATGAGTGACAAACAAATGTTATAGAAAAATTCTCAAATACAATTGAGAAATCGGACTTACATAGTCTATAAGTATGGATCCTTGGCTTTAATTTCCCATTGGTCCAAATGAGTGACAAACAAATGTTATAGAAAAATTCTCAAATACAATTGAGAAATCGGACTTACATAGTCTATAAGTATGGATCCTTGGCTTTAATTTCCCATTGGTCCAAATGAGTGACAAACAAATGTTATAGAAAAATTCTCAAATACAATTGAGAAATCGGACTTACATAGTCTATAAGTATGGATCCTTGGCTTTAATTTCCCATTGGTCCAAATGAGTGACAAGCAAATGTTATAGAAAAATTCTCAAATACAATTGAGAAATTGGACTTACATAGTCTATAAGTATGGATCCTTGGCTTTAATTTCCCATTGGTCCAAATGAGTGACAAACAAATGTTATAGAAAAATTCTCAAATACAATTGAGAAATCGGACTTACATAGTCTATAAGTATGGATCCTTGGCTTTAATTTCCCATTGGTCCAAATGAGTGACAAACAAATGTTATAGAAAAATTCTCAAATACAATTGAGAAATCGGACTTACATAGTCTATAAGTATGGATCCTTGGCTTTAATTTCCCATTGGTCCAAATGAGTGACAAACAAATGTTATAGAAAAATTCTTAAATACAATTGAGAAATCAGACTTACATAGTCTATAAGTATGGATCCTTGGCTTTAATTTCCCATTGGTCCAAATGAGTGACAAACAAATGTTATAGAAAAATTCTCAAATACAATTGAGAAATCAGACTTACATAGTCTATAAGTATGGATCCTTGGCTTTAATTTCCCATTGGTCCAAATGAGTGACAAACAAATGTTATAGAAAAATTCTCAAATACAATTGAGAAATCGGACTTACATAGTCTATAAGTATGGATCCTTGGCTTTAATTTCTCATTGGTCCAAATGAGTGACAAACAAATGTTATAGAAAAATTCTCAAATACAATTGAGAAATCGGACTTACATAGTCTATAAGTATGGATCCTTGGCTTTAATTTCCCATTGGTCCAAATGAGTGACAAACAAATGTTATAGAAAAATTCTCAAATACAATTGAGAAATCGGACTTACATAGTCTATAAGTATGGATCCTTGGCTTTAATTTCCCATTGGTCCAAATGAGTGACAAACAAATGTTATAGAAAAATTCTCAAATACAATTGAGAAATCGGACTTACATAGTCTATAAGTATGGATCCTTGGCTTTAATTTCCCATTAGTCCAAATGAGTGACAAACAAATGTTATAGAAAAATTCTCAAATACAATTGAGAAATCGGACTTACATAGTCTATAAGTATGGATCCTTGGCTTTAATTTCCCATTGGTCCAAATGAGTGACAAACAAATGTTATAGAAAAATTCTCAAATACAATTGAGAAATCGGACTTACATAGTCTATAAGTATGGATCCTTGGCTTTAATTTCCCATTGGTCCAAATGAGTGACAAACATAAATGTGCCCACAAATAGCCAAATTCCCGTAGAGCTCAACAAAATTTACACAATTTTAATCTTTAAAATTTTATAGAAAAATTCTCAAATACAATTGAGAAATCGGACTTACATAGTCTATAAGTATGGATCCTTGGCTTTAATTTCCCATTGGTCCAAATGAGTGACAAACATAAATGTGCCCACAAATAGCCAAATTCCCGTAGAGCTCAACAAAATTTACACAATTTTAATCTTTAAAATTTTATAGAAAAATTCTCAAATACAATTGAGAAATCGGACTTACATAGTCTATAAGTATGGATCCTTGGCTCTAATTTCCCATTAGTCCAAATGAGTGACAAACAAATGTTATAGAAAAATTCTCAAATACAATTGAGAAATCAGACTTACATAGTCTATAAGTATGGATCCTTGGCTTTAATTTCCCATTGGTCCAAATGAGTGACAAACACATGTTATAGAAAAATTCTCAAATACAATTGAGAAATCGGACTTATATAGTCTATAAGTATGGATCCTTGGCTTTAATTTCCCATTGGTCCAAATGAGTGACAAACATAAATGTGCCCACAAACAGCCAAATTCCCGTAGAGCTGAACAAAATTTACACAATTTTAATCTATTTTTTCTTCTTATTTTCCTTTGATCTTTTTTTAAGATTTAAATTCTTATTTTTAGAGCTAAAGATCAATGTATTTTATAAAAATTAACAATTGTTTTTTATTCCGATATTTCGCTACCAACAATGGGTAGCCTCTTCAGGGATTTAAATTATGTTTTTTCTTTAAAAAAATTGTGACAAATTCGTATAAAACAAATATTTTACAATTGTTTGAAAATGAAAAGTTTTTCAATACAATTGAGAAATCAGACTTACATAGTCTATAAGTATGGATCCTTGGCTTTAATTTCCCATTGGTCCAAATGAGTGACAAACAAATGTTATAGAAAAATTCTCAAATACAATTGAGAAATTGGACTTACATAGTCTATAAGTATGGATCCTTGGCTTTAATTTCCCATTGGTCCAAATGAGTGACAAACAAATGTTATAGAAAATTTTTCAATACAATTGAGAAATCAGACTTACATAGTCTATAAGTATGGATCCTTGGCTTTAATTTCCCATTGGTCCAAATGAGTGACAAACAAATGTTATAGAAAAATTCTCAAATACAATTGGGAAATTGGACTTACATAGTCTATAAGTATGGATCCTTGGCTTTAATTTCCCATTGGTCCAAATGAGTGACAAACAAATGTTATAGAAAAATTCTCAAATACAATTGAGAAATCGGACTTACATAGTCTATAAGTATGGATCCTTGGCTTTAATTTCCCATTGGTCCAAATGAGTGAAAAACAAATGTTATAGAAAAATTCTCAAATACAATTGAGAAATTGGACTTACATAGTCTATAAGTATGGATCCTTGGCTTTAATTTCCCATTGGTCCAAATGAGTGACAAACAAATGTTATAGAAAATTTCTCAAATACAATTGGGAAATTGGACTTACATAGTCTATAAGTATGGATCCTTGGCTTTAATTTCCCATTGGTCCAAATGAGTGACAAACAAATGTTATAGAAAAATTTTTAAATACAATTGAGAAATTGGACTTACATAGTCTATAAGTATGGATCCTTGGCTTTAATTTCCCATTGGTCCAAATGAGTGACAAACAAATGTTATAGAAAAATTCTCAAATACAATTGAGAAATCAGACTTACATAGTCTATAAGTATAGATCCTTGGCTTTAATTTCCCATTGGTCCAAATGAGTGACAAACAAGTGTTATAGAAAAATTCTCAAATACAATTGAGAAATCGGACTTACATAGTCTATAAGTATGGATCCTTGGCTTTAATTTCCCATTAGTCCAAATGAGTGACAAACAAATGTTATAGAAAAATTCTCAAATACAATTGAGAAATCGGACTTACATAGTCTATAAGTATGGATCCTTGGCTTTAATTTCCCATTGGTCCAAATGAGTGACAAACATAAATGTGCCCACAAACAGCCAAATTCCCGTAGATCTGAACAAAATTTACACAATTTTAATCTTTAAAATTTTATAGAAAAATTCTCAAATACAATTGAGAAATCAGACTTACATAGTCTATAAGTATGGATCCTTGGCTCTAATTTCCCATTGATCCAAATGAGTGACAAACAAATGTTATAGAAAAATTCTCAAATACAATTGAGAAATTCGACTTACATAGTCTATAAGTATGGATCCTTGGCTTTAATTTCCCATTGGTCCAAATGAGTGACAAACATAAATGTGCCCACAAATAGCCAAATTCCCGTAGAGCTGAACAAAATTTACACAATTTTAATATAAATACTTTTAATTTTATTTTATAACGAGGGGGTAGCGAAGCACACCGGGATAAGCTAGTAATACATAAAAAAACTTCAAAATGTAATAACTGAGATTACTTTGAACTGATATATGTCGATTTTAATACTTCAAACATACATGTTTTATTCAGTCAAAATATCTCAAAGGATTTTTTTTTGTTGAATTAGACAATTTAGGTTGTTCTTAAGAAATATTCTTTTAAAAACAATTTTTTTTGCTTTCAAACGATTTTTAGTTTTTGTTTTTTTAAATAAGATTTTGAAAAAAATCTCGCTAATTGTTGAGGTAGGTGATATAGTGAGAAGAGCATAAAATAGTTTACATATCTAATTTTTCTGTTCTTTTTTTAGATTTTTCAGAACATACCATATCGTCTAATATAACGCTGAACTCTTTTTTATTTTCTGATTTTTTAATATTTTGAATAGAATAATTTAATTCGCATAAAAGATTGTTATTTTCATTAATAATAACTTCTTCTATATCATTACTTTATTATTATATTATTGTGGTTACTTTCAACATAAAATAATCTAGAGTATAATTCATTTGCATATTCTTTAGTTTAAATTTTTGAAGAATATTTGAAAAATTTTCATTGCACGGAAGGTTTAAAAAATATAATATATTTTAAAGTCTTATACGTCTCTTATTTATTCTTATTTTAATGCGTTTTAGTAAATCTGTTACAAAAGAATTATTATTTTTTTTTGTTGATCCAATAATTTTGTATACCTTAGGACTCTTGTTACATGAAATTTTTTTTTTTTATTTTTGTTCTTGGTAAAATACTTCCAAACCAAGCTCATTCTAAAAGATAATTATATATTAAAAAAAAAAAAATATAATACAATAACAACATTTTCTACTTACATGATAAGATTTATAAAAAGCAATTGCTTCTTTTTTGGATTTTAGTTTATTCCTAACTTATTCACCTGAGAGTGAATAAAACCCCATTCTTGAAAATTGTTTAACGTTTCATTTGAAACATATGTAGCACGACTACTAGGTAAGCGCAGTTCTACAGCAACTACAAACATCCAAAATAACATGTATTTGGTTGATATAAAGTGCTCGCTTTGTTCATATCTTACTAACAAATTTAACATATTTTTTACGTATGCAAAAATTTGTTCGATTAATTGACATTAACTAATAGATTTATTCGTTATTCGAAATTCGGCATTTTAAAATTATTCGAACAAGAATTTGGTTTTCTTTGACCGATTAATCGAATTATTCTTAATCGGTTGACAACTCTACTACCTAGTCAACACTCTTAATGTTACTAGTATATTTTCAATGACAATCACATGATAAATGTCTATAGCACAAAGCGTTGTATGGGGATAATAGAGAGTAGTACTGGTGACAAAGTCAAAAGCCAGTCAGTATAATTTCACTAACGACATTTCCTGCAGGGAGACTACATACATCCATGTTTCGAAAAATAGGACCCAATTACAGAATAAAAATTGATAAAAACAATCAGGTGGTATGTGGTAGAAATCGATCGATTTGAAAAGTAATAAATAAATGCATAAATCAAAAAGATTTTCATTAGTATTTAGTGGTTACGATTTTTTGGGCAAATGTTTGCCAGATGTGACGGTACCCTAACTTAAGTCTAATATAATCGTTTGCTCTTTAGTTAATAACAAACTTTCTAAAGCTTTAGCTTCTGACCTGACACCTGTAGTGCGATTCTGTAACTTTTAACAATAAACGTTACGTTAATTTTACCAACACAATTTATTGCTTGTGGTAACAATGCATCAATTCTGTAACTCAGTATAACCAACATTGTTAAAAAAATTCAATAAGGTGGCATATTTGTTAAAAAACAATGAATTTTAAGCCAGAAGAGTGCACAAGAGAGGGGGCTCTCTTTATTTTTTGTTAAAAATCAATACATTTAAACAATAAATTTTTAGTCAGAATAGTGTACAGGAGAGTGCGCTCTTTTTTATTTGTTCGAAAATATATTTTTTGAACATTTTAAAATAACAACAACTTTAAGAATAAACAATGAAAAAAATATTGCTGTTAAGTTAACTGAAATATTCGACGTTATAATTGAATATAATGCTAAACGATATTGTTAAAATCCTTACTGAATAACATCGACGTTAATTTAGCTGTTAAAAATTTTTAACAATTCAATTGACGTTAAAATTGAATAGAGAATCGCACTACTGTTTTGCCTAATTTAAAAGATATAATAACAATTATTATTTATTAATTTACTTGTTTTTGTATATTTTAGCCCTTGACATATATTTTATATGCTATTCTATATGTGGCTGAGAAAATTCTCGTGGGAACATTGGAAGGATTATTACGTGTTACTCACAGTGTTGGCGACAACATAACTTAGTTATTAACTATTATATCAACTGTAAAATGAATAAAGTCCAAAAATAAGCACATTTTTAAAAATGAAGTATTTATTTAAAACTTTCAGTAATCCAATAATCAGAATATAAATAATTTTTCAGAATTTAATGCTATTAGAGTATCTTAAGCAATTCCGATTAAATTTTTTACAATTATTTTCTTTTTTTTAATTTCCTGTATTGTTAATCGATGTTTCAATGGAAAAGCATAGTTTCCACTAAATATTAAAGCCCTTCGCCTTTTGTTATAGCTAGTGCAAGAGAAATAGTTTTAAAGCTCACACACGAAAAGTTTCCAATACACGAAATTTTAAACTTCAAAGTGGATTTTGGAAATTTATTCTTAATTTCAAAAAACAAAGTTTCGAGAATTTAATATTTTAAACTTAACTATCTTTGAAAATTCGAAATTTGAAACTTAATTTCGAAAAGTCAAAGTGGATTTTGCAAATTTAATCTTAATTTCAAAAAAACAAAGTTTCGAGAATTTAATATTTTAAACTTAACTATCTTTGAAAATTCGAAATTTGAAACTTAATTTCGAAAATTCAAAGTGGATTTTGCAAATTTAATCTTAATTTCGAAAAAAAAGTTTCGAGAATTTAATATTTTTTAAAACTTAAACTTAACTATCTTTGAAAATTCGAAATTTGAAACTGAATTTCGAAAATTAGAAACTACTGTTCAAGCGCCGCCTCTAAATAAAATCAAATCTCCTACCTACTTATATTGTCGCTATGGAAAAGCATACATAGTTCACATCCAATATCAAAGGGGGGTAAGTAACCCGTATGTATGTATACATATATGTACACACCTACATACATATGTATGTATGTATGTATGGCTTAGATTTAACCATCATGTGCTACGAAAACTAAAACTGTTGAATTATACATACTAGTGATGTTACGAATACTCGTATTCGTATTCGACTATTCGCCTGTTTTAAGATATTCGTATTCGTATTCGTATTCGCCAAATTCAAGCGAATATTTTTCGAATAATTTTCCCATACATTTTCCAAAAAAAAAAAATCATACAAAAGTTTAAAAAGAGTACATAAAATGTAAAAAAATATATTAATTTTTATTAAAAAAAACGAAATCTGAAAGTATGTAAGTAAAATAATTAAAAAATGTTCTGTAGAGGTTTTCAAATTCGGCATCTTAATGCAATAATAATGTTAAATCACTAAATTTTTTTTTCATTTATAGTTACTAACGCAAAGGCAGGGATTTTTTCCAATTAAATTTGAAATATAAACCTCAAAAGAAATATTCGTATTCGGCGAATACTGTTTTAAATATTCGTATTCGTATTCGCGAATACTAAAAATTGATATTCGTAACATCACTAATACATACATACGTATGCATAAATAAATTTGTGGGTACATATATTTATGTATGTATATACATACATATTATGTACTTATGTACATATGTATTTGGTATTCGTACTTATTTTCCATTATAACAACAACATTCATTCATAAACATTTTATTGGAATGTCGTCAAATAAAATCAAACGTAAACAAAGAAAATACGCATACTCCAACACATATTCTTGTTTACAAATGAGATGTAAACAAATTCCTGTTGAATGTAAATGCATGCCGAAACACGTGCAGCATGTAAACAAAAACAATACTAAAATACATGCGCCAAATATTTTAACATTTGCGTACCGCAGCTGTAGAAGAGTATAGACTGTATGAAAAACACATACCAATAGAGGTCCCTTTGTAACACAGGCAAAGGAATTGATGAACTCATCAACTTGCTACAATTCAAAGAAGTTTTCTCCATGAACTGACAGTATAGATACAGAAAAATAATTTTCACCGTGCAGTAACTAATTTATTAAATTCGAAATTAATTTTATTAATCAAAATAACTATCAACACTATTAGTTAATTGAATAAAAATTAAAAAATAAAACGAACGTATCAGTTAAACTATTTAGGAAATATTCCTTATGATACGCACAACTTTCGAAATCAAAGAAGTGATATGACGATTGCCTGATTTTTTGTTACTCGTTTTTTCTTTAAGCTTAAAAATCATTTAGGTTAAAAAAAGTTGCAATATGTTTTTAAGAAAATTAAGTTGCATATTGTTTAAAATTATGTGCTGTTTTATTGTGCTTTATCCAAATGGTGCCAACTTTGTGCCTGGTGAAAAAATCAATTATAATTTGTAAATATGAAAAAAATTGCACTAATGTAATTTGATAAAAACTAAAAATGTTTTTCATCAAATTTTAGAGTTCATTCGTGGGCAGATAAACTGGGCATGGAATTATTTCATTTAGGTGATTTTATAACACGCCGCAAGGAGGTTCAAGAGGTACATACATAATTTTAATAAATTTTATAATTTACAAACGAAATTCTTTTTGCAAATATGCACTAGATATAAAATTTATTTGATTTATCACTGGACCATCAGCAACATATTGATTTTTAACCAACCATTTATAGCACTTGAAAGTGGGTTAATTTAAAAGAGGTTATTATTTCACATTATAAACATTCCGTAATATATATGTACATATTTAATACATACCCGTTATTACATACATATAGCTCCTTTATTGCAACGTAGTGATATCTCAAAAATTTTAAAGGTGGCAAAATGCGTTTCAAGTTTTCAAAACGTAAGCATATGTATATATGGACTGCTTGAGCATGTATGTAAGTGGTTATAACTTCGGTTTAGATCAGTGTCGGGCGCACACATACTCTCTTATATGTTTTGGTATGGGAAGCAGCAAAAAACGAACGACCGTCAATAATTATACACTCGAAAAATTTTTCTGTTGCCAAAAGTAAAATACATTTCTTGGCTTTTAGTATTTTTATTTGATTTGAATTTTTTTCAATAATACTTTTTATGTTAATATAATAATAACGAAAACAATATTCAATTAATAATAAACTAGTTACACAACGAATGAAATAACATATAATATTTAATAAGTGAAGAAATATCGAGAAAACATAATAAATAAAAATAAAATTTATTAAAAACGAAGCCCTCAAGCTTGATAATTTTCATAAACATATCTCTATCTAAACTTTAGATAGAGATATGTTTATGAAAATTTTTTTACAAATAAAGATGGTATTGAGAAACTCTTTTTCGTCAGTAACTGAAAAATTATGTTTTTTGAGATATGACTACGTTGCAATAAAAGAGCGATAAGTACATGTGTATAAAATTTAGTAGCTAAAATTTATTTTCGAAGTAATAAAATAATTGCAATTCACCATATGAAATAACTGATTTACAGAATGCGAAAAAATTATAAATAAATCTGCAGTTTGTCATCGGAAAAGTCCGACTACTGACTGACTTGTTATTAATAATATAAATTTAGGTCAACTTTTGGAATGGATTAAATTACAGTTATTTCTTAAGTAATCTGGGACCAAAATGTACATGTGTATAAAACTTACATATACCATCGGTTCTCAAAATTTATTATAGTTTTTACATATGGAACACGAAACGCCTTTACTTTTTTAAAAAAAGTTTTAAGATTTTTATTTTTTTTACAAGAGAAGTAAAAAACAAGCTAATGGTAATTTTGAATTTGGTATATAAGTATGTATTAATGATGTTACGAATATCAATTTTAAGTATTCGCGAATACGAATACGAAGAAACGTAATATTTAAAATTTAATTGGAATAAATACCTGCCTTTGCGTCAATAACAATAAATTGACAAAAAAAAAAAAACTGTCACACTACCTTAGGTAGTATCATTAATATGACATTGAGATGCCGAATTCGAAGACCACTACTGAACATTTTTAAATTATCTTACTTACATACTGTCATATTTCGTTTTTCTTACTCTGCTTGCGCTTTTAATTAAATAATTCAGTGCTGTTTGTGAGAACATATCTTCGCAGATGGCATAGCCACCTGTGTCGGTGGAATTTCACATATTAAATTTTAGTTCTTCCATTTTTGAATCCAACATTCCTCCACTGAGAATTTATTACTAATTTAACATGATATGAATTTACATATAAGACTTTAACTTTTAAATGATAGTAACGAAATATAATTTTCGTTTGTTTTTTAAGAAGATTATGATCTTGCGTCAAAGATAAATGGCTTTCTTCTTTAAATAAAAATTATTATAAAACAATACATATATTTTTGTACATTTTATGTACTTTTTTAAACTTTTTGTATGATTTTTTTTTGTTTTTGGGAAAATGTATGTTAAAATTATTCGAGAAATATTCGTGTGAATTTGGCGAATACGAATACGAATATCTTAAAACAGGCGAATAGTCGAATAATCGAATACGAATACGAGTATTCATAACATCACTAATATGTATATATGTATGTATCTTGAGAACTGTAATAGATGTGTATTGCTATGACTGTTGTAATGAAAAAATTAAAATAATTTCAATGTTGAAGTTGAACATACGCCGCAAATTGTATATTCGATCAATAAAATTAAAATTTGTAAAAATTTTTTGAATAACTCGTTTTTGGTCACATGATTATTTGATTCAATTACAGAATTAATTTAAAATAGTTTTAAAAATTTTTATATTAATGGAAAATTGTGTAGGAACAATTTTTTCTGTGTTTAAGATAATAAAAGAAAGTTATGTGTATGTAGACTATTATTTTTACCTGTCAGATCTATTTCTTTTTGAATTTTATATGTATATTTTAATAATATGCCATGAAATCCGTATACTGATACATTTTGCTAAGCTGATTGAATATATGTTAGTAATTTGAATTTTTATTAATTAAATAAAAGTGAACTTGAGCCTGATAACATTACTTTTCATATGTAGACTCATTAACTTTTATAAGCTGTGTTTGTCCTAATCGGGCATAACTAGAAAACGTTTTGTGCTATTCAATAAAAAAATTAAAAGCCGACAGCAATATTATTGGAATAATATTGTTGAACTTATAGAATGCTTATTTGCACAACTCGTGCATTAAAAATTTATTTTCGCAGGGCAAGCAGTTTCGAATGAAGGATCAGTGTTGTCGCTTTCCACTTTCAGTTTAGTCCACAGTTTTTGATTAAAGAAAAAATTTAAAAAAATATATTTGTTTTAAAAAAAAATTGTTTAAATGTATCAACTCCATATTTATAGCAATTTCAAATTGTAATTTAAACGTAAAAATTACGTTGATACCCAAGTGACTGCTTTGGTACTATTTGAAATATGAAGTACAGTCCAAATTTAAGGCTTTGGTACCACATACATACATACATACATATGTATATTCAAACATGGTTGCATATGCCACATTTTAAATTTTGTGTCAGCGGCAGCATTCAAGAGTGGATTTTCAGATGATACTGAAAAGTTTTTGAAATATATAAGTAACTATTTTAGCAATGTGTAGTGTTTTAAAAGTCATCAACAGAATTTTGGAAAAGTGGGAGCCATTCCAATATTATTTCACTCTGAATGATTTCGAAGCTAATTTTAAAATTGCAAGATTAAACTTAATTATGCCTGGATTTTCCGATTCAGTTTATAAAATGTCATTCTTTTTTCTGCATTAAGTACTGAAAAGCAAAAATACAAAATAGTACTAAAATATTGGGGTAGAAAAGACACAATTCTAAAAGTGCGAGGGAACGAAGTTAGTTTTTTTATTTATCATCCCTGGTATGTATTACAAAACATATTCCAAAGCTGCAAACAAAAAAATTATGATGACTTTTCTAGGGAAAGTACCTCCTAAAATATTATCTGCACGTGTCGAAAAATAAGTAAAATAAGGCGAAAGCTCTAAAACCCCAATATTTAGAATTTTCCGGAATTTCTTATTACAGTTGAACTTCTAGAACTTGAAGTTCTATAACTTGAAGTTTCTATAAATTGAAGCAAATCACATGACAAGAGGGGCACTATAAATGTGCACAGTTTTGAAAACTTATTCCATAACTTGAAGTCTTCCTAAATTGAAGTTTCTTTTCTGGATAACGCTGATTCAATTATGGAAGTTCAACTGTATTATTAATTATTTTTTTTTAATTTTCTTTACCAACATAATTTTCCACCTAAGTGGGAATTAAAATTAAAAAAAAATCCCGTTTTACATTTCAGAGTTTTAAACAAGCCCAAGTTGTTTCAAGAGCAGGTGCTAAGATTGTAGAAAATATGGCTAATGAAATCAAAACAATGATGGACTCAAAGATAAGTGCTGTGCGCGTAAGTGATATTTAAAACATTTCTCCTTACTGACCCCATATTTACTATTATGAGTTTAAAAAAATATTAATATGTTTTTGAAAATATTTTTAAAATTTTATATTAAGGAGCTGCTTACAGAATTATACCCTTAACAATTTTTTAAACTTATAAGTACATATTTTAATATGCATACATACATACATACATTCCCACACATAAATATTTAAGAACCAAATTAAGAACTATTAAGAATAATTATTTGTTGATTTGCAAATTTAGCGTATAATGGATACTGCCGAAAACACCGCCTTAACATATCAAAGTGAAAAACCTGATAAATATTTTTCATATTACAATTCAAAAGAAATGATTGAGCCCGACGAACCTATGCCAACGGCACCGCCAAGAGATCTAGAAGATGCAGGGGGGCCAAAAATATTCGTAGAACCCAAAAAGATTGTTCTAACACCCAAAGCTGAGTTTTTTCATACACCAGTTAATATGACTGTTAGTTCAGTGCATGTGCCGACGAATGTTTACGATAGAGGTTTGAATTTTTTTGTTTCATTTTTTAATTTTAATTTTCCATTTCAAAGCGTTTTAATTATTCACCCACTTATGCCGATGCTAAAAGCACACGTTCCGAATAATTAAAAATTATACTCTTAAGTTGAGTATATACGATTTTTAACAAAATATATTGCACAAACATGTTTATAGCTAATAAAAATCATGTACCTAATTAAAAAAAAGGAAAGAAATAATAATAATAATAGAAATAATCAGGCTTAAAGGTGCTTGTGTAAATAATTTTGTTAAAAGTTTACTTATAGTATGGCTTCTAAATGCTTTTACTAAGCACCTAATTTTGATTTTTCTTAAAATGCCAAACACTTACTTGTCTAGAACAAAATTTAAAAATAAAAATCATTTAACTTATATAATTTTGTATTTTTATTTATTTTTTTCCATAACAACATTAAACACAAACACATATCCAATCTGAATCAAAAATTATTCTTCAAAATTAACTGATCAAAATTCAAATTGGCTTAATTAATGCTGATAATACTAAAAAAAAAACGAAAAAAAAAAAAAACAAAAAACAAAAATATTAACAAAAAATAAAACATGAAAATTTAGCATCGGATACAATTAAAGCCATTGAATGGTCAGAGAATTTGGATCAAATATTTCGTGACAATTATAAAAAAGATCCAACACTGTCGTGGCAATTTTTTGGTAGTTCGACCGGCTTTATGCGTCAATTCCCGGCATCGAAATGGAAAGCGGATCCGGTTGATCTATACGATTGCCGGTTACGTTCATGGTTTATGGAAGCGGCGACAAGTCCAAAGGATGTTATTATCCTATTGGATGGATCAGGCTCTATGACTGGGCAGAGGCTAGATATCGCAAAGCATGTTGTAAATACAATACTTGATACATTAGGTACAAATGACTTTGTGAACATCTTCACCTTTAGCGATAAAGTTAAGCCTGTTGTTGGATGTTTTGAGGATACTCTTGTTCAAGTATATATCAATTTTATTATTATTATTATTATAATTCTTTAATTTAATTTATATTTATTTATATACATACATATTTATTTCTAATATTTATTAAACAATTGCTTATTTAAACAAATAAACTTTTAAGCTTCCTTTTTTCATTTCATTTTTTGATCACTATTATTAAGTTCTTTCACACTTTCGATTCTTCCACAATTTTGGCCGTCAACTTAAGTATGAGTAGCGGTTTAGAATACACATATGTATGATAGTTCCTTTCAACATATTTAACATATGCTTTGAAGAACACGCTGTCATTTAAAAAGCTTTTTCAGTTTCTTTCACCTTGTTTAGTCTGGTATCTGATAAATTATTCACACACAGACCTATACTTTTCCTAAATGCTTAAAAATTTATTTAGTCCATATTATCTATTCGAAAAGCTCGTATATCCATACAGATAATGCGTTCTAAATAAATAAAAATTAACTTATAATTACCCAAACATATAATACACAGTAACAAAACAGCACATAATCATGCTTAGATTGGACACAGGGTTAGATATTATTAACACTTGATATGCAAATACACCCATGCCGAATAGTCTATGTAACCCTTTCAAAAATGCATTTTACATAAAAGTTAGTGTTTTTCGTTAGTATTGCATGCTAAAATATTTTAAATAATTTATTAATTTATTCAGAATTGTCTAAAGAATGGCTAAAGCTACGTTCACATTTATCAAATATTTGTCGAAAAAAACGTAACCAAGAAAAAAACTAATAATTTATTTCCTTTAATTCTAATATATTTTTAATTTTGGGTTCGAATTTTTTAAAAACTGTATAAAAATACTCTTTTGGAGAAGAATTAATTTTATTATGTAAAATAAAAATCGTGTTAAATGACACCATCCCTAAGCAAAACTATTGGTTACGTTTTTTTGGGCAAATATTTGATAAATGTGAACGTAGCTTAAGGAACTAATCCGTAGATATTTAACCATGTTTGAACGCAGCTATAAAGATATTAGCTAGCCGCCAGCAAAAAATAAATATATTTTTGAAACATAAAATAATAATCTCATTCTTAATTAATTAGTAAAAAAGTTTAAAATTCACACGATTTTTTTTTTAACGGACCATATTTATTTATATTTAGTGTCACAGTGTAAAACGCATTTTTGTAAGCAGAATTACAGATATACACACATACATACACTGCATTACACAATAAACAAATGTTCAATGCACTCTTATGTATTGTTGGGAATATTTTTCTATAGTGTTTTGGAAAAGGTAAAATGCTATTTGCAATACCCTTCACTATAAACCAGAAACATCGGCAGACTGCTGAAGAGAATATCATATGAATAAAATCCATAGAAGCATGGTTAATACTCGTATGTATATCGATGACTTAATATAAAAAAGCGTAAGTCGATTTTGCTTATTCTGTTAGACAAATGTCAAATGCATCATGTTTTTAAAATAAAATAATTATATGGAAGCATTCGATTCTTTGCCTATTTTTATTAAGAATTGTATCGAAATTTTTTTATACCTTAAACTTTACATATGTTATTATGTTGTTTTCTTCTCCTCTTAATTAAAAAAAGCGAGTTACACCTTTTTTATATTAAGCCATTGCTATGTAATATTATTTCTAGTTAAATAAAACCAAAGTTAATTAATAGATACAAATCAAACTCCATACAAAAAAAAATTAATGTATATTTTTTTTTTAACATTTAGTAAATTTTTTATTAAATATATTCTTCTTATATTATTCTAAAAAAAAAAAAAGGTTTTCGGCTTAATACACACAATGTCCCATTTTCGCCAGCTCATTGAAATAAAGACATATATAGGAAGTAAACTGAAACTAATTAAACTAGTTAACTAATTAAAAAGTATTGACATAATTGGACTATACTGCAGTGGTAACAAACCCTAATGGACTTACGAGTATTCAGCAAATAATTTATAAATTATGGCAATTTGGTTTAATACGTATCGCTTTATTACAGTGAGCCGACGAAAAGTGATATATTGTGCTAATAATGGTATCTCGGATTTAAACATATCTATATGCCTGCATTTCCTTTGAGTACTTTTTTAAAGTTACAAAAGCTCTTAGGTCATGCACCAAATTTCAAAAATCATTTGAGAATTATAGAAGAATAAGCGTAGTAGACTTTGAAACTTATCAAACAAAATTGCAAACAAATTTTATTTCATCTATCTTCTATATATATAAAAGAGTTGCGTGAGTGACTGACTCATTCATCATCGCCCAGCCCAAACCGCGGAACCTAGAAACTTGAAATTTTGCATGTAAGTTCCTTTTACAGAGTGTAGATCCACTAAGATGGGATTTTTGGATATTCGAATTTTTATGGGGTAAAAAAGGGTAAAACGGCAGAAAAATGACAGTTTTAAAAAAATCTTTAAAAAATGTCCCATGAATATCAAATTTGGAACGTTGGTTCCTTTTACGACGCAGACCCGAACCAAAATATGTATTTTTGGAAATTCGCATTTTATGGGGGTAAAAAGGGATAAATACGGCCCAAAAAGGGACATTTTTAAACATGTTGCCAGGAATATGAAATTTGGAATTTAGGTTCCTTTCAGGACGTAGACTCGAACCAAAATATAAATTTTTAGAAATTCGCACTTAAAGGGGGTAAAAAGCGGCCCAAAAGGGAATATTTTTAAACAAGGTCCCAGGAATATGAAATTTGGAATTTAGGTTCCTTTCAGGACGTAGACTCGAACCAAAATATAAATTTTTAGAAATTCGTACTTTAAGGGGGTAAAAAGGGGTAAAAGCGTCCCAAAAGGGAATATTTTTAAAAATGGTCCCAGGAATATGAAATTTGGAATGTGGGGTCCTTTTGGGTGGCAGATCGAACCGAAATAGTGATTCTTAGAAATTCGCGCTTTAAGGAGCTAAAAAGGGGAAAAAAACGGCCAAAAAGGGACATTTTTAAGCATGGCCCCAGAAATACTCGATCTAAATACATGAAAAATATGTTATTTATTTTTTACTTTAAAAATTACAGGTAACGAAGTACCGGGCGGGTATGCTAGTATGTAACAATTTTGTTTCTTCTCACAACCTGTATATAACTAGCCGGCAATTTTTCGACAATAAAAAGTATTTACGAGTATAAATACTCTCTGTTAACCTTGGAGTCCTACATAAAATACATCATCAAAATATAAGTACTTTCTTACTTGATATGGAGTTTGTCAATCTGAATGACAGTGAATTTGCTCGCATTGTATAAATGACACACACATTAGCAATCCAAATAATAGATCGTTTGGTCTGACCATTACTACAGTTGGTGTTGCAACTAATCATCGTTTTATTTTAAAATATATTTTAAAACCATTTACCGCTTCTTGTTTTTTGCTGCGATATTATTGTTTCGATGTAGAAAAACGAACGAAGAATATCGATTTATGTCCTAGGAAGTTAATAATTCATCTTGTTGTCAACACACTATTTTTAGAAAGCAAAATAGAAATACATACATATGTATGAATGTATGGCTGTACATGTGCATGTAAATATACGCATATGTATGTAAGTACTTCTGATTCCTAACTTTTATCTGTAACACTTTGAAACTATGTATGGATTTGAGTCTAAGTTTATGTAAACACGGTCACACGATTTTCTGCGTCGCACAGTTTTCTTTGAAAAATTTTTACGAAATATAATATAAGTGGATCTTTCAAGCCTGCAAGGAAAGCAAACAATATAGTCACATAGTCTTTCCAACTGGTCTAGCTTTAAGAAGAGAAAGTATCGCAAACAAATTCGTTCTCAAGTCATTTTACAAAATAAAATTAAGTTACAACTTTTTTCGACTTTACATACATACACACATTTGAAATTTTAAAAGACGCAAAACTAAAAGAATTTTTCATATTAATAAAAACATAATAAGTCCATATATTTGACAAAATCTTCACAAAAATATTAAACGCTATTAAAATAATGCGCTATTAAGCAGAGATCACACTATCTGTCGATTTTCGTCAGATCACTGCAATAAAGCCAAAAGTAATAAGGCAAAATAGCCTTATTTCTTAATTAATTGTCGACTAAATCTGTATGACTCTGTCACCATTGCAGTGTAATGCAATTACGTCTGAGCAGTGAGCTGACAATAATCAGTACATCGGGACAATAGTATGTTCTCGTCTTTCAAGATAAATTTTTTTTATTCCAAGGATGTATTAAGTGTGTTTTTTAAGAGTACGAAGTTACTCAAACCTATACGGAAGCTACAAATATAATTGTTTAACCTGTAATTTATAGGAAATCGAAAAAAACGGAAGTTTATATACGAGTACATACATACATATATACATATGTTTGTTAAAAATAATATTGATTTCGTCACTGTGTTTTACAATTCCCAAAAATTACAATTTGGATACAACAGTGAACGTGGTCTTGGCTTAATTTATGCGGCGTTCTAGAACTAGTTACCGACTTAGTGCACTCTTTCCGCGAATTTGAAATTTTATTTTTTTAATTTCCTTAACATTGATATGCATACATACATACACATATACATATGTACATATTTTTAGTTTATTTCATTTTGAATAAGCAAGACATAGATATTTTCAACTCTTTATTTTATTTGTTTATACATTTTCTTTTTTTAATTTTTACAGTGCAAGAACAAATTTTATTAATAAGAATTTAATGTTTTATTTGTTTTATTATTATAAACTAAAAAAAAAAAAACATATAAAATTAAAAACTCAACAACTAAATAATTAAATAATACATATGTAATATACACTCTCGCATGTATAAATATGTAATAAGGCAAATCTTGGTAACATTCGAGAGCTTAAAGAGGGAATTGAGTTAGTTAAA
Source organism: Lypha dubia (assembly GCA_947311025.1). Taxonomy (NCBI): domain Eukaryota; kingdom Metazoa; phylum Arthropoda; class Insecta; order Diptera; family Tachinidae; genus Lypha; species Lypha dubia. Next base: position 79,801,648 of record OX371263.1, on the reverse strand, counting down.
ACCGTGTCGATCGCCAATTTCTCCGCTGCATTGACAAAAGCGTTTGAGGTTTTGGAACAATTCAAAACGGAACAACACGGTGCCCAGTGCAATCAGGCAATTATGATTGTCAGTGATGGGGCACCATTCAGTTACGAAGAAATCTTTGAAATATATAATTGGCAAAATTTACCCTATAAACCGGTGCGCGTATTTACATATTTAATTGGGAAAGAAGTGGCCGATGTTAAGGATATTAAGTGGATGGCATGTGCCAATCAGGGCTACTATGTTCATTTAAGCGATACGGCAGAAGTGCGTGAAATGGTTTTGAATTATATACCAGTAATGGCTAGACCATTGGTGTTGGGTAGACACGATCATCCGGTGGTATGGACACAAGTTTATGCTGATGTTGTGGTAAGAATATACAAAATACATACATACTTACACATATACGTGTATCATTTGTGTATTTGTACAAGTATGTACATATCTGTAGATACTATAACGACTATAATCTAACATGAGTTGAAAAATTATCATTAATTGGTATTCTTATCATCCTTCATGCTATAAATTCAAGGATATGGAAATGTCCGATTATTTATGGCAATTAGAACAGAATGCTGATCAAAAGGAAAATATTTTGGAATATCGTAAAGTAAGTTTTCGTATGTTAGATCCAGATGAAGTAAGACGGCGGGAGTATAGGCGTATGAGGAAGGTAAGTAAATAAATTTAATTTAAGATTCTATTTTTCAATTATCCAAACTGAGTATAATTTTTTTCTTTAATTTGCTTGATAACACAGGTCAACAAAATGTATGGCCTGAACTTTCTTAGTCAATTTTAATATGTATGATTCTCAGCCCCAATGCCTATAAATTAGTTTTTTTTATTGACTCTGGTTCTCAAGTTAGTTAGTTAGATTTAACAATAACACACATAAAATCCGAATGAAAATAGACTCAAAAAAGGCTAAAAGTTTTGGAAAAAACACTTAAGCTATTGCATAGCTTTTTCGCGGTCTTTGAGGCGAGCGAATCAAGAAATTTTGAAACGTTTGTTTCTTAAGTCTTTTGTTTTTGAAACGAAAAACACTGACGACGAAAAAACCTGACACTAAGTTTGTTTCTTAAGTCTTTTGTTTTTTTTTTAAGTATTTAAATCGCCCAATGTATGTTAACCCCTAAAGTATGCTATTGATTTTTATTTCATTAACATACAGTATTGCCAGAATAACAACGGAGTTATTAAACAAAACGTAATAATATAATTGCATAAGTTGATAAAAATGCTATGCAATAGCTTTACCGCGGCAGTCCCCGAGTGCCACATCTCTTTTTTTTCAAGAAAGAATTTATTAAAAGTGTAAAATGAATAAAATTTTAAATTTTATTGTTAATTTTGATACCTGTATGTGTTACAAATAAATTGAGCCATATTTCAATAAAATCAATTTATAATTTCTGATTTTATTTACAATTAAGAGGCAGAATTTTAATTTTTTACGAAATTCATTGTTATTTTTGGCGATTTCAAATGCAAAAACTACAGATTCAATCAACCCTTTTTCTGATATTGATAAGTTTCTATAAAATAAATGAAAATTTTCACATCTTATTGATGTTTTCAGTATAAATTCCAACAAAAAATAATCGTTTTCTTTTAAAAACACAAACATCTAAATTCCAAATTTCAATTACTTCAAGATTGTTGAAATTCTTATCAAATTTTTATTTTGATAACAGGAGTAATTGATTCGATTACAAAATCAATTGCAGTTCTTTTTTACATTGGTTTTATTTCTGAGTAATAAGTTTTTCAAAATATTTTATAGAGTTTAAAATATTTTTCTTATGGCATTACTAATAAAAATATTTGTTTTAAGGCCTGGGATCAACCTACCGAATCGGACGATTATCATTTTATGACTACTATTTCAATGCCCGTTTACGATCGACGAGAGAACGCGGTGAGTACAATTGGAAGTAAATAAATAAACCCCATTTATTTTACTGAAATACATCAACAATGTAAACTAATCTCTTTCGTTTGTAAAGTGGTCATTTAATAATAAACAATTAAGTAATCTCAAAAATAATGAATGTATGTTGTCCTGTCCCCCAAATAATATTCACACATTCCATGATTTATATATAAATCTAATTATGAAATTTACATACATAAATACTAACTTGAAGAATTTCTAACAGAATATCACCGAACTGGTATTAATTAATGAAGCACTTTGGGAATTGCAAACACGTGAGGTATTAAGAAAATCATTGAAAAAATATATAAACGTTTGCCAAACTATAATCAAACTTAGAGAAGAAACAACTTTTTAATACATATACTCGTATTGTAATAATATTTTGTTATAGCGTTTCATTTTGAACAGAACAGAACATAATATGTAATCCGTAAACTAATTAACTAAACTACATACAATAGATACCATATAGATACAATATACGAGTAGTTAACATTTTGGAGTTAACCGAAACAACAATTATGTAATCTCATTCAAATCATAAATATCTATCGTTTAAAATTGATAACATACCGAGTATATATAGAATATTATGTAACGTAGATCATATACTTATTATTGTACGTATGTATGTATGTATTTTTACATATTTGAACTATACCATATAACATTTAGATAATTATTTAAGTAATTTCTCTTTGATTATTTTCTTTAATTAATATTTTCACATACATATCGCACACTAAATCAAAAGCCATCACAACTAAAAAGAAAATCCGAACTATTGAAAGCAGACAAGACTGGTGAGTTACTCTGTATTTCGATTCGAATAGAAAACTGTTCGAACTTGCATGTTATTTACATTGCAGTTCGAAAGACTTTTCTTTCGATTCGAATTACAGAGTAGCACCCACGTATTTTTCCACTTCAAAAAGTTTGCGATGTAAAATGAATTTTTTGTGGTCATCAGATATTCGTTTCGTGATTTGGTTTATGAAAAGCACAATTTACAAAAATTTTGATCTGTAACTATTTTCGATTTAGCGTGCGTTTAAAAATTCCAAGTACTATAAGAAAAATGTATCTATATAAAATGATATCAAGCATTGTCTATGTAATTTACTTCTACTTACTAGAACTGTACACAATTTGTATTTCGGTTTTTTTTTTTTTTTAATAAGAAACAATTACAAAAGTATAGAATAATCCCGTTTATTAAACAGTTTGATTTGGAAAATTCTAAATTCGTTTCCAACTTAATTTCGATAAATCAAGCAGGATTTGAAAAATGTGATCTAAATTTTGTAATTTCCTGTATTGTTAGTATAACACTTTGCTTTTTTACTCGTGCGGTGATATTTCCGCAAAACACTGAATTCCATTATTAGTGCTTTTTAATAAAGTTCAAAAACGCTACATTATACAGTAAGGCCTTGCTATCACTGCAATTGATTGCAATTATGTCGTTTAGTTGACAAACAAAGCTTTTTGGGTTACAACTATGATGTCTTTATTAAAAAAAAGCTAACGAAAATCTGTACATTGGGCGGATGCTGTGCACTCTGCATTACATGTATACCCTTATTCATTAACGATTGATAAAATTAAAGTGTACAATAAAACCGAGTTTGTCATACAAAATTCGTACATTAAGGCCACAATAAGTTTAATAATCGTTTATGAATAACGGGGTTATAATTTACAATTGAAATAAAATATGCCTTGCTATGACGCCCTTCAATAATGAATTTTAATGTATTTAAAAAAAACATATTTGGGGATGTGGATAACTAAAAATTTTACGTTACAAATTAATTGTCTTACTATAAATAAATAAAGGAATATCTAGTATTTTTGGTACTTTTTGCTTTTGGTACTTATTTGTAAATTTTTTGTAAATTTGATATACATACAGTTGATGAGTTCATTAACATGTAGCATGAACGAAATCACGGGTAAAGTTATTTTCAAAACTATTTTTTAAATCAGAAAGATAATCAGCCTTTTTGTGTTTGGCGTTTTACGACTACGCCAACTACTAGAATAAAGACAAACGCCAGATTTTTCCTTAATCTAGTACTTGGCGTTGTCGAAAAAAGCCAAACACAATAAGGCTGAATGATCTGATATAAATATTCCTTAAAAAATAATATGAAAATATTTCACGATTTTGTCAAATCGAATTCATTAAATAAGTGCTGCCTGCTATTAACACAACTGATCTAATATTTTTTTTTTCTTGCATAAAGGAGATTGAAATGTCAAAATATGCATGATATGTGAAATGTTGTTGTACTGTTGTCCTTTTTGTAGAATTACCACCACCTTGGTTTTTGTCTTTTCAATTATGACATTCTTTTGAAAAACTCTTTCTTAATAAAAACAGTTTAATTGAAAAGCCTGAATAAAAATATATCTTTGTATTAAAATCCATACAGTTCGAATAATAGCTTCCGTAGCTTCAATTGAAATGTAATATCATAAAGAAATTATTGTAATAATTAATTAATTTATTTAAATTCATTATTTATATGTTAAATAAGTAGTTTTGGTTGTGTTATAGTTATTTTTATATGTGTAATTCATTAATTGTTACTCTTACAATTTAATTTCACTGCAAAAAGTCAAATACGTCGTCAATTACAAAAACGGCTGATTCAATTAATTTCGTTGTTGAAGTCGTTATTATCACTTAAATTTTCAAAAATTGGTACATACTCGTATATGTAAATATGTATTTATATATACAATTGCAAAGACCTTTCTAGGGTTCTGGTTTAGTGGTTGTCAGATAATTTCTATTTAAGCAGTTCGACATTTATTTCTAGCTTGAAGAAGAATAAAGAATGCTGAACAATCCTGGCAAATCCATTATGGCTGTCGACTTTATGTATGGTGAAATATGTATTTTTAAACATAATTATTTTCTTGAACAGTATACGCTACATGGAATTTTGCTTAGTTTTCACGTAACGTATACGCATAGTGCTACGTTTAGTATAGATCAGCGGTGCCCAGGCCCTATGCTCTTCATGCTCATTTGTTTTTGTAATACTCTTAGCTATAGGCTGTGTGTTTTAATATACTCATACAGCACTCAGCACTAGCAATACGAAATACACAAACAACTTTGTCTTATTAGTTTTTTGTCGTTCTTCACTGTATACACGCAAGAGCAAAGCAACAACACTTTCGTATGCTTTGCTTGTAAACGATCATCAATGTACATTTTGTTTTTGTTTAACATATGATATGAAATAAATATATGAAATATATTTTTTGTGTTTTCTTTGTATGTATTTATTTGTTTTTACAAAACAAAATATAGAATAAAAATTTGTTTTTCTTTAAATGGATTGGTGTTTGCTCTTCCATAAGGATCTTGTGGGCACCGCTGGTATAGATTAACAATAAAATGTGTAATTACCCTCCAGTTTTAAAAGTAGAAATTGACTCCAAATCGTTAGGTATTTCACTAACGAAAAATCGACTAACTACTTCACTAGCTACAAGTAATGCAAGAGTTCGCGTTTTGACTCTCTCACTCATGTACTCGTACATGTACACGCACTCAGTACATGCATAAATGTTAATGCCTTCAACCTCAATTTTTTTTACGAATTAAAAAAAAATGTGTCCTTATTCCAAAGAAAATCAACAAATAAAATAAAAAAGTTTTGATTGGAAGTTCGTGGTCAGTGAATGTTAAATTTTTATTAAAAAAAAGGTAAAATGAGCAGCAGAAGTCAACTAAAACGTTGCATAAGAAAAGAAAAATGACAATTAATTGAAAATTTTATAAATATTGAAAAAGAAATTTGATAAATAAACAAAAATCCAAAAAATTTTAATTTCTGTACTATTTTCATTAAGGAAATATCATTAGTGATCTTACTGGTACATTATGACTAGCGAAATAGTTGAGTTTTGCTGACTAGTGATTTCACCGGTCTGATCGTGTCAATTGACTACCGTCAATGTCATCCCCATGTTAAAATCGCCAGTCGAGTGCATTGCTAGTAGTTAGTCTGGCAGTTAGTGGTAACGACGGTAGCTAGCGAAATCGCTATTCATTCGCTTGCTACGCCGACTGCAGGGTAGAGATTAATATACATACATCTATACATACATACATACACACATCCATACATACTTATGTATGTATTAAATAAACTTAGAATACTTTTTAAAACTTAATTTGACTAAAATTTAAAAAGCTTTAGGTAGGTATATACGTAGTTTTCGAAATTATATCTTAACCTTTTTATTCATAAACGATTAAAGTATACAATTAAACCGGCTTTCCCATACAAAATTCGTACATTAAGGCCAGAATAACTTTAATAATAGTTTATGAATAAGGGGCTATAATTTAGATGTAACTTAGAGACAAGTCTTAGTTTCATTCTTCGCATAAACAAAGATATATAACATATAATTGTTACTATTAATTTTGTATGCGTACTCGTACACTCATTCATACGATTATATCCAACATTTTAATATTCGGAATTACATTCATTAAAAGCATAGCGTACCAATATGAATTTTAGACTCAAAATTTTTACATAATTTATATAAATATAACCAATATATATATGTAATACATAAGATGTCATGTAGAGGAATATGCAAAACTATTTTATGCACATACATAAGTACTCCATAGATAGGTCTAAATGAAATTATTTTCTTTTTAATTTAATATTTCCATACAGACAAAAATTGCAAATTTATTGGGTGTAGCTGGAACGGATGTACCCATTCGAGATATAAAGAAACTATTATCCCAATTTCTGGTAATATAAAATTATAATTTAACGCTTATGTACCCAACAAACACGAAATTGAACGTTTGTTAAATTATGTTATCTCCTATCTGTCTTTTTACATTCATATTTTTTTATTGTTACAATATCGTTTTTTTGCTGGGTATCTGAATACAAATTAATATTTAAACATACTATAAATATACATATATTAACTATAAATTGATATATTAAATCTTAGTTGGGTGTTAATGGTTACGCTTTTATTGTTACCAATAACGGTTACATATTATTCCATCCAGATTTTCGTCCAATTGTAAGTAAATTAATGTTGTATACATATACATATTTGGAAATTAAAAAATATCGTAATTATTTTATTTTTTCATGCCAGTTTCAACGTTACATATTGAAACCAGCTTATAATAGTGTTGATATGATTGAAGTTGAATTATTGGATGATGATAGACCACCAAGAGATTTCAATCCAGTGCTACTAACGGTAAGTACGTTTTGTGAACGAAAATTATTTATGACTAAATGAAAGCAGATCATCTTAGATCAGTGATTGGCGAAAGAATACTTTACATTTTAGAGTAGGAGATACATACGATCAAAGTGTATTAAGCCAAGTGGCATCGCCAAGCAATGTGAAAATTTTTTGCATCACAAATTTTAAGAATTCAATATGTCAAACAAAAATGGCACAATTATGGAAAAATTATCTTAGAGATCATTAAAAATTTAAACAATTTTAATTTTCAAAATTTTATAGAAAAATTCTCAAATACAATTGAGAAATCGGACCTACATACGTAGTCAATAAGTATGGTTTCTGCTTAAATTTCCCATTGGTCCAAATGAGTGACAAACGAAAATGTGCCCACAAATGGCAAAATTCCCGTAGAGATAATACAAAGTTATCTTTGTTAAGATACATTTATATCAGTTAGCAAAGATGTAAACCAAAAAGTTTCATCGGCATATTGATCTTCACACACATTACAAATTTGTATTTGCATGAAAAAATAAGTCCAATGTTAAGTTCTACAACCTTTTACAGACAAATTTGGTTTGACTAACTACTTAATGTAGCTTATGGGTATAATTGAGTACATGATATTACCAATTAAAAAAAAATATTTTCATATAAACCATATAATTTTTTTTCTTAAATCGACGACCTGATTTTAAAACTGAAGATTTATTTTCCGTTGTTTATTTCTATCACTCTTTGCGATATGGCGTTTATAAAGATAAACGATAAATGTTATATCGTTACCTTAATATATGTATAAAGGACCTAACTCAGTATTTTTTTTTAATCGTGTATTTGTCATATTTAGCATGTCAATTATCGATAGAATAAAAAAAAAACGCGATTTGAAAAAAATAGTTGTAGGTTTTCTATATTAAGGTAACAATATGTGTGTAAAACTTTACCATTTCAGATTCGAGATTCTATTATAAATCAATCGACTGGTAGCAAATGGATGTTGGTTAAAAATCATTTTGATGAAATGGTAAATAAAAGATTTGAAAATTACAAATTGAACCTCATTACAGTTGTCGAATTTTAATAATGTAAATATCGTCACAACTACGACACCTGTAATAGGTCAATTATTAATAGTTTTTAGTAAGCTGATCGATAGTAAATATTTAACACTTCTGACAATTTTTCTAGAAACGTGTTGCTCGGGTAAAGCGCCAATATTATTGGACTGCTGTCCAAAATACACCATTTACTTTGGTTATAACATATCCCGAGCTATACGGTGTTTATCGTCTTCAAATACGCACTGAAGATGAAATACATCGTATGAATATTAAAGGCAGTAACACGCTGAGCTACTTTACAGGCAAGCGTTGGAAAATCCACCCAAAATGGTAACATTATTAAGCATTTCAATGAAAATGTTTTTAATTAAAAATTTTGTAGGCTCTTTTGTAAGCATAGCAATATGACATTTGAAACCCCCGAAGAGGAACTATTATGGTTTTTGGGTAAAATGTCGCAGCCAGGTTGGAAATGGCCATCAAGTAGAAGCGCTTTGCCTCCTGAACACACGGCCGCCATGTACTGTAAGTATAAATAAATAATTGATCCAAGTACATATAATGTGCTTGTATTTATGTATATACATATGTATCTGTAGGTGTATTAAACCCAATAAAATTTGTAATGGACAGCTTTAGCTTACATTATTGCATTGTAATAAACATGTAATATTCTTTTACATAAAATCGTTTTTCATAAAAAATAAATTTTTATGGATTTAAAATTGGCAGCCATTTAATAATTCCCTATCAACGATATTTAAATTATTGAAAACGAACCACTCGAGAAAAATTATAAAAAAAAAACATTTATACGAAATAATTAATTTTATAGGAATACCAACTGGGATTGAACTTGCGAGTATTATATATAAATGCAAAGAATAATACAATTGGGAAAACCAAATACATATTATAAATTTTGAGTTTTTAATATTTTTAATATTGTTTTCTTTAATAATCTGCATAAAGAAATCCATGTGTACATATACACAAACATATGTGCATACAATATTTAAAAAAAAGGCAGCAGCAAAAGAACAGATAGTGTGGAAGTTCTTTAGAGCTATCTAAACACCATTTACATAGGTCGACTTTTCACGACATAGCAAAATAAATTGTATTGGTTTTGAAATTGCATATCAAATTTTGGATACGGCTTCTAATATACATACATATGTACTGCATTCTTCATTCCAAGGCGTATTAAAACAGGTGACGTCGATAGCAGCGCTGTACAACTTTTTTTGGCTAATTAGAGGCCCAAATGTCAAAATTATACATAGAATTTAACACTCAGAACAAAAGAACGAAATTTTCATTGCGATTAAACCAAGGCAAATTTATAACAGGTAATCTCAATAGCCCAGGTGATTATTTTCGCCTTGAATTCGCCTCTTGTATTTGTGCGCCAGTTGAAACATTTTTCAGTACATTTTTTGACAAAGTTACTGAAGGTTTTTCAACGTGAATTGAGTCGAGTCTACCTGTTATGAATTTACCTTGCGATTAAACGAATAACTCGAATTCGCTTCATTCACAATTTCGATTATTTGATTAATGCAACAATATAAAATCTGATTAAAGTGAATACCCCCGATCAAGATAAAATGTTAAGATAAATTTACATTTTAAATAAAAATAAGAAAATAATAGAAATATTTTTCATCGGGTGGTTTCTTATTTTCAACAACAATACATTTTCTGTTTAATTTATTCATTATCAACAAAAATCAAAATTTTGCAAATCCACAGCTAACTCATCTGCTGGGCGCATTCCATCATATGAGAAAGATATTTATTATTGTGAGTAACATTCATAATGTGGAAAAAATTTTCACAAAATTATCATTATTATTTTCAGTACTAACATATAAATACATACATACATGCATATGTAGCTAATTGCACCTAAATCACAATTTGTTAACAAAATCTTTTTTACTTTAATCATATAATAATTACACATACATAAATGTTTTCCTTATTCGTAAGCACAAGAAAAATAATAATAATTTTAGTATTATAAATATTTACATATACATATATACACACATACATGCATACATACCCTTCAGGAAATGTCGATAGTGAAATTGTACTGACTCGCTTCTGATTTTCACTAGTGCTACTCTCTTTATACACCCCCCCCCCCCATACAATGCTTTGTGTTATATACATTTAGCATGTACTTGTCATTGAGAATGTACTAGTAACAGAACCAGAAAGTTACTAGTACATTTCTATAATTTAAGTCTACTTGTTAAAGCAAACTAAAAAGTGCAGACGTATCGTTGACGTTGCACTAGTCGATAAATTGGTGACTTGGAGAAAATTGGCCACCAGTTTACTACAGGGTATATATATGTAAGTTAAGAAATCACTTTCGTCTAAATGCATAAACAAATTCAAATAAATTCTTTTGGGATCACATTGCAACACACGCTTAAAACATTCCCACATTTTATGCTGACACTATGTCTGCAACTTTAATAATATTAAAATATTAAAATATAAAAACGTTCCCACATTTATGCTGACAAGATGAAAATAAAAAGTTATTAATGCTTCTGGAAGAATAAGTTAGTCAGTTCTAAGTTAGACCTAAGCTTAACAAGTTGAAAAATAAAAATATATTTTTTTAACTAAAAACCCAACTTGAACTTTAATTGGCGCCCAACGTGGGGCCCCGCAAATTTTACACAATATTCTGAAAAAACCAAGTAAGAAGTGCTATCGCGGGTGTCCTCGAACAAAATTTACAAATAAGTATCCTAAAAATATAGGAAAAAAAAACGTGTAAAAAAGTATCCTTTAAATAACAGGAGAAACAAAAGAAGACAGTGAAAAATCGTAAAATATCCTTTAAAGAAAGAAGATAAGTAAAAACGTGGAAAAAATTATAATAAAGGAGAATAGTATTCGTATGAATTGAACATTTGTAAAGTGAATAACTGTTTGCATTAAAAATTGACGAATTCTTCAAGTGCGGTTAAATAAAAACTAAAGGCTTGTGAACAAAAAACTTAAAAAAATTTTTGCAATAAAATTTTTGCTTGGAAAGCATTAATTTGCAGCCAAAAACGATAAAACAAAATTTTTTTTCCTTTGAATAAAAATTCCCTACAAACCATTGAATTTTTGTGCGCAAAACTAAAGAATAAAAGAATTTAAAAAAAAAAACTGAATCTTTAACTGCGTGAATTTATACAAAAACTGAAAAAGTGTCCGTTGTGGAAAACCTGAAGCTTTGAAATTCGTTCCAAAAAGGAGGCCAAACCAACCAAAGACAACTGCCAATTTCATAGCGAGGAATTTATTAAGTGACAACAACAGAAAGAAAGCCAAAGAGGGAAAATATCAGCAATCAACAATCAAGAGAAGGAAACAAGCAGCAAAGAATTTTACGTAAGATAGTATTAAGTAAAGCTAATTATTTAAATTTAGTTTTTACCAAATTGTGAAAATAATTATTTGAAATTTGCCCTTAAGAAAAAGTTGATAAAAGCTGATCAAATAGTGAAGCTAATTAAATTTTAATTCTAAGAAAATAAAACTTCCTTTAACGTTTTTTGAACTTTTAATCGTGGATACTAAAATTGATGAGGAAGATTTAGAGCTTCTTCCGGGTGAAGAAAATTTCATTACTTGTTCATTGGAAGACATATTTAAGAAACTCAAAGTTTCTGAAGAAAAAATGGCAACTTCGGAATCCGTGAGTGTAACAAGCTTAATTTTGAGCCATGTTGCTCCTTTAAAGAGAACCATCGATGAACTAACTTTAAGGATACAATCCTTGACAGCCAGTGATTCAGTTAGGGAATATACTACACAAAATATAGACGACAGCATTCGTTGTGACGAGACATTAGATGTCATAAAGTCACTACCGTCATTTGATGGTAACGAATCTTCCTACGTTAGTTGGCGCGAAGCTGCCGTCAACTCTATGCATTTATATAAAAAAGGTAGTCGGCGTTATTACGCAGCTCTTTCTATATTGAGGAATAAAATAACAAATGAAGCGAACGACATGTTAACAAACCATGGTACCGTGCTTAACATGGATGCCATATTAGCTAGGTTGGACTTCGCGTATGCAGATAGGCGCCCTCTCCACCTCATTGAGCAGGAGTTGAGCGTGATGCGTCAGGGAATGCTTAGCATCATAGATTATTACAATGATGTCAACAAAAAATTGACGTCGTTAATAAACAAAACAATTATGACACACGGGTCTAATGAGGCTTTAACAAAAGAATTAAACAATAGAAACCGTCAATATGCACTAAGAGTTTTTATTACCGGTTTAAACGCTCCTCTAGCAGACATATTGTTCTCATTGTCTCCTAGTGATCTTCCAAATGCACTTGCCAAGGCGCAGGAATTGGAATCAAATAATATGAGAGCTAACTTCGCTCGACAATTTAATAAACCAAATTATACTAACAACCAAAATAATCGTACCAACAATAACTTTCGAAATTACACTAATAATAAATTTCATAATCATTTGAGAGTAGGGAATCTTAACACAAGATCGGCGAATAATAATCATAATTTTCCCAAGCCAGAGCCTATGGACATAGGAAGTTCAGCTAATATAACTCGTGGACGGCAAAATAATTATAATAATTACCGACCGCAGCAACAGAATGGACCTTTTGGTTTTAATAACACCTTGAAGCGAGGAAATAGTGATCGTACTAATTATCAGCCACAGACCAAGGCTCAGCGTATTAATAATATATACGAAACTGCTTTTTTAGAAGAAACCCCGAACTCCCATACATCATTAAACAGGGAGCAACCGGGAGAAGATATAGAATTCTAATCGATAGTGGGGCAACTTGTTGCTACTGTTCCCCAAATACCTTCCAAAATAGGAAACGATTAGCAATAAGAAAAAGAGTAAAAACTGTAAACGGATATACAATGATAGAAAATTACTTCGAAGCTACTTTGTTCGGGTTTAGGCAGATATTTTATGAGATGGGAAATTTAAGCGCAGATATCCTTATAGGATACAATTTTTTAAGGAGAGCTGGAATAATTTTGGATTTTAAGAAGGGTTTAATAATATGTGGAGCGAAATCGGAAAAGTTTCACAATTTTGAGGATTTGTTCGATCATGGTGATAAGGAAAATGAAAGAATCGAACTTAATAAATGTGTCATGAACGAAATTTCGTCACCTACAGAAGGTGATCAGGATGAAAAAGAAGAGTCAATTATACTCTTAAGAAATGAAATTATTAATGAAATTAGGAAATGTCATTCCAATATTAATATGACACTTCCATTTAGAACGGATGTGAAAGCGGAAATCCGTACAACTGCTGGAACTCCAATTTGGAGTAAGCAGTATCCCTATCCCTTGTCCGCGAATGATTTTGTGAATAAAGAAATTGAAAGAATGTTAGGCGACGGAATAATCCGGCCAAGTAGAAGCGCGTACAACTCACCCATATGGGTCGTACCAAAAAAAGGCTCTAATAGTAATGGCACGCAAAAATTACGCCTAGTAATTGATTATAAAAAACTTAATGAAAATACAGTCGAGGAAAAATATCCCATACCCGACTGTAGCGTAATACTTTCCAACTTAGGAAAGGCGAGATATTTCTCTACAATTGATCTCGAATCGGGATTCCATCAAATATCGATAAGGCAAACCGATATAGAAAAAACCGCGTTCTCTGTCAACAATGGGAAATATGAGTTCCTTAGAATGCCATTCGGCTTAAGGAACGCTCCTGGCATTTTTCAGAGGGCCATGGACGATATTCTCAGGGAATACGTCGGAAAATTCTGTCACGTTTATATGGACGACATCATAGTGTTTTCCAACTCAATCAGGGAGCATACAATGCACTTGAGAACAGTTGTGGAGGTATTGAAGGACGCTCATATGAAGATTTCGCTTGAAAAGTCAAAGTTTTATCAACGTGAAGTTGAGTTTCTGGGATATATAGTCAGTAATAACATTATTAAAACTGACCCAAAAAAGTTGGAAACCATACAGGAATACCCCATACCCATTACCTTGAGGCAACTGAGAAGCTTCTTAGGAATGACTGGGTACTACCGCAAATTTATAAAGAATTATGCCCAAATAACCAAACCCCTAACAAACTATCTATCAGGAGAAAATGGTAGAATTTCTCAGAATATGTCAAAAAAAGTAAACATAACACTTAACAAAGAAGCAGTTGATGCATTTCAAAAAGTAAAAGAATTAATGATCGATCAATTAGAACTCGTTCAGCCCAATTATGATAAAAAGTTTATTCTGACGACAGATGCTTCTAGCGTGGCTATTGGCGGAGTATTGAGTCAGGACGGGAGACCGATAACCTTTGTATCGAAAACGCTTAACTCTACAGAAAAAAACTATGCTACCAACGAAAGGGAACTATATGCCATTGTATGGGCCTTAAAAACCCTCCGAAATTACCTGTACGGTGTAAAAAACCTAGAAATACATACTGATCATCAGCCACTGACATTTTCAGTCTCGGTCAGAAATCCGAACGCAAAGATGAAAAGATGGCATGCCCTTATTGAGGAGTTTGCCCCAAAAATTATATACAAACCAGGTACAGCGAATGTGGTTGCCGATGCTCTGTCCAGGCAGATTTTGAACCAGATTTCAGATGATAATAGCATCCACAGCACACAGCATTCAACGGAAAGTAGCGACAATTTTCATATACCTGAAACTAATAAGCCTTTAAACGAATTCAAACAACAAGTTCTCTTAATAAAAAACAGAATCACAATTCATGAGTCTATTATCACTTTCGGCAGAACTCGCCATATAATAGAGTTTGATACAAGAGAAAATCTCTTGACAATTCTCAAGGAATTTCTACAGCCAAATTTAGTGACAGCTATACACTGCACACAGGAAGACTTATATGAGTTTAAAGAAACAGTTAAGGACGTATTTACAAATAAATTCGTTTTCACAAAAATTTTCCCAAACGACATCACTAATTTAGATGACCAACACATTATAGTAGAGCAGACACATACACGTGCTCATAGAAGTTATAAAGAAAACTACAAGCAGGTATTCAAACTATATTATTGGCCAAAAATGATTAATTCATTTAGGGAATATATAAGACATTGCAATATATGCAATAAATCTAAATATGACAGGAAACCAATGAAACTTCCAATTGGTGAGGCACCAATTCCACAAACAGGGGGGGAATTCCTCCACATTGATATATTTTACGCGCAAAATTTAAAGTTTATAACATGCATCGACGCGTACTCAAAGTTTATGGTGATAAAACCTATTGAAAACAAATTGAATCTTGGCGAAAAGGTACTTGATATTTTACAAACATTTCCTGCAGCAAAAAAAATAACATTAGATAACGAACCAGGGTTCACAACTCCACAATTCAAATCCCTAATGCAGAGACTACAAATCCGGTTATATTATTGCGATCCGCGACACAGTTCGACCAATGGCCAGGTTGAAAGATCACATTCTACCATTGTAGAAATCGCACGTTGTATAAAGAATGAATATCACATAATAGATACAATTGAAACATTTTACAGGGCCGTGCAGCAGTACAACCACACGATCCATTCAGTAACAGATAAAAAACCCTTCGAGGTATTTTACAATAAAATAAGTCATGACGACTTACCGGATAGGTTACGCAAAGCCCAAGCAAAAATGCTTGAAAGAAATAAGACAACTCAAGTAAAAACCTACGAACCTAATCAAGAAATTTATGAAAAGCTAATGGGCAAGAGAGATAAGTTAGATTATAGGTATAAGAGACAGAAAGTAAAAGAGGATTTAGGTAATAAAGTCAGAGTATACAGTAGGAATAGGATAATACATAAGGAAAACATTAGGTCCTAATATACTAAAACAAACTATAAAGATATCTAACAAAACTAATATTGAGCACATAATAACTAACGCTAATACATTTTAACAACTAACCAACGCAACTCATACTAATAATATTAATCTTAAACTAATTTTAGCAAAATGCTACTAAATATGATCATGATGATACTTTTCACTCATATGGTAGTCACAGAGATACAAATCCTAGATTACTCAAACGCAAATTTTATTCAAATTCATTTGGGCCTGACGAGGCTGAAAAACGGAAATTTCAAACTGATACATGTTCTTGAAATGAATAAATACGCAGAATTGGTAGACACTCTAAATTCCGAATTAATGAAATTACCAAAAGAAAATACTGCTTTTCCCTTTATATTAGAAGAAATTACACAGCTTAAAAGCCAAATAAAGAGAATGACCCCCAGAAAGAAAAGATCGCTCGATATACTGGGAACCGCGTGGAAATGGTTGGCGGGATCACCGGACCATGAAGACCACAGAATCATTGAAGACCATATTAAAGGTCTATTAACCAATAATGAAAGGCAGAGAATTATAAATAAAGAAATTATCGAAAGAATTAACGGAATCACTAAAGTGACTAATAATATAATGAAATTCGTGAGTTCTTCAAAAGAAGTTCAAAAAACATTAGAGGATAATCTCACTAACAAAATACGAATATTAAAAGAAGAAATTACTAACATAGAATATGCCTTACAATGGGCCAAGGTAGGAGTTATAAACTCATTCATTTTGTCAGAAAAAGAAATTGAAGAAGCTAAAATATTTTTAGAGTCAGAATTATTCCCTTACAATAACTTGGAAGAAGCCTTAAGCTTTGCCTCAATAAAAATTGCATCTAATGAAAATGCCATAATATATATAGCAAACTTGCCGTCTATTGACAAGGTTATTTGTGAAAAGTCAATAATTAAGCCAATAAGAAAGAATAATACAATTATAAAAATGAACTATGAAAATATAATACAATGTAAAAATTTTACCTTTGCAATTAAAGATAAATGTATTGAGTTAAATAAATTATGTATTTGCGATAAGAAAAACTTAGTAGATTTAAGTGAAACAAAATGTATCCCAAATCTTTTAACCAGCCAGAAGCATGAGTGTACAATTGTCAATAATCAACATGTTCCGTCTGTCGAAGAATTATACGAAGGTACAATATTACTAAATAATTTTAAAGGATCTGTAAATGTTGAAGGATATGAGACTTACGCTTTATCTGGAACATATCTAATCCAATTTCATAACGAAACTTTAATTATAAAAAATAAAACTTATACTTCAAAAGAGAATGTTTTTGTAAAACCTCTTCCAGCCATTTTTCAGTATTCCTCTGGGAATCAGCCAGGCGAGGAAATATTGTCTTTGGAACTTATCAAGGAACTTAACGTAAATAATATTGAAGAATTAAAATCAATTGATACAAAAAGCAAGATCACAACCTCAATAAACTTTACTCTATCAATTCTAATGGTTGTGATAATATTATGTTGTTGCAAAAGATACAGGAATAGTTCCTCAGTGAATTTACCTTCTAATGTAAATACTACTTCACCAAGGGACAGTGATCCGAAAAACGAATCCTTGGAAATCCCACTTTATTAAGTAATTCAATTGGGGACAATTGATTTAAGGAAGAGGGGAGTTAAGAAATCACTTTCGTCTAAATGCATAAACAAATTCAAATAAATTCTTTTGGGATCACATTGCAACACACGCTTAAAACATTCCCACATTTTATGCTGACACTATGTCTGCAACTTTAATAATATTAAAATATTAAAATATAAAAACGTTCCCACATTTATGCTGACAAGATGAAAATAAAAAGTTATTAATGCTTCTGGAAGAATAAGTTAGTCAGTTCTAAGTTAGACCTAAGCTTAACAAGTTGAAAAATAAAAATATATTTTTTTAACTAAAAACCCAACTTGAACTTTAATTTGTACATATTTGGCATCAATTTACATAAGCATATTCATAGATGTACACATGAGTTTATACTCGCATTACACATACTTATATGATCGTAGTGGGTTCAACTCCCGCTATAGATCCTTGGTGTTGTTCATCGACCTAACCTACATATGTATATCTACATATGTATATATGTACATATATACTTACATATGTATTTAATAGGACTGCCCATTTTGTATTATTACGAGGAAAATGTTTGTGTAATATTATAAACCTTTAAGTCTATCCGTTTTTTATCCCTTTTTAAAGAATGAAAACACATAAGCCGAAATATAGCGGGGCTGAAATTTCATATCAATGTATTCTGCATAAAACTTTGATATAAATCGTTAAATTAATAAAACTTTTAAATACATATACATACATATGTATTAAGAACTACCAGCAGAGACATCTAATACGTATTCTTTATTGTCATGACAATGTTGTCAGTTTAAAAAAAATTAAATAACTTTCAAATTACTCTTGTGTTGTTTATTGACTTGTTTGTTCTGAACAAGAAAATTATTTACTGCAACATGTTGCTTATGCGACATCCTATACATATCGAGCCTTTGCTGCAATAGAGTCCATAACTCAAAAAAGTACTTTTGCAGAAAACGAGTTAAAGTTGCGCATTCGCAAACAACTTAATGGTAAACGAAAATTTAATATTTGTCTTAAAAGTTTAGTACGCAAGGTATTTGAATGAAATTTTTACACATTCTGAAGCACGATATGATAATTAATGCTGCATTATTAACTCAAAAATCAAATTTTTTGACTTATGACCTTATTGCAGTAAAGGCTCGATATATTTATGAGCATATGTATGTACACACTTATATCTATGCGGGGTGTGTAATCTAGCCTATACATACTGGAATTGACAAATTCTGAAGGATTTGAAATATATAAAATCTAAAATGTATAGACATATTCATCATTGATTGCAATTGATATTAAATAAGTAATTAATAAATTATAATGCACTGTTAGCTGAGGAATTGCACATTTTGATTACTAAAGACTTTTTGTCCAATGCATGATGACATGATTTAAAATTCTTAATTAATGAAAAACACAGTTATTAAAACTTTATGTACATTTACAAATTGTATTTATACTTTTACTTTCTTAAATTGTAATTACTTAATATAAGTTATAACTTTTTAGGCGATCGTCAACTGATGCAGTCACTAGTGTTTGATGCCAGAGTTACGGAATGGTTTTCAAAAAATACTAGTTTCAACTCAAAAGATGACAAAGGGTAAGTGATGCGAGTATATAAATTTTTAAATTTTGTACACTAACTGCCTGTTTGTAGAAGACGATTGAAGACAATTAAAAATCTTCCATCGTCCATTTACATATTTTGAAAACAAAATATGCTTACAACATAAATGGACAATTGAAAATTGTTAATCGTCTTCAATCTTTTACAAACAGGCAGTAAGTGATTTGTTTGTTATAGCAATGAACAAATTTCTTGTCATACAATCGTTGTTAAAACAAAAGTTAGGACAACGATTGCCTTAATAGAAATTATTATTTCCATTACCCTACCTGAAAATAATATGACTAGGTCTAAATTTTACGTACTATCGAAAATAAACCCCTTAACAGACTATTGTTAACTATTCTGTCGACGTTTTGTTCGATATTGTAACAAAAAACAAAATGGCTCGTGAAGACGTTTTATTAAATAAGTATATAAAAAGTTTAAAAATATCAGTGCTTTTTATAACGGTTGTAAGGCCACATTGATCGATCTGATATTGAACTTTTCAAAGTATATACATACATACATATATTTATACAAGTAGAAGCTTGGTATATGTGTATTTTTGTTTTGCAAATGTCAAATTGCATGTAGCAGAGCAACAAATTGATTAAAAATTTGTAGCGGCTCCTAGCAAAATAATTTATTTTAACCCAAATATGAAGTATAAAATATTATTTAAAAATTTTTATATAAAATATTAAAATATGTGCTGCAAAAACCATAGTATATCACCATGATACAATGAATATAAGGTATATGCAGTAATACAAAAAACACCAACTCTATGTATTTTGTTGGTAGAAAATTTAATTTCGGAAGTCAAAAGTATAAATATGTACATATGTATGTGTGTATGTTTCAAACTGTGACAAAAATCTAAATAAAAATTATTTATTCAAATACGAAAAAAAATATTTGCAATGAAATTTTTTCTGAAGATTTCTCTTCTCGATTATAGTTTGGTTTTATCTTTCGAAACTTTAAAAAAGGTTCTTTTCCAATACCTCAACTATTTTTTACATATCACACCCCTTTTGCACAAATGCAAACCCAAATTTATTTCGTATTCATTTTCAAAAATTTTACAATTTTTTCATAAACGAAAATTTTTTAATTTAAATTTAATAAATAAATACAAATCAAAATTTGACACCTGAAATAAAAAACAAGTGGCTTACAACAATTGTCAGCTGTGCTTGTAAGACTACCTTTAGTCATTGTATCATGGTATATCACATTAAGAAACTTAAATCAAACAATGAATTAACAGTAACAGACCGATGTATTTGCCGCCTTCGAATCGATCGGCTTGTTTCTCTGTTTTTGGCACGCAGGAAACAGTTTAAATTAACAATTATTATACCAGGGATATATGTTCACATGTAGGGTGTTTTTTATAGAGTGTCACAGCTTTGAGTTGGCTTCACTGCTTTATTTGAGCACCCGTTTAATAGCTGATAGTTGCTTTTTGTTTAGTTTGCTGTGAAATTTCATTATGAATCGACTTACACCAGAGCAACGCGTGCAAATTGTTGAAATTTTAAATCAAAATAATTGTTCTATTCGTCAAACTCATCGTGTAGCGGACGCTACAATTGATTTACTAAAAAAAACTTTTGATGAAAAAATAATTCCACGTAATGGCCCAATCAATTGGGCACCAAGATCGTGTGATTTAACCCCATTAGATTATTTTCTTTGGGGTTACGTTAAGTCACTTGTCTACGTCGATAAACCAAAAACAATTGAAACCTGCAAATCAACATTCTAAGAGTTATCGGCGAAAGTTGTCTCTGCCACTCCACCTTAAAATAATATGAGGTAGTCTAACAAAATTTTTGTTAACGGCTCTACCGACGTTTTGTTCAATATTATAACAAATAATTTGCTCGTCAAGACGTAGGGTTATGATTTAAACTTGTGTCACTCTATGAAAAACACCCTGTACTTTGTTTGAAACTGTTGTTGATTTATTAATCAATATTGTGTCACGCCGTATACAAAACTTTCATTTTAATACATACGTACATACTTACATATATATTGAAAAAAGTACATGCATACCCATACATAACTATAAAAATTCGAATATAATAAAACAAAAGGTGCAAATGGGCTCAAGACAATTGTATAACTGCGATTTTGAGATTTTCGGAAAAGTTCAAGGGGTATTCTTTCGAAAATATACCGAGAAGAAAGCAAAAGAAATGGGTGTACATGGGTGGATAATGAATACTACAAAAGGAACGGTTCAGGGAGCCATTGAGGGAACTCAACTAGAATTAGATAAAATGAAGGAATGGCTATCAACAAAAGGCAGTCCAAAATCAGTTATTGAAAAAGCAAATTTTTCCATGTTTAGACCAATAAACTTATACACATTTAGGACATTTGAAATAAAAAAATAAATTGAAAAACAAAATTAAACCGTTAATGCACATTACAAACCATGGTATAAGAAATACTTTTACCATGTTATAAACTGCCATGTTATTTGGTAGTTTGTACATACAATGAATAAGGTAGTCCTACAAGCAGAGCTGACAATTGTTGTAAACCACTTGTTTTTAATTTCGGGTGTAAAATTTTAATTTGAATTTATTTATTAAATTAAATTAAAACATTTTGCATTTGTGCAAAATATGTAGGTGTGATATGCAAAAAAGATTAGAGGTATTGGAAAGGAACATTTTTAAAGTTCCCTAAGATGAAATCGTGGAAATTAGTCTTCAGTCTTCAGTCTTCTTTTTATTTATATTTTTGTCAGAGTTTGAAACATACACACCTACATATTTATAATTTTGACTTCCGAAATCAAACTTTCTATTAACAAAATACACAGAGTTGGGTGTTTTTGTATCATAATTTGTATGAACAAAAATTACTTCTGACAAATTGATTTATGTGAAATGTGTGAAGAAAAAATTACGTGGCTTGCGCTGCCACCTTGCTTGTCAATATGGCGTATACGTTATATACGATAATCTAAAATTTTATGTAAAGTATACGTACAAAGTTATCAATATACTTTTTTTTAAAGTGAAAACTTCTTTTAGCGCGGTAGGCATATTTTAGATGAGACTAAATCTCTGAACTCGCGACAGACACCGTTTTTGACACTTGTAACTAGGCTTGCCACCCGTACTTTATAATAAAGTATTGTACGTTTTTTTTGGTTAATTGTACTCTATACTTTATAGAAACAATAAAGTACACCAAAATACTTTATTTCGCATGATTTGATTTATCTACAATTCAAAATAGATTCGGGTTATATTAGTCATTTGTTGACGTTTTTTTTATAGTGGCGATTCTTTCTTAAGACTATATCATGGCAATTTGGATATTTGGATATGAAACAAGCAAAAAAATTAACCTTTTGTCTGCACCGGAACTGACCAGGGAAATTCACATAAATTTTTTATTATTTATCGATAAATGGTTTGATTTTAAAAATACAAACTGGTTATTTACAATTAGCAATAAAAATTTAAAGAGCAAAGTTGAATTTGATAACATTGTTAGCATAAACGAAAATTTAAATCTGCAAAAACTTAATGTAAATATGGATGATCTTTATGGAGAAATTGACTCATTAAACAAAATTTATGATCAGATATACAGTTCTGAAGGTTTTGCGGAATTATCTACAGCAAGTAAATGGCAGCTATTATTTAATAAGACTGATGATAATTTATCAAATTTGTATAAAGTAATTTCAATTTTAATTTCTATTCCTGCCATGTCAGCATTCACCATTCCTTTGACCACTTTCTCTTTTTTACCGACCTTTTTTTACGTTCTTCTTCTTCTTGTTCCAACACTTCATTTATTATAGCACACGCAATAATATTCGCTGCCATCTTTACTTTAAAATAATAATTTACAAAATGAAGTTGTATTATGAGGTTGTATACGAAGTTGTATCTTTTGTGGGAAAAGCATACAACTTGTTTACTAGCTGAGTCGTACCAACGGTCGTAACGTGTATGGCTTGCTTTATGACAAACATGGCGATCTTAAAATGTGTAATATTTAAACATTTTTTTCTTTGCATCAACAAATAACAACCCTAAAAAATACTAAAAATATTCTTCGATTCAAGAAAAAAAATATTTCTGAACGGCAAAAAAATATATGTTGGAAATTACAGATTCCAAGAATTTTTAACGACTTCAGATATGTATGTACATACATCTGCACATTGTGCATACAATGTATGTAGATATAAACAAGGTGATATACTAACCTACATACATATGTATATACATACAAACAAAGAGAAAAATAACATTTGCTTTTACCATTAAGTTGTTAGCGATTTCAAAACTTTGAAGTCGTTTAATCCAAAATTACTTTTTTATGAGTTATGAATTTTTTAAGCTGTGCTTGGTTTGAGGTCTTACAATATAAGAAAAATGGACAAATATCACAAAAAAAATTTACGGTCATGATAATAAAGTTCATTGTAAGAACTGGACCACCAAATTGCAATAACTTATAGAAAATAATTTTTATTTTTTTCAAACCTTTAACATTTTACTATACGGGTATGCTGACTGACAGAATTACGGACACTTTTGGTATCCGAAACCATAAAAATCTTTTTACTTAGTTTTACTATGCTGCGATCTCTGATGGCAAAAAAGTATAAAAATCTCTGTATTTTATTTTCTATTCTGCACCTCTTTCTGTTTTCAATTTATTTACTTCTATTTTTTATACCTTACTTTTATTGATAATTAAATTTTTATATCATCATTAATACATACATACATATGTATATACATATGTATGTACACATTATTGCATATTTTTGTTAATTTACAACTTTTTCATTGGATTATTAGTAGTTCAAGTGCTTCAAATCCCATTTCAGTTTTGATGGGTTTGTTGCCAAGGTAAAATATTTTAATATGAAATTTTCTCAACACAATTTTGTTAAGTACATATTTATGTACATCAGTAGACATAGATACATATGTATTTATATTAATTAAATTGATAGATTTCAATATGTTTATTATTCTGTCGTATAGAAATGAATTTAAGCAACGTTTTGGCATAACAGTGGCATTTTTAGCCACCCACAGTGGTCTTACACGTTGGCAAGAGTTCCATTCAAATATGGCTGAAGAATTGGGAGCTGGGTCAGTAAAAGATTTCACATTATACCTTGAATAAAAATAATTTATCATCTGCTTATTAATAGAGAAACATTTAGCGAACACAATAACAAAGCCATGGATGAAACCTGGTATAAGCGAGCTGTCGATCAACATTTTGTACGAGAAGAAAGTTTTGTCTACTCTGTACCCTTTGATGCAGGGGAAACTGCTGCTGAAACAATTGTAACTGCCAGTCATGCTGTCTTCCACACCGAAGGTGTTAAATCGGCACCAGCCGCTGTCGTTGGATTTCAATTTCAACATAGTGCTTTGCTAAAACTATTTCGAAATATAACCGGAAATGTATGATAATATATTATCGGGTGAAGAAATTTTTCAAAACGATTAACTTTTTCAGGCTTGTGCTGTTGACGACAAAGATTGTTATGTTTTAGATAACAATGGTTTTATAATAATTTCGCCAAGTCGCCATGAAACTGGAAGATTTTTTGGTGAAATAAATGGTGCTATAATGCATCGTTTAGTGGAGGAAAATGTTTATAAACGGGTCACGGTGTATGATTATCAGGCTGTTTGTTTTGTGCCGGACGGTGATATTAATTCATCGTCGTATGTTTTAACGGTAAATTTTCATAATTAATAAATAATAAAATATTAATGGATGTGTACACATACATATGTATGCACATACATATATATTTTCAGCCTCTATTCCACCTTCTGAAAGCCTTTAAATGGATAATAACCGCAATTGTATTGTATTTAATTGAATTGAGTGCAGTCGCTGCAGACTTTTTCGAACATTATGTTGACGAAAATATGACCGATTATATGGTGAATGTTAAAAACAACGAGTGGGTTCGTTTAGTAACACTGCAAAGAACAAGACTGAAACCATGTGACATGCAACGTGATCTTTATACGCTATTTAATGAAAAGGATAATGTTGTCTACAATATGACAGCACATGGTTGTGAAAGACCATTCGTTGTTCTACCCATACCAGCAAGCAATTTAATTTTATTAGTTATCGACCAAATGTGTCCGCGTGACGTTGCACATATACTTACCATAAATCCAATGGACATTAACTATCCATTAGACGAAAATCAAACATTAGCATGCTTTAAAAGAGACCATGAATTTTCGCGAATACGTCCTATTAGTTGTATAAGCCGACATGTCAATGTAAGTATTGAAAAAAGCTAATTTTATTTCTAACAACCCAATGTACCATTTAACTTAACTGCCAATATCAAGTAGATAGATACATATTTTTTTTTTTTTTTTTTTTTTTTGAGTGCCGTCGTGGCTGAAATGTAGCAATGCTAGCCTAGCAATCCGGAGGGTTTCGGTTCGATTGCGGCCACAGACTCCGGATGTTGTGTTTATGCCCAAACGGCTGAATTTCTTTTGGTTATTTTGTGGAGAAAGTTCTTATTTATGCATTATTAAAGAAAAGTAGTTCAGCCGATTAGGAGCTACGATGACACTATTAAAAATACAATAATATAATACATACTAGTGATGTTACGAATACTCGTATTCGTATTCGACTATTCGACTATTCGCCTGTTTTAAGATATTCGTATTCGTATTCGCCAAATTCAAGCGAATATTTTTCGAATAAGTTTCCCATACATTTTCCAAAAAAAAATCATACAAAAGTTTAAAAAAGTACATAAAATTTAAAAAAATATATTAATTTTTATTAAAAACCCCATTGTATTTCACGCAGAGTAAGAAAAACGAAATCTGAAAGTATGTAAGTAAAATAATTAAAAAATTTTCTGTAGAGGTTTTCAAATTCGGCATCTTAATGCAATAATAATGTTAAATCACTAAATTTTTTTTTCATTTATAGTTACTAACGCAAAGGCAGGGATTTTTTCCAATTAAATTTGAAATATAAACCTCAAAAGAAATATTCGTATTCGTATTCGGCGAATACTGTTTTAAATATTCGTATTCGTATTCGCGAATACTAAAAATTGATATTCGTAACATCACTAATACATACATAGAAACATACGTAAAATTTCTAACATCTAAATCTCAAAATCTCTGTTGGGCTAAAAATATCCAATTTTTTATAGGAGGTTTCAAATGTATCAGTATATAAACTCACCAAATCTTTAACTAAAAAAAAGAAAAAGAAATAATAACTAAGTTTCTTTCTTTTGCAGGAAAGCAGTATAGAATTATGCGGCAATGCATCTAGTGTAGTTATAAACATTTTCCTATTCATAATAACTATAATTTTAAGTAATCTACTCTAACGTCACTCATTTGTTAACAAAAATTTGTAAAGTTTTGTTTATAATTTCTTGTTTCTGTTAAACTAATTAAATTAAAACTTGTAAATTTTGTATGTACTTTATGAAACGTAATCATGTATAATTGAAAATACACTTCTAATTTTTAGTATAGCAAAACAATTTAAATGGACCTTGAAGACGAAACTTTTGTAAATTGTATTAAATATTTTTTTATTAAATGAATAAGCTTAAATTAAAAATTTAATAACAATATAAAAATTTCAAAATTTTACAAATTGAATTCTAACTTTTAAGGAGATGTGAGAAAAACGCTCTAGTAGTTGTTTTAATTAATTTGAAATTATAATAATTTTAATATGAAAGAATATAAGGAACGCTATGAGTGGCAAGTTTGGCCAATGTTGGCTATTACCGCTTGTAAGGTAAAAATAGTTGTAAAATTACATATAACTTTTTTAAGCTCCACATACATAATTTGTTACTACATACTTAATTTTTTGTTAATTTGATCTTGTTAAAATTTAAAGAAACCGCGTAATTAATTTCCTTAAAACGTTTTTTTTTTAATAAGTGTTTGACGACATTGACGGCCATGAAGCATGTCTTGGCAAGGTCTACCGAATCTGTTATTATTACTCAGTAGCAGTTTTTATGTTTAACTCATATAATTGAAGTCTATCCGGTATTTTCTACATTCCGAGTGAAATTTTCACTTCTGAATTGTCAAAGCATTGTTGCTGTAAATTTTTATTTTTACCAACAATGCTTTGAACAATTTAGAAGTGAAAATTTCACTCGGAATGTAGAACATACCGGTATAAGTACTTATTTATTGTAGTCACACCATACTACAAATGTTATAAGTCCTATCAATTTATTGATAAACCTTAAGCAAGAAATTGACTGTGTATTACAATCATAATAGGTTTGCAGCAACCATGCCTTATCTACTTACATTCACAAGCAACTCGTCTTGATTGAGTTTTTTTCAAGAATTTTTAAGCTATTTTAAGCTTCTATCGCGGGCTTTGAGGCGACCGAATCAAGAAATTTTTAAACGTTTGTTTCTTAAGTCATTTGTTTTTGAAACGAAAAACCCTGACACTAAGTTTGTTTCTTAAGTCTTTTGTTTTTTTAAGGATTTAAATCGCCCAATGTATGTTAACCCCTAAAGTATGCTATTGATTTTGATTTCATTAACATACAGTATTGCCAGAATAACAACGGAGTTATTAAACAAAACGTAATAATATAATTGCATAAGTTGATAAAAAAAATGCTATGCAATAGCTTTACCGCGGCAGTCCCCGAGTGCCACATGTTTTTTTTAGATAACACTATTAGCCCAATTACGAATAATAATTCCGAGGGAATTTTTTCCCTTTTCCCATTCCTCCTATTATGAGTATAAATTCCGCATGATATTTTTCACTTTTCCCTTTTATTTACATACAAAAATTTATAATTGGAGAAATTTTTTCTAGAGAAAAATATTTTCCGTGGGAGCGAAATTCTTAGGGAATATTCGTAATTGGGCTGTATGTTGCAAAATAGAAAAACATACATACATAGATATTGTATGTTACTTCTTCGTATTTCCTCTCTATACATTCTGATATTTGCGAAGGTAATATTTGTAAAATATTTTTAAAAATATCGATGAAATGGGAAGATAATTTTTAAATTAAATAAGTTTCTATTAATAACAGTGTAAATAATTTGCTTATATTTATAACAGTATAAATTGTTTATTTAAATAATTAAAATTTTGAAAACCAATTCAATCAACATAAGCTACATTTTTCGATTTTCTTGGTTCGAAGATTAACTATTCGAACAAAATGTTGCTTTTGTGTTTATTTATTGAATTAAATATATACGATGAAATATTTGTTTTTTCCTTTTTCTTATAACTAGTACATGTCAGTAGAAACAAATATTGTACAGAAAATTGATTAAGCCCATCTGAAATTTTATACCTATTATACCTCTTTTCTACTCGCCGGCTTGCCAACCCTATTTGCAAATGAAAAAGCTTCAAGTACTGAATTTTATGAAGCAGTTAAGCCGTGTAAATTTAGTTTTGGTTTTCTCACAGCTTCGGATAGAAAACTTTATCTGGTATTTAAAATTTATTAAAGTTTGAGAAAGTTTGTTTCTTCAAATGACGCAAAATACATATATTTGCGAGTTTATGAATGAGTAAATGAGTTTTGGAACTTTTCAAACATAAATGGTAAAGATCTACTGATGAGTTGTTATTTAGCACCCAACGACACCCACAACAGAAAAAATAAATATTCTAAAATAGTATATTTTCACTCTTCGTTAATAATAGTTGTTTGCTAGTTCTTATTATCAATAAGTTGTTCTTTCTATCAATAAGTTTTTAATCAATCCAAGAACCTATTGAAAAATTCTAATTCATTTCTATGTATGTATTTAAATTAGGTGAGCACCAAAAACACACTAAACTTCTCTAACTTCTGCAATAACTAATTGTGAAACTAATACACATTTTATTCAATTCTATTTATTGTTGTATAAACTAGTATTATTTAAAATGACAATCCAATTACTTTATTCAGCGTTTATTTAACAGTTAATAATAATAGACTATAGAATTATATTTGTTAGCTTGACTTAATAATAATTGCTAATAAAAAAAACTAATCAATATCGACAAAATTAATTGAATTAAATTTAAAAAAAAAATAACACACCAAAATTAAAACCTTCTTAAGTTTCCTATTAAGTAATTTGTACTTCAAATTTATTATATTAATAAATAACAAGTTTAAATGAAAATTTTTTTAAATTTTTTAAACAAAAGGTGAGTTTAAAAGGACGAAATTATATGCATACAGGGATTGTAAGCGTTGGAGCAAGAATGAATGGAATAACCGCGTCCCAATACAATAGTAAATTTAATACTAACTAAAATCGGTTTCTTAATCAACCCTTTACTTATTTATCTCACAAAAATCTTTTACAAATGTCTGGTTGTGATGCCCACTAGCAACAGAGAAAGCTCAGTGGTTATTTAATTTCTAGCGAAAGAATTATGGCGACCACTTTAATTCAGAATTGAGGATTGGAGAAGTTCCGATGTTTAAAATTATTACTTCAGTTCTTGCGGCGATTATGGATGCGCAATCGAAAATTAATTATGTTTGTCAGATTGGAATTTTGATTTTTGTCTAACCATATACATACCTACATAGATACAAATATACATACATATGTACATATATATATAAATTTTGAAGATCTTAATGCTCAATATGCCACAAGGTATTAGGAAATTTCAAAATATCTAGAATACACACTTACCTTGAACTGAACCATGTACATACATACATATTTATGTACACACATACGTCTTGAATTTTCCGAATACTTCGCATATTTGTTAAAAATGTCAGTACAGTTTTTATTGTATTTTTACTTATGTATATTGTGAACAGTGTTCTTATACAAATTACATGCAATTTCTTCTTTTATTTCTAATTAAACACATACATTCATACATACATATGTACATATGTAGAATTATGGATGATATTTGATGATATTATTAGATACATCTAAAATGATTGATGAATTGATTGACTTGTATCAAACAAATTATTTTTATAATTTACTAGTAGTTAAATAAACATAATAGATATTTTTTTAAGCTATCGCGGGCTTTGAGGCGACCGAATCAAGAAATTTTGAAACGTTTGTTTCTTAAGACATTTGTTTTTGAAACGGAAAAACCTAACACTAAAGCTATGTACATGCGATTGGTAGATCTGACAATATTGTAAGATATGGCAATATGCTGACAACGTACTGACAATGAAAAATTGTTTCCAAAAGGTAAATTGTCAATTCAGACGATTGTAAGAAAACCTTATAATTTCATTGTCAGACAATTGTCAGACAATAAATTTATCTGCCAACAAAAATTGTCAGTTTACACGGTTGTCAGATAGTTGTGTGGAAAAATTGCCAGATGTGTTGTTAAACTTTGTCAGAACTGTCAAATCCAATAGCATTTATGGAGAGCATTACCAATAGACAAATTATCTGACAATAGAGCTATTGTCAGATGTATTAATTTTAACACATCTGCCAATATATCAAGAGCTTACAATGCCTGACAATTATCTGACAATGGCAAAGTAGAGTGTTCTCACGATTGTTAGATGTCTGAGAATATTATTGTCTTACAATGGACTGACAATGTCTGTACATAGCTTAAGTTTGTTTCTTAAGTCTTTTGTTTTTTTAAGTATTTAAACCGCCCAATGTATGTTAACCCCTAAAGTATGCTATTGATTTTGATTTCATTAACATACATTATTGCCAGAATAACAACGGAGTTATTAATAATATAATTGCATAAGTTGATAAAAAATGCTATGCAATAGCTTTACCGCGGCAGTCCCCGAGTGCCACATGTCTTTTTTTATAGTAAAGACTCCGTTAACCGGGCGCTGAACTACCGTACCCGAACCACAAAATAATACCTGTGCCCGCACTGCACCGTACCGTTAGACCGTTTTTTTACTTATAAATCATTTAAAAACGTGTTTGCCCATACATAAACAATTCACTTATACATACGTAGGTATCAAAAAAATTATTTTTATAATTTACTTTTTTTATAGTAAAGACTCCGTTAACCGGGCGCTGAACTACCGTACCCGAACCACAAAATAATACTTGTGCCCGCACTTCACCGTACCGTTAGACCGTTTAAGGCGAATTTATTATAAGGTGGGAGCCAGAATAAAACAAATACAACACGAAAAACAACAGGCATTTTGTTTGTGTAAATTTCCAAACGATTGTCAAATTTGTTTTGTAAAGAAAGTGAGAAATAAAGAAATGAAATATATATTAGTGCTCCCATCTAGAAGGCCATATCCAAAAACTGGGGATATTTTTTTGTAGTTGGGATTAAAAAATGTACTCTATATACTTACATACAACTTTTGCAATGTTCATAAAAAGTAAAATAATTTTGAAATATGTTTTAATGAAAATGTCCATTAAAATTTTTTTGTAAAACAAATCAAATTTATATTGATTTTTAATGAATGCTTCAGCTAGCCTCTAAATGTTGCATACCTATTAGTGATGTTACGAATATCAGTTTTTAGTATTCGCGAATACGAATACGAATACGAATATTTAAAACAGTATTCGCCGAATACGAATACGAATACGAATATTTCTTTTGAGGTTTATATTTCAAATTTAATTGGAAAAAATCCCTGCCTTTGAGTTAGTAACTATAAATGAAAAAAAAATTTAGAGATTTAACATTATTATTGCATTAAGATGCCGAATTCGAAAACCTCTACAGAACATTTTTTAATTATTTTACTTACATACTTTCAGATTTCGTTTTTCTTGCTCTGCGTGAAATACAATGGGTTTTTTTAATAAAAATTAATATATTTTTTTACATTTTATGTACTTTTTTTAAACTTTTGTATGATTTTTTTTTGGAAAATGTATGGGAAAATTATTCGAAAAATATTCGCTTGAATTTGGCGAATACGAATACGAATATCTTAAAACAGGCGAATAGTCGAATAGTCGAATACGAATACGAGTATTCGTAACATCACTAATACCTATATCCTTTGAAATATTTGCCTCGAGTAAATTTGGGTATATTTTGAATGCTATTGCATAGCAAATATATAGTTTACAAACAAACATAAACATATTTCTTATATAAAAGTAAATATGTATATTTAATCGGATACTCAATCCATCTTTTAAAAATCTACATCAAAATGTTTTTGTTTGAAAGATTTCGAAGTCCTCAGTATTTAGATATACATATGTAAATTGTATGTATTGAGTTAACCCTAATTAATAGGAATTTTCTAATGACTAAAATGTATTATTTTAGTAAATAATATTAATTTCTAACAAAGTCAATATTCTTCATAAAGTGTTGTGAATACTATTTTAAAAATGTTGATAAACAAATTTGTAATAATAAAAACCGCCTCTTTGGTCAATATTGCTTATCTAACGCGTCATTATAATAAACTTATATTCCTAATAATATTGTAAGCTTAGAAATAAAAAATATGTTTTAATCAGGACTGTCGGTTGGTTTATTCACAAGCTTATTTCATAAGAAGTCATTTCTACTTTTGCCGAGCTGAAGCTCGTTTGCTCTTACTCCAATTGAAATTGGGGCATCTGTAAAATTGTAAAAGTAAATAGATACACATTATATGAAATACATACTTTACTCCTTATGGCTCCATTTGTATGCAGGCTAAGCAGAATCCTTTTATTTTTTTAACAATGCATGAAAACGATTTACTCTCTCTGGAAACAAAAAAAAACTGAGAGCTGCGAGTCTCAGTTGCTATTTAGTGTTTTTCTGGCAACCACAAATCTGCAGTTGCCGGCTGCCAACTCAACTCAAGTTCGGTTGTTATCCATAATCGAGCCATAATATACGATAAATTTTTTTGATTTTTGTTCTATATGCAGTTTTTTCACTGGAAAATCAGTTTTTTTTTTGCTGAATTTGCAGTTTATTTAAAAAAAATGATGGCAGCATTGCCATAAGATAGTCTTAAAAGCCCAGCAGACAATTTTTGTAAACCACTTGTTTTTTATTTCAAAATTTGATTTGTATTTATTTTATTTAAATTAAAAAAAAAAGGATTTTTTATCAACTTATGCAATTATATTATTACGTTTTGTTTAATAACTCCGTTGTTTTTCTGGCAATACTGTATGTTAATGAAATCAAAATCAATAGCATACTTTAGGGGTTAACATACATTGGGCGAATTAAATACATAAAAAAAACAAGAGACTTAAGAAACAAACTTATGGCGTTTTCTTTTCTGAGTAATATGTTGCATTTATTCTGCCTTCTACATATATTTATGTTCTTTTCTGCAAAATGTGTGTTATTTTATAAGTGTAACGAGTTCTTTTCTCATGATGTTACCCTTAAAAAGAAAAAAAATGTTACATGTTCAACACTCATTTTAATTAAAGGGGCATAAGTGCAGCATTATATTAACAGCTGGTTTTGTTATTCTTTCTTTACTTTATTGATTCTTGCTAACATTTATGTTCTTTTGTAAACTTAAAATATGCAACACTTCCTAAAAGTCGTGGGAACATTTAAAAATGTTGCCAAATCTCATGTAACATATATGTAACATTTTATTTTTAGAAAAGAAAACGCCATTAGTGTTAGGTTTTTTCGTTTCAAAAACAAAAGACTTAAGAAACAAACGTTTCAAAATTTCTTAATTCGGTCGCCTCAAAGCCCGCGGTAGAAGCTATGCAATAGCTTAAAAAAAATTTTTTATGAAGAAAATTGTAAAATTTTTGAAAATGAATAATAATGAAATAAATATTAGTTTGCATTTGTGTCAAATGGGTGTGATATGTAAAAGAGATTAGCGGTATTGGAAAGGAACCTTATTTAAAATTCCCAAAGATGAAACCAACTAAAATCGTGAAGAGAAATCTTCAGAAACAATTACATAGCAAATGTTTTATTTGATTTTTTTCTTAGGTCTGTATATTTTATATTGTAACTAATGCTTAAAAAGTAATGCTTAAAAGTTTGTTTATTACTACTAATATTATGCAGTACATACGCTTAATTATGAATATACTCGTTTGAATGAATAGTACTTAAAATAATTATAATGCATTGAGAATATGTGTTTTTTATAACTCCTTATTCACTGTTCCCTTCTGTTTCTTCGTCCAGCAGTAAGCTAGTTGAACCATAATTACGGAGTCTAAACAAACAAGTAAAAATATACATATTTATGTACTATAAGTTTTCACAATAATTTTATTTAGTTTTAGTTGGGCATTATTTCACTACAAATTTATAAATTCTACCATGTGAAACATATAAAAAGGTGCGATACTTACAAATTTTAGGTCAGATAAGCAATTAAATAAGATTTATGCATTAAATAAAAATTAAAGCAAATAAAGTAGTAGTTATAAAAAAAAGAAAAAACAAATAAACAACTCAATTTATGTTTTTTCACAAATAACAAAATGCATGAGCTTAAAAAGCTTGTGTAAATATTACCTCATCATCAGATACTTTTAGACCATCCAAGTTTATGCTGTTCCTGGAATAATTGCCACCACCAGTTGCAGTATTCGAATTATCTTTTTGATAAAATTTTGAATCAGCATTTGTTGCACCAGCACCGCTACCACCAACCGTCGAAGAACGTGAATGATCTTCAAACAATTGTCGATTTATAACGTCTTTGGAAAGAATGGATGAATTCGAATTCAAATTTGAGTTTGAATTTGAATTAACGCTATTTTGGCCACATATAGCTGTAGTAGTTTTCAAAGGCAAAGCTAGGTTTGCTCTATTATTAGGGGTATTTAATGGAATAGCGGTGCTGGCACCATTACTGCCACTACCACTAACAACACCACCACTACTATTTGGCCCATATCTTCCCGATGAACGTTCACGTTGTTCGCGCTGGTGGTGATGATGTTGATGTTGCAAATGCGTTGGATTATCAAATTTTTGTTTAGCCCTTTCGAATTCTAAATTACGACTTTTCGATTCAAAAATATTTTCTTCCACATGGGATGTTTTCGCATCAAAAAAACTATTTGTTTGTTGTTGTTGCAAGAGAGTGCGTTCCGTGTGACTAGAACGCTTTGATGATGGTTCAGCACCGGATGAATGACGATGTCCAATATTACCTTGCACAGAACCATCATCGAATATCTGTCGCAGATCATTAATGTTTGGCATACAATCACTTGGCAATTCAACTGCTATTTTATTACGCAGTTGTACACCGTTAAAACTACCACGCCCTTGTGGACTAGGTGCACGTCTGTTTAATGTTTAGAGTTTTTGCAACAATTGTTAGTAATATGGAAATATGGTATAACAGATTTGGCAGCATTCCAAATGTTAATTATTAAATATGATTATTATATATGTATATATTTATGTATGTATGTATGTATATAATGCAATAATATTATAGGTTTTAAAAAGCCATAAATAAATATGACTAGAACAGTAGTTAAAAAAATAAATAAAAAATTAGTCAAACCTGGTTTGTAGATGCTGTATCTGTACTTGCAATCCTTCATTTTGACCGACCAACTCATCATTCGAACGCTGTAGTCGACGTACTTGATTAACAGCCGAGTCTAATTCATCTTCAGCCGCTGCCAATTCTCGTTTCAACTCCTCAACACGTTGTCGCAATCGTTTTACCTTAAAAGAGAAAAAACCGAAATGATTTCCATAAGTATGTACTACTTATATCAAAAATAATTCACTATGCTGAAATGTACAATTCCCGACTCCAAAAAGAAAGGCGGTGAGGCGGACAAATCCAATATCTAACAGAATGAACCATAAATCGCGGAGAACATTTATATTTTCCTGAAGTTGGTTAAAATATTACAAATTGAAGTGATTCTTGCTGCATACTGAATGAACTAATCGTTCGTGAGTTCACGATGCATATCTGATATTATATATATCAGAAAATATTCAGAAACTTTTAAAGCATGGTGACGAATATCTACTGTTGATATATACTCAAATGTTTGATACTCGTTGCAGACCTCTGGTATGCAAATAGTTATCAGTGTAACCATGTGTGGAGATTTGTCACCGAATTGGGGATTTTAGCTGCTATTTGGTGACAGATTTAGGAATTTTTGGTTGTGCACATATTACGTAACGCTGTTTTCAGAGATTTTATACCCCCCCCCCCCCCCCCTTCGTAACGCATTTTACTAATTTTTCAGTGCAAAATTTCCAATCCGTAACAAATCTTTAACCCCTCCCACCCCCCTGGTGTGTTACGTAATATGTGCACAGCCTCTAAACTCTTATAATAATACGTACTTTTATATTTTACCATAATTTCACCTTTTTTTCTTTAATAGTTATTTTAACTTTGAATAAATGTTTAGATAAATTTAATATAGGCTTCGTAATTGTTCAAATGCCTATGTACTTAAGAATGTCTGTACGTTGATTTACGTACATATGTAACTCAGAATAATGCATTAATGCACTAAAAACTATTTTTTTTATAGAATAATGATGCTTAAATATAAATACATATATATTTTGGTAGATGAAATCGGGGTTTTTCGGAGATTTTGATTGGAGATTTTTGGGGACACCACTCTTTAAATAGGGAACATCAGGCAATATCTACCTGTATACCAGTGATGCCAACTCTTGCAACATCAAAAGCACTGTGAGCCTATGGAAATAGGCTAAAAAAAGGGTAAAAATGAAAAAAATTTCGGGTACAAAAGCACTAACCTAATTTTGTTTTGTGTCTGGTGGATCAAAAGACAGATCTATTGCTTTTTCATGGCTTTTTGTGTGACTTTGTCGGAGTAAATCGCTTTATCGTGCATTTATTTCCCAATTACAAAAAATAAAATATGCTTTTAGTTCATATTTTGCTGATCTAAGCCACCTTTTAAAAGCTGGATCATTTTCCCAAGGTTTTCTATATAAATATTTGTTTTTCGATCTAAGGGAAAGCCATTGTTAGATGATGACCTTTAACACATATGAACTTTAACCTCAATGAAGAACTTACTGTTCAGCTTGATAATAACAAAGGCACTTTCTTGCTTAAATTTGCACAACAAACAAATCAAAGGATATGTACTAATATTGAAAGTAAGTTCATTGCTAAACAAATAAATCACAAAAATTTCTGAACGAATTTAAAAAAAAAAAGATGCTTGAGAAATTCCAGAATTCAAACTCTTAACAGTTTGCGAGTACTAATCAAAACATGCATGTATGCAAATAATACGCAGTTGGTTAAAAATGTATTAGGTGTGTTTAAAGAATATTAGGAAAATGGTTCAGTGTCAAAAATGTTGATTATTTAAAACGCACCTAAAAGCACTGTGAAAAATTCTTAAAAGCACTATAAATACCAGCTTTTCAAAAACGGGTATTTAACAAAATTTCGGGTATTGATTAAGTAAAAAAGCACTAAAAAATACCCGAAAAGCACCAAAATGGCAACGCTGCTGTATACACTGGTATTATCTATATTAAAAAAATAAAAAGTAAATAAATAGAATTAAACTAAAGGAACGGTCAAAACTGTATTTTAAATATTATCGATACCGATATTTATACCTATCTATATTTTCGATATTTTTAAACTATCGACTTTTAATTTCAGAGTTTTTGCCATTTGAAATTATAGTATAAAAGTGTGATTATACACTATTTTTTTATTATATTTTTTTGCCAATAAGACATTAAATAATATCTCCGATTATATATACAAATATATATATATATATATATTTATTCCTTATTCAACTTGTAGGATTAACTCAGTATCTGTAATGATAGGCTATTAATAAAATTGCCTACTTATGTAATTCATACAATTTCTTCACCACCGCTAATTTGTTTATTTAATATTTTCTAATTTTTATTCAATTTTCTATAACATAAGCTATGTACATATATTATGTAATATATGTTGAAAAATCAACTTCAAAATTTCAATGAAGAATATATGCATGTTGTAAAAGCCACAAAAGCAAATAAATATTTGCATGCGGCCTTGCACCGCATCGAAGTAGTTCAACTTCGTTCTCTGTGTGTGACATTTCAAGTTGAATAACATGGATATAAAGTTACACTGCAACAGATGGAATGAAACACTTTTTCATAATATAAACGGGAATCTCATTTTGTGCAACTGCGAAAAGATATTGCGTAAAGTTGTAATGAAAACGAAAATGAAACATTTTTTTACATTTCACGTTATCGCAGAACCAGAATCTACCCCCAGCATTGTACAAAATGTTTTATCCCATTGCAAATATGATATCATGTCATTAGCAGTACAATTTGAATCCGATGTCGATATGTTATCTAGTATTGAAAAAGGGTGGAGAATGATTCACTTCATGCATTGGCACAATATTATATCATTATTAGAATTTTAGACTAAAGTTAAATGTTGTAAAGATGCAAAACTAATTCAATAAAAATTTTCAATAAGAAAAAAATCTGAACTTGGTGCGTTTTTTGTTAAATGGTGCGTTTTTTTCTCCATTTTGGTGCCTTTTGAAATTTCAAAGTTGACAACGCTGACTGGTATTATCTACAACACAAATGAGAGAACACAATTCGGGTTGATAAGAATACAAGAACAAAACTCATGATATTTATGAGAATAATCAAATCAACTACATAGCTAAGAAAACAATCAAAAATTTTATATTCGTTTCTATCTATTGAAAATATTCATATGAAGTTCATACTAGTGGAAAAAATACACAGCAGCTGATTTTGTTCTTTTTAAAGTGGATACTTATCTAACAGAATATAAAATAAAAGAACGAAAATGATATCGCAATGTCTTTTAAGTAAATTGCGACCAATAGTGTCGAGAGCAACTTTTGCTACGAATGCAAATGAACTAAAATTCAATTGGAAAGATCCTTTAAATTTGGAATCTCAACTAACCGAGGATGAAATTGCCATACGCGATTCTTTTCGCAACTACTGTCAAACTACTCTGCTGCCAAGAGTAATTAAAGCAAATCGCGAGGAATTGTTCGATAAAGCTATAATGCGGGAATTCGGAGAACTTGGAGCTTTAGGTTGTACCCTAAACGGTTATGGTTGTGCTGGTGTTTCCAATGTTGCATATGGTCTTTTAACACGCGAAGTTGAACGCGTTGACTCTGCATATCGTTCTGCCATGAGCGTTCAGAGTTCTTTAGCTATGGGTGCGATTTATGACTACGGTACAGTCAAACAGAAAGAAAAGTATTTGCCTCTAATGGCTCAAGGCAAACTTATTGGTGAGCTATTATTTTGCAAAGTTAACAGATAAACACGTAATATAATATACTCCATTCGAGATAAGCACTCGTAAACTAATAAAATGATAAGTAATATAATAAGTTGTTGTTTTTAGGTGCTTTTGGTCTTACTGAACCTAATCATGGTAGCGATCCTGCCGGCATGGAAACTAGAGCAAAATATGACAATAAGAGCAAATGTTATATTTTAAATGGA
This sequence comes from Lypha dubia, assembly GCA_947311025.1. Classification (NCBI taxonomy): domain Eukaryota; kingdom Metazoa; phylum Arthropoda; class Insecta; order Diptera; family Tachinidae; genus Lypha; species Lypha dubia. The sequence continues at coordinate 79,761,679 of OX371263.1, read as the reverse complement.
TCCAAAACATGGATCACTAGTTCACCTATTGCTGATATCATTGTTGTTTGGGCAAAAGGAGAAGATGATAAAGTACGTGGCTTCATTGTCGACCGTGAGCAATCAGCGAAAGGTTTAGCCACACCCAAAATCGAAGGCAAATTTTCTTTAAGGGCTTCAGCAACTGGCATGATTCTTATGGATGATGTTTATGTTCCAGAAGAAAATTTATTACCTAACGTTGTGGGTTTCAAAGGTCCGTTTGGTTGTCTCAACAATGCTCGTTACGGTATTGCATGGGGAGCGCTAGGAGCTGCGGAGGCATGTGTTGAAATTGCTCGTCAATATACTCTTGATCGTAAACAATTCAAACGGCCCTTGGCTGCTAACCAATTAATACAGAAAAAATTTGCTGATGCTTCTACTGAAATTGCTCTAGGTCTACAAGCCTGTTTACAAGTTGGTCGTCTAAAAGATAAGAAACTTCATGTACCAGAAATGATTTCAATGATTAAACGTAATAATGCCGGAAAGTCATTGGAAATCGCTCGTAGTATGCGTGATATGTTAGGTGGCAACGGTATATCAGATGAATATCATATTATTCGTCATGTTATGAACCTAGAATCAGTAAATACATATGAAGGAACGCATGATATTCATGCTTTAATATTGGGTCGGGCTATTACTGGTATTGCTGCCTTTGCAAATTAATATGAAATTGAATTAGCTGATTTGAAGGAAATTTGCATTTGTGTTTATAGATTAAGCGATCAGTGTAAATATCTGTATATGTAAATAAGTAATGAATGCATTTATTTAATAAAATAAAATTATTTTTGTTGGAGAAAAAATTTAATTTAATTTAAATTTAGAAAACAGCATATTCTGTTAATTGTATTGTTAAAATTACACTTTATGGCGCAAATTATATGTATATTATAATCTGAAAAATCTAATTAGGATTTACTCAAAATATTTAAGTAATTTTAGGCTACATTTTAAAAATCAAGTGTTAAAAAATTTTAATTTCTAATATGGATGTAGTCTCCTGATATACATACATATGTACATAAGAATGCTGAAGCTTTCCAGTTTATAAATATTGCTAAAGAATTTATTGGATTTAAACAAAAATCTTATGGTTGATAGACAAATATTCAACTATGAAAAATTACTAAAACTTATTTTCTTTCTCCCTGAAATATTTGTCGGAGATATAATGATTTTTCTAGTGAAACCGTTCCAGAGTAAAAAGTATTACTGTGATATAGACTTACCATAAGCGTTTTGATGAAATGCATTGTAATTCTTATAAACAAAAGGAAATTTACTTACCTCTGCTTCATATTGTTCAGCACGTCTTACTGCGTGGCTCAATTCTGTATTGGTCTCTGACAATAGTTTTTTAAGCTTGGAATGTGATATTTTAAGCTCGCTCAATTCCTAAAATAAAATACATTTTTACATACATATATTATTTTTACATAAATGTTAGTAAGCTTGCGAAAAAAAACAAAAGTAAACATTCTTAAGTACAAAATTTTATAATTATTTGAGCATGTACTCAAGTATTTATGTTTTAAATTGTATTTATTATTATTATTATTTATTACATATTTAGAAAAGTAAACACATTCATAATGGAAAATTATTTGTTGTGTGGTTTGAAAAGTTTTCAAAGACTATTTTTATGCTTTGTAATTCACGAATTTTTTTGTGTTTTCGTATAAATGGATGAGCTTTAAAATTTTTTAAACATAAAGGGTAAAACATCTACTGATGAGTTGGTATGGCTACCAACGAAATATATATTTAGATATTGCTAACCCGCAACAAATAAATACAATTTAAAACATTCTTAAGTACCTTAACAAAAGCCTGACAATAAAAACACTATAATCTAAAGTGATGTTTTATGTCAATTTGTACGTAAAAATAAAGAGGTGTAGAAATTTTCACTTATTCTAACTTTATGCCAAGTTTTTGCTATGGTACGGTTGCAGAATATTATTGAATTAAATTTTAATACAAACCTTACTGCGATCAGCTAATTCTTGCTGTAGCGCTCTATTTTCAGCATCGGTTGCTTGTAATGGGCGTCCTTTACGATCTGAACGTTCTTGAAAATCTCTCAATTCTATACGCAATTTCTTATTGTCACGTTCAAGAGCCAATTTTTCCGTTTCTAATCGTTCACGTTTTCCCCATTCTGAAGCGTTTTCTGCTTGCAAACGTTCCAATTCCGTACGCAATTCACTTAAACGACGTTCAAGATTTTCACGTGCAGCAATTTCTTCTTGCAGAGAATTATTTACTATTCGCATTTCAGCACGATGAGATTCTTGCATGGTTAATAGCTCACGTACAGCTTCCTAAGGATTGTATTATTATAAGAAATAAAAATTATTTAATAGCATTTCAAATCAACCTGTTTTGCTGAGCGCAATTCTTCTCTACGTTCCCTTACTTCTTGGATTTCTAATGATAGTTTCTCTATATTTTTATGTAGTATATGCTTTTCACTAAAATGATTTATGTTATTTATTTTATTGCATTTTTAACAATTTGTTTTTTGCTTACTCTCTTTCCGCTTGCACTGTTTTTTGAGCCTCATCTAAACGTAATTGTAACATAGATATTTTTTGCAACAAATAATCTTCATCAAAATCATCTTTTGATAATTGTTGAATAAGACGTTTTTCCTCAGCGGAAACCTCATCTAAAATAGAGACATAAAAAACGCAATATGTAGTAATAATACTTAACTGTTGGAGACTATAGTTGCATGAGAATCAAAATTAAATATACAAACTTGCTCATTTACATTAGTAGGATTAATAATAACAAATCAATAATTTTTTAGACCTACCCAATTCGGACACATTTTTATTTGCAACGCCTTTTAAAACATATTCTTCAATGTCGTGATCCTTAAGTTCTCCGCCAGCTGCTGCTTTAATGACTAAACCATCCTCACTGTTAATATTTTTTAAACCATCTGAAGAAATGTCAGGAGAACAATTCGCATCTCTGCTATTCGCCTCGTTCTCATCAGCGGCATCAGTCATTCTAAATGATTTAAAATAAATATTTATTGACAGGATATATTTATACGATATTATATACCCAGTTTTGTGAAGCTGTCCAGCATGTTTCATCATCAGGGAGTGTACTTTTTCCATTTCCTTTTTCAATTGGGATATTTGCATTTCAAGATCATTTTTTTCGCGTTTGTAGGAATTTGCTTCTTTCATTGCGATTTCAAGATTCACCCTTAGTTGTTTAGATTCTTCTCTGGATTTATTGCGTTCGTTACGAACCTACATACATACACATCCATTGTAAAGGATTATTAGTATCGATAAATTTTATATTATCAGATAACCAAACAACAAATACATACACAGTTGTTTCCGACTGAGCGTCAGTTAACTTAAACTCACCTTGCTCCATTTTTCCCGCCAGTTAGCAGTACAATCTGACCACCATTTCATCGTTTTTTCCATTTGAGCTGCTCTGGCACGAGCTTCTTCTAACTCCCTTTGACGTTGAGACTGCACGCAATCAAAATTAATTTTTTGTAAACTTTTCAATGTTTTATATTAATTACCTCACGGGCTTCCCATTCGGTTTCGCCTGCACCATATCTAGCACTAATAGTGTTATTAATAATTCCAACCCCAACCGCTGTATGGTCTATGAGTTCACGCCTATTGACGCCTCCAGTACCAGCCGCACTTTGAGACATTTTCTTAATACGTAATGAACACAATCTTTATATATGCTAGTATTGAAAACTGTTAATAACTTTTTTAATAATTTCAAGTTTGATTCAAGTATTTAGTGCATTTTTTAAATAATTGCAATAGATTTTTGTTGCAGCTGCAAATTTTTTGTTTACTATACAAAAAAAAAATCGTTGAAATTTTTAGTATTATTACTTCAGTGTTGCATTCTAAAGTATTAAATAAAGCAATTGTAGCAAAGTTTCGATAAGTTTTGGAAAAAAATATGCTGCCAGATGAGAATCGTTAAAAGTTTGTTACACGCAGTCTACATTAGCATATTATTTGTTATAACATTTATCAGAAGAAAAATTTTGCTAGTATAGACGGCATATATTGCTGTTCTGTTACTCTTATAACATCGTTAGGGGCTGTGCACATATTACGTAACGCTACAGTGGGGAGGGGGTTAAAGATTTGTTACGGATTGGAAATTTTGCACTGAAAAATTAGTAGAAAGCGTTGCAAAGGGGGGGTATAAAAATCTCTGAAAACAGCGTTACGTAATATGTGCACAGCCCCTTATCAGAACAATTATCAGAACAACGATGTCAGGCATCAAATGTCATTTTCCAATATGAAAAAACGAGACAACAAACAAAAGCTATATGCTGTCTCTCCCACTCCACTAGAAAAAAATTAACAAATTTAGTACTGTTATTCTGCTGGCGCTATGTTAATGTTATAACTAATAATAACCTAATGTAGACTTCGAGTTATACATATAGGACATTTATTAGTATTTTGTTCACCCAGAGCAAAAAAAAAATCAAATCGGAAATAGTGTTGTTCCGTAAAAAAAAGGGCCAGCATCTGTTAAATATAAAATTTCAGAAAATATCTCTACGATGCAGGATCTGCTAGTGATCTAGAGTTGCTTGTAACGGCACGTTTTTACTAACCAACACCATAAAAGGGCTATTAGACACGCATACTTGTCTGCAGACATATATGTACGATGTCATACCAAAACTCACTGTCTAATAGCATGTATGTCGAGTACGTCAGACATGTCCATTGGTTTTCAAAAATTTTTGATTTTCTGATGTCTGTCGCACACCAACATACACACAACATATATAAGTACTGAAGTATGACGTCAAAAAGTCCGCCATCAAATATGGTCTTGCTTATTGATTATATAGATTGTTCGCAATCTATAATATGGCTGACTTCCAAAACGTCAATTGCTTTGTGTTTGAACAAAGCATCACATTTCATAACGCAGCAGTACAATAATTATACATTGTATACCATTTCAAAACGCCGTCGAGAAGTATTTTTAACGCAGTAAGAAAGCAAACAAGGTATCGGTTTTATAGTTGATGCATCGTTTCGGAACTTTGTATAAGTAAGTGATTTAAATACAGTAGCAATACTGTATACAAACTTTGTATACGAACGTTTTGGAAGTCAGCCTATCTCATAGTTTGACTAATATCAAAGCAAATAAGTTACTCGCCAAGACGTATACTTCAAAGCATTCCGTTTGGGTGGCAGCACTAAGCGCAAACTGCCAGTTTTTAACGAAAAATTATTGTTCATAAGAAAATATTTTAGCTTCCTTTCTTTTGACAGTACGTGAACAACGTGATACGTTCTTTTTCCGCTTTGAATTCTGAAGATGGCGGTCGGTAAAAATAAGGGTCTCTCTAAAGGAGGTAAAAAAGGTGGCAAGAAGAAGGTTATTGATCCCTTTTCTCGCAAAGATTGGTACGATGTTAAGGCACCTAACATGTTTGCCACTCGTCAAATTGGCAAAACCTTGGTTAACCGTACCCAGGGTCAAAAAATCGCCTCAGATTATTTGAAGGGCCGTGTGTTCGAAGTCGCTTTAGGCGATCTGCAAAAGGACAATGATTCAGAGCGTTCTTTCCGCAAGTTCCGTCTCATAGCCGAAGATGTACAAGATCGTAACATTTTGTGCAATTTCCACGGAATGGATTTGACCACCGATAAATACAGGTACATATGTCTAAAAGTAGACAACAGACAGACCAACTTCTCGCAGTATTTTGCTTACGGCATATGTGAAGTGTGTTTATAAAAATGGTTGCTGAATTTAATAAATTTAATTTTTTTTAAAACACCCTGCTTCGATTTTTAGATCTATGGTCAAGAAATGGCAAACTCTTATTGAGGGTATTGTTGAAGCTAAGACCACTGATGGCTACTTACTTCGCGTTTTCTGCATTGGTTTCACCGCTAAGGATCAACAGTCTCAACGCAAAACCTGTTATGCCCAACATTCTCAGGTCCGTAAGATTCGTTCTAGGATGCACGAAATCATTACCAAGGAAGTTACCAACTCTGACTTGAAGCAATTGGTTGGAAAATTGGCTTTGGATTCTATTGCAAAGGACATAGAAAAGAATTGTCAACGTATCTACCCCTTACACGATGTATATATCCGTAAGGTTAAGGTATTAAAGAAGCCCCGCTTCGATTTGTCCAAATTGTTGGAATTACACGGTGATGGTGGTGGTAAAGGTACCGAAGCCGTTGTGTCAGCTGAAGGTGCTGTTATTGAAAGACCAGAAGGTTACGAACCTCCAGTACAGGAGTCTGTTTAAACATTTTTAAGTAGTAAACATCAACAAAATAATTACATTCGGTTTTTGTATGTAAAAATATTAAAGAAATGGATATAAAACTTTTTTATAAAAAGGTTTTTTGAAAAGAAAAATATGTATGTCTGTTATGATGGGATGTGTGGTTTTGGGTTGTTTGAAAAAAAGGAATGGGAAGGATTTTTTGTATTTCTTTTTAGGTAATTGCCTTTGTCCCCATGTGAAAAGGAGAACATTTAAAGTAGGAGTTTGGAAACAAGAGGTAAGCGCTAGATTCTATGCTACATAATTTAAACTACAACCTAGTTACTCATGATGCTTTTTTATTTTTCGTCGCTGATAAAAATATGATGAAACATATTTTATCTGATTTATAAAAAATGCATATGTGAGAATTAAATTAAAAAAATAAACTAATTTAGGAATTTTTTTATATTTTAGGAATCCTGGTCTATGAAACACGTGTTTCTTTGTTTTAGCAGTTGAAAAGGTACGTTATTTTACATTTAATCAATTGTGTTCTTAATACAAACATATCGATGGTCACAAGCAGAAAGGCCCTAAATCGTATTTTGTACGAAATAGAGTTTTTCAGTGATTCCTATACATTTCACACAAATACACCTCGTCACAAAAATTTATTGCAATAGTGTAAAAAATTACGATTTTACAAGCAATTGTATAAACATAGTTGTGTTTATATTGTTATAGTTTCTTTTATGTTTTTACCTTCTGTAAAGTTACAATTATTTGAGTTAGGGCCTTTCTACTTGTGTCTATTGATATGTATATGCTGTGGACGTCAATAAAGTAATCATCAAAAATATTGGCGCTCACAGTATGTCGTTATCTACATGATGTTAAAAAGTTATTATTTGCTACTCTTGAATAAAACTTGATGAAAATAACAAACTGAGAAGAATTTTAAATACTACAAACATACTTACATACATATGTACATATTTATGTATAAACTATTTTATTTTTTAGCCTTGATATACCCTCCCCATGACGGTGATTTATTTAAAAGCTGGTTAATTAATAGAAGGTAATTAGACCGGAATAAAAAAAATCTAAGTGAAGCTCCTATTTATGATGTTTAATTTATTTGCTACTCTTGAATAAGACTTGATGAAAATACCAATCTGAAAAAAAAACTAATAATTTTGCAAAAACATATTAAAAATATCTAAATTGAATAAGAATTTTTTTTTTCATTTTAGATTTACTAATCACTGTTCCCCTTATCGGAGATGTATTCAAATTATAATAAATTAGGTAAATACCTGATATATATATGCATATACATATATGTATGTATACAAATTCTCAGCCATGATGTTTATTTATTTATTTGCTACTCTTGAATAAGACTTGATGAAAATACCAATCTGAAAAAAAAACTAATAGCTTTGCAAAAACATTAAAAATATCAAAATTTAATAAGAAATTTTTTTTTTCATTTTAGATTTACTAATCACTGTTCCCCTTATCGGAGATGTATTCAAATTATAATAAATTAGGTAAATACCTGATATATGTATATACATACATATGTATATGTATGTATGTATACAATATACAAATTCTCAGCCATGATGTTTTATTTATTTATTTGCTACTCTTGAATAGATTTGATGAAATATATAACTGAATAAAAGTTTAAAATAACTTCCTTTTCTTTTAATGAAATTGTTTAATGTATAAATTTCGTTTATTTGCAGACATTGACGAAGTTTTTTACTTCTATTGGAAAGAAATATGGTAAGTTTAATTCTAAATGAGAGATTGTTTTTGCTTACACTCAAATCTGTAACTAACATCTGAGAAATGCAAGATTTAAAACCTTCCTTTTAATTTTCTGTATCGCAAGACACAAATTTGAAGATTTTTTTTTAATAATTTGTAATTATTTCGAACTGCTTATTGATATGTTGAACGTCATTGGTGCAGAGCTTAGGAAGTGACGCACTTGGGTCCGTTAATTCACTCCCAAATATGATACCCTATAGCAGGCAAGGCATAGTCTTACAACGCTACATAAGTAGTGAAATCACTAGGCACTTGAGTACTTACTAGGTTTAGTGGCTTCTACCGAAAATAACGTTTTTCTATTCAGACGTGTATGTTGAAATCTAAATGATGTTGGATATCAAAAAATTTCCTTTGTTTTTTTGAAATATTAACATTTATTTAATCAATCATTACATTGCGAACTATAGCCTATAAAAAAATCAACACGAAAATTTTTCGTTCAATCAGAAGTTGAACACTAGAGAACTGTCAAACAAGGATTTCAGCGCGGAATACTTTTTTCTTGGAGTTCACTAAATTACTTTGCCTCTTTAATCTCGTAGAGGGTACAAATGTTTGATTAAGTTGAACCTAATTGGATTATTTTGTATAGCCACTAAAAATAAATAAAACATAGCTTTCGTATATAAGTATGTATGTATGAATGGAAAATTACATACATATCCTATTTATGTATTTTACTACATTGAACAAAATGATGATTTCTTGAAACTTGAACTGAAATAATGTGAGCTATTTCATTTAGATAGTAGAACTGATTTTGTTATTTACTATATAAATATATTTTTTTTTATATCCGTGTTTTTCAAAATGTATGTTTTATTTTGGTAGATTTCTTCAAATTGGATTTGACAGACTTACGCATAAATAGAAAAGGAATGGAGGAACACAATAAATTTAATAAAAGTAAGTTTTCATTTATGCTTTTACAACATCTCATTAAGGCTCAGTTGATGAACATCAGTTGTTGCATGATTGTCAATCCGGTTTTAGGTGTAATAGAAGTACTACGTCATTACTAATTGGTTTAACGGACAATATTAGGAAGACCCTATCTGATAAGGGTGTATGTGTGTTATTATCCTTAGACTTATCGAAAGCTTTTGACAAGGTTAATCACTCTATTTTGGTGAAAAAGCTGTATAATCTTTTTGGATTTTCCAGGTCAGCCTGCAGATTGATCTCGTCCTATCTTTTAGATAGAAAATAATATGTTTTTACTGCTAATGGGAGCTCTAACATGCTCTTCAGTGGAGTACCTCAGGGATCTGTTCTTGGCCCCCTGCTTTTTATTCTTTATGTCAATGATTTATTTGGAACGTTAACAGATAACATTTGCCAGGTTTTTTCTTTTGCTGATGACATTCAATTATTATTTAAAGGTAATTCCGAATTTCCTGATGTTTTGCAGAACATGATCGATTACAAGGTTGATTTGCTTTATAAATGGATGATTGAGAACAAACTTTCTGTTAATCCTTCCAAGACTAAAGCAATATTATTTTGTAATAGTTTTAGATTTAACTTTTCTGTTGTATTTGGTGGTGAGGTGATTGAATTCGTGGATGAAATTAGGTGTCTTGGTGTCACCATCGATGCTAAGTTGTGTTTTGAAAGTCATATTAACTCTGTTATCTCGAAAGTTAGCTTTATATTGCGTAGATTGTATAGTTTAAATTTGTTGCTTCCCTTTCATGTTAAAGCGAAGATTGTTCATGCTCTAATTATGTCTGTTTTCCTATATGCTCTGGAAGTTTATTCCGGGACTTGTGGTTACCTGGTTAGGAAAGTTGGCTTGCATTTAATAGAATCATGAGATATGTATACTCTTCGGCAGCATGTATCACCTTATGTTTTGAAATTTTTAGGTGTGACCTTCGCTGATTTTCTTAAATTTAGAAATTTACTGCACTTTTACAGGATATATAATTTACAATCACCACTATACCTTGTTGATCTATTTGCATTTACTAGATCCAATAGGAATAGACAGCTTATTATTCCAAAGTTAACTAGCTTGCTGGAGAGATCATATTTTGTAAGAGTTGCAAGGGATTATTATAATGTTGCCAGCAAATATGAGAAAATTTGATTTTTCGGTTTCCACGTATAAGAATAAGTTATTATGTGCTTTATGTTCAGGTAACCCCCCAGTTTAGTATTTTCCTCTGGTTTCATCTCACTATTTTGGCCTATTTTGCTTATTTTTTAATTATATGTATTTAAATTTATTGCTTATTATATATATTATATCTATTGTTAATATTAATAAAAAAAACTCATGTAGTAGCTTTAGTGAAACCAAATATGGCTTTTAAGCTCGGTTTCGTAAATAAGAATGAATAAATTAAATTAAAACTTAAATACATACATATATCTCTTATATGATGAAATCTTTAACCCAGCTCGCTTTGATAAGCCATGAAGAGAACTTATCCCATATCCAACGCAATTTATTTATATCAGCTGATTAGAATTAAATTTATTTTTATATGTGCAACAATAAATTATACATTAAAATTGGATTTTTGTCTTTCTTGCAGATTTCCTTAGTTAAACTAATAATTGCCGAAACAGGGTTTTATTTATATGATGCCCCTTCTGGAAAAACACAATGAATTTAATAAAAGTAAGTTTTCATTTATGCTTTTACAAATATATTTCTTATATGATGAAAAACATTAACCCAGCTCGCTTTGATAAGCCATGAAGAGAATTTATCCCATATCCAACGCAATTTATTTATATCAGCTGATTAGAATTACATTTATTTTTTATGTGCAACAATAAATTATAGATTAAAGTTTGATTTTTGTCTTTCTTGCAGATTTCCTTAGTTAAACTAATGCCGCAACAGGCTTTTATTTATATGATGTCAATTCTGGAAGAACACAATGAATTTAATAAAAGTAAGTTTTCATTTGTGCTTTTACAAATATATTTCTTATATGATGAAAAACATTAACCCAGCTCGCTTTGATAAGCCATGAAGAGAATTTATCCCATATCCAACGCAATTTATTTATATCAGCTGATTAGAATCAAATTTATTTTTTATGTGCAACAATAAATTGTAGATTAAAGTTGGATTTTTGTCTTTCTTGCAGATTTGCTTAGTTAAACTAATGCCGCAACAGGCTTTTATTTATATGATGTCCATTCTGGAAGAACACAATGAATTTAATAAAAGTAAGTTTTCATTTATGCTTTTACAAATATATTTCTTATATGATGAAAAACATTAACCCAGCTCGCTTTGATAAGCCATGAAGAGAATTTATCCCATATCCAACGCAATTTATTTATATCAGCTGATTAGAATTAAATTTATTTTTTATGTGCAACAATAAATTGTAGATTAAAGTTGGATTTTTGTCTTTCTTGCAGATTTGCTTAGTTAAACTAATGCCGCAACAGGCTTTTATTTATATGATGTCAATTCTGGAAGAACACAATGAATTTAATAAAAGTAAGTTTTCATTTATGCTTTTACAAATATATTTCTTATATGATGAAAAACATTAACCCAGCTCGCTTTGATAAGCCATGAAGAGAATTTATCCCATATCCAACGCAATTTATTTATATCAGCTGATTAGAACTACATTTATTTTTTATGTGCAACAATAAATTATAGATTAAAGTTGGATTTTTGTCTTTCTTGCAGATTTCCTTAGTTAAACTAATGCCGCAACAGGCTTTTATTTATACGATGTCCATTCTGGAAGAACACAATGAATTTAATAAAAGTAAGTTTTCATTTATGCTTTTACAAATATATTTCTTATATGATGAAAAACATTAACCCAGCTCGCTTTGATAAGCCATGAAGAGAATTTATCCCATATCCAACGCAATTTATTTATATCAGCTGATTAGAATTAAATTTATTTTTTATGTGCAACAATAAATTATAGATTAAAGTTGGATTTTTGTCTTTCTTGCAGATTTGCTTAGTTAAACTAATGCCGCAACAGGCTTTTATTTATATGATGTCCATTCTGGAAGAACACAATGAATTTAATAAAAGTAAGTTTTCATTTATGCTTTTACAAATATATTTCTTATATGATGAAAAACATTAACCCAGCTCGCTTTGATAAGCCATGAAGAGAATTTATCCCATATCCAACGCAATTTATTTATATCAGCTGATTAGAATTACATTTATTTTTTATGTGCAACAATAAATTATAGATTAAAGTTGGATTTTTGTCTTTCTTGCAGATTTCCTTAGTTAAACTAATGCCGCAACAGGCTTTTATTTATACGATGTCCATTCTGGAAGAACACAATGAATTTAATAAAAGTAAGTTTTCATTTATGCTTTTACAAATATATTTCTTATATGATGAAAAACATTAACCCAGCTCGCTTTGATAAGCCATGAAGAGAATTTATCCCATATCCAACGCAATTTATTTATATCAGCTGATTAGAATTAAATTTATTTTTTATGTGCAACAATAAATTATAGATTAAAGTTGGATTTTTGTCTTTCTTGCAGATTTCCTTAGGTAAACTAATGCCGCAACAGGCTTTTATTTATATGATGTCCATTCTGGAAGAACACAATGAATTTAATAAAAGTAAGTTTTCATTTATGCTTTTACAAATATATTTCTTATATGATGAAAAACATTAACCCAGCTCGCTTTGATAAGCCATGAAGAGAATTTATCCCATATCCAACGCAATTTATTTATATCAGCTGATTAGAATTACATTTATTTTTTATGTGCAACAATAAATTATAGATTAAAGTTGGATTTTTGTCTTTCTTGCAGATTTCCTTAGTTAAACTAATGCCGCAACAGGCTTTTATTTATACGATGTCCATTCTGGAAGAACACAATGAATTTAATAAAAGTAAGTTTTCATTTATGCTTTTACAAATATATTTCTTATATGATGAAAAACATTAACCCAGCTCGCTTTGATAAGCCATGAAGAGAATTTATCCCATATCCAACGCAATTTATTTATATCAGCTGATTAGAATTAAATTTATTTATTATGTGCAACAATAAATTGTAGATTAAAGTTGGATTTTTGTTTGTTTGTTTGTTTGTTTGTTTATTTCAGTCTATAGACAAAAAAGTCCTTACAGACTAAGATAATATAATAAGTATAATATAATATAAATAAATAAAATTATGGTTATCTAGCAACAAAATTTAAATCAATATAAAATAAAATAAATAAGAAAGAACAAATAAAATCAACCAAACATAATCACAGTAGATGTAAATATAAAAATAATACTTAAGTGTGCATATACATAACTCTTTTATTAAGACGATTTGAGCCAAACTATTTTAATACACTAAAAAGTAACAATTTAAACTCAATTTTACCAGTGCTGAATTCGATAAATGAGTTAGAGTCTCTTTGCAAATTAAAATTTAAGTCATTTAAAAGACCAAACGCGCGGGTTAGGGTACCATTACGTGCATAATCAGTACGACGAAACGGAACATCGAATAGCTTAGCTAACCTTAGATTCCTCGGCGGAATATAGAACCGTATAGCGTTAAGCAAATCTGGGCAATCAATAGAGCCATTGATAATGTCGTACAACAGCAGGGCAGATTGAACTTTTCTACGTGATTCCAAAGTACGCAAACCAATAAATAAACATTTTGACTCATATGGAACAGCAGACAAATAAGATAGCGAGCGCGTAGCAAACTTAACAAAAATACGTTGAATTCTCTCCAAACGAGTGATAAGATTAGCTACGTGAGGACTCCAAATAACAGAAGCATATTCCAACTTAGACCTAACAAACGACGTATAAACATACTTAAGAGTGTATGGGTCAGCAAACTCAGAACAAGTTCTTTTCAGAAAACCCAGCATCTTATAGGCTTTCGGAACTATGTATTCCACATGAGCAACAAACGACAAGGAATTATCAAACAATACGCCTAGGTCAAGTTTAGAATTAGATTTATTCAACATAACTCCATCAATATAAAATTCCACCGCAGTAGGGGCAAGAGACCTATGAAAAGAGACATGTACACATTTATTAATGTTCAAACACAAACCATTAAGACGACACCATTCACTTAACTTATTGAGCTCCATTTGCATAATCTGCGCATCATGTATAGAAACTAGTTTACCATAAAACTTTAAATCATCAGCATATAAAAGATGGTTAGATTTAACGAAACAATTACTAATATCGTTTATGAAAAGGTTAAACAACAACGGGCCTAGAATACTACCCTGAGGTACACCTGACGTTTGCAAATAAGTGACAGAACTAAACCCTTCAATTGTAACTGAGCATAATCTATTGGACAAATAGGAATTAATCCAAACTAGGATTTTAGTAGGAAATCCCATTAACTTCAATTTAGATACCAACACCGCGTGTGATACCTTATCGAACGCTTTCGAAAAATCAGGCAGATTTGCTTAGTTAAACTAATGCCGCAACAGGCTTTTATTTATATGATGTCAATTCTGGAAGAACACAATGAATTTAATAAAAGTAAGTTTCCAGTTATGCTTTTACAAATATATTTCTTATATGATGAAAAACATTAACCCAGCTCGCTTTGATAAGCCATGAAGAGAATTTATCCCATATCCAACGCAATTTATTTATATCAGCTGATTAGAATTACATTTATTTTTTATGTGCAACAATAAATTATAGATTAAAGTTGGATTTTTGTCTTTCTTGCAGATTTCCTTAGTTAAACTAATGCCGCAACAGGCTTTTATTTATACGATGTCCATTCTGGAAGAACACAATGAATTTAATAAAAGTAAGTTTTCATTTATGCTTTTACAAATATATTTCTTATATGATGAAAAACATTAACCCAGCTCGCTTTGATAAGCCATGAAGAGAATTTATCCCATATCCAACGCAATTTATTTATATCAGCTGATTAGAATTAAATTTATTTTTTATGTGCAACAATAAATTGTAGATTAAAGTTGGATTTTTGTCTTTCTTGCAGATTTGCTTAGTTAAACTAATGCCGCAACAGGCTTTTATTTATATGATGTCAATTCTGGAAGAACACAATGAATTTAATAAAAGTAAGTTTTCATTTATGCTTTTACAAATATATTTCTTATATGATGAAAAACATTAACCCAGCTCGCTTTGATAAGCCATGAAGAGAATTTATCCCATAGCCAACGCAATTTATTTATATCAGCTGATTAGAATTAAATTTATTTTTTATGTGCAACAATAAATTATAGATTAAAGTTGGATTTTTGTCTTTCTTGCAGATTTGCTTAGTTAAACTAATGCCGCAACAGGCTTTTATTTATATGATGTCCATTCTGGAAGAACACAATGAATTTAATAAAAGTAAGTTTTCATTTATGCTTTTACAAATATATTTCTTATATGATGAAAAACATTAACCCAGCTCGCTTTGATAAGCCATGAAGAGAATTTATCCCATATCCAACGCAATTTATTTATATCAGCTGATTAGAACTAAATTTATTTTTATAAGTGCAATAAATTATAAATTAAAATTAGATTTTTGTTTTTCTTGCAGATTCCCTCCCCCTATTTTAGCTAATAACGCCGTAAACATGTTTATAAGTATGCTGTCTTGTGAAGTGTAAACCTACATATGTATATGGGACTTAATAAAAAATGGTAATGCATTTTGTATATTTCCTAATCAAGGCGTATTCATACCAGGTACACTCGCAACTTGTATTTGGAACTCTAGTCTCTTTTAACACTTTTGAATATGTACTTTGATTATTTTTTTTCATTACATTTTGACAAGTTTTTTTTTCCAAACTGAGTCTACCTGGTATATACATTAATTTTTGTGATGAAACTACTTCGGATTCCCCATCATTTGATTAATAAATGACACTAAATCCATACTGAATTTGCATATTTTCAAATTTCTGTATTTTTCAATTTGTTTTTACTTACAAAATTAATTTATGTATTTATTTTAGGAAGTGTGAACGAACATTCAGCCAACTTCATATGTGTACATATTCGTATTAGTTTCTAAGGTAAGATTTTTCCGCTACTCCATTTAAGAAAAAATAAACTAGTTTAAATGATGAAACTTATTCGGATTCCCCATCATTTGATCAATAAATGACACAAATCCTCTCTGATTTTCTATAACAAGTTTATAAATTTTATGTTATTAATCTTTGAGGTTGTAATATTTCGTATTTATTCATTACAGGAGGAATACCAAATACTTACTATTTATCTATGTACATAATTTCATTAATTTTGGATGTGGAAGTATTTTTAGCTACGTGATGTGTTTATCGTATGTATTTTAAGTAGTGTGTATTTTTACAAAGTATTTAATAAAATTATTTAAACGTTTAACAAGATTATTTTTTATATGAAGTCCGTTCATTATGATGAATGTAGATTTAAATTATTTGACAGGGGAAGACTATAATCACACTAACAATACGTTGTACTAAATACCCACCACCTTATTCTTAAACTATTGATAAAGTTAAGGTGTGCATTAAAAGACGTGAAAAAAAATATGAACGGAAATAGGGGTTTAAAATCAATACAAATCTGCAAATGAACATTTGCTGGTGCGTAGGGAATTGGTTTAACAGTACGGAAGATTTAATGGACATGAGGCTGACTAAAAAAAAATTATGTGAGTCCGATCACAGGGGAGATGTGTAAACATGTAGTAATGAAACATTTTTTCAGCTGCTTACTAAAATGTAGAGCATGTAGTTATTTTACAGCAATGGTTTTCGAACTGTACAGCGCTAGCATAATTATATGTTAGTTAAAATTAGTAGCTCCTATTGCGCCATCTAGTGTTTATATTATTGCGCACTAGATGGTGTTAGTGTATTTCTATGCAGCTGTTAAGCTTCGTTGTCCGTATGATTACACTCATACACAGCTTACACCGTGTTATCATAATCTCACCAAAAATTTGTGATTGTATTGTGAAAATCAATTTTACCCCCTAGCGTATAGATGTTTACACATCAAAATCTTGAATCCCCTATAATATTGTCAATCGATTTCAAACTAAAAAAAATTCACTCATTATAATTCCATTTTAAACTCCAAAGTCACCAAACAAAGAAAATTAATGGTTCAATTATGCATTGCAACCGAAACTACTCCTAGCGCGCCAGGTAGATCTCAGCTACCCAGGAGCACCAGCACAGATAACCAGAGATGACAAAAAAAAATTGGACTTGGATCATATATTATTTGTCATAATTAAGCTTCGTGAAAAAGAGGCAACATTAGTGTATTTGTTATGAAAGTAAACAAAACGAAAAGCAAAAAAAGTTCAGTTTTTAGTGGAAAATGCTACATGAAAGCACGCTTAAATTTAATAAAATGTGATAATATTCACCCCTATTATGAATGTCAATGTTGTCTCATTTGACGTCGACAGATCAGTAATGGCATTGCCGTTGACAATATTGCCAACTTTCGATAACAACCGATAATATTTTGGCATTATTAAAGGCAACAAAACGGCGATATTGTCTTAGATTGGCGTTGGTTTTGTCGACAAAGTTTTTGTTAACGACTGTATACATATTTTGAACTGTCACCGTTTAGTGTTTAAAAAAATATTTAAAATGAAAAAAAAAAATAAAATTACTACCAATAAGCAATTTGAATTGCTTATACAACAACTTGAAAGAAATCCAAGGTTAGCCAAAGGATTTCATAGGGGCCTAAGTGGTAATAATTTTAAAGAAGAATGGGAAGAAATCAAGACAAAGCAAAACTCTATTGGATCTCCAATTAGAGACAGTGGCGGTTGTCAAAAAGTAAGGAAAAAAACTTCTTTAAAGTATAAATTTTTAAATTAGTCTATATTACATAAATACATACTTGCGTACAGATTCGGAGAGATCTTAAATGCAAAATAAAAAAAAAGTTATTGTCTCAAAAGTTTTCTTTGAACTTTTAGTTTTTCATTATTTTCTTCATCAGAACTCTCACTTGAACACAACAGTAAAAACATCTTTTAAATTACAATAAAATTTATTAAAATAAAAGAAAGAAATCAAGAAAACGTAAAAATGTATAGTGATGATATTTATGTTCTTCACTTTATCGATAACAAGACAACGTCAACACAATACCTTTAGCTAATGCCGATCTGACATTGTGTTAATGTCGACGGCATACAAATGTGACGGCGACTATAGTATTGTGTTGACGTCGACGTCGACATTCATAATGGGGGTGATTAAGTATTTACGGCATATAATTCCAAAATAAAGTGATAAAACAATTTAGTGTGCTTATATACTCTATATTAAATTTATATACATACGTACATATATGCTGTAAATTTGCCAAATGGTGGTTTTTTTCTTACATACACACATCCATACTTGATAATTCTGGATTGCGATGCGATAGCAAATGCGATGCGAAAGCAATCTTATTTACATTGTTTTCGCATCGCAATCCAGAATAACCCCTGATATTTTGCAGATGTTATAGTAATAAAATACAAATTAATTAATTAATAATATTTTTAATGTGAAGTATGGAAATAAATGGATATTTAATTAGTTTTGTGATTTATAATTTTAATTTTGATAGAAAGACAGCACAAAGAAAAAAACGAAAACGAAGGATTGTATGAGTGTAAACAAACCAGTATGCAAAATCTTCCGTCTCGTGTCATTTCTGGTTATCTGTGGCACCAGGGTGATTCTGTTTTTATAGGGTACTTCTCACTATCTATAGGCGTCAGATTTTATGATAAATAATGATACGATAACTTGGCAATATTTTTAAATTTCTAATAAAAAAGAATACTTTTTATGTTTCGAGAAAACATCTTGCTGAGTTGGCAGGTATTTTTGAAATTGGATAGTATTTTCGCTATTAACTACCTGGTCCCCATTTTTCATGGATTTCTTGTTTTTGTAAAAAGATTAAAGTACCCAGCAAAATCTTACGTGACAAGAAAGTAGTTTAATCAAGTGTTTCAATGGCTACGAGCTGATTCGATTTACATACATACATATGTATGTAGGTGAAACGTGCATGATTATAACACAGGCGTGACATTGAAGATCATGTGTTTATGCACCAATTTAAATAAAAAGCATTACTTCAGAACACATGAACTAAACCAATTTAAAATCGATGATTAAAGCTGGATTCACCCATTGTTTCGGAACAAAATTTTTGTCCGGACAAAATTTTTTTTATATGAAGTTTGAGGTTTCTCTTTTTGAGAGTGAGAGAAAAAGAGAACAAAATTTGTTCGGAACATTTTTTGGTTGAATTGGTTTAATTTTAAATTTTGTCCGGACAAAGTTATAATAAGCTGCCACCTATTTTATTTTCTCAGCCAAAGTTGAAGCGAGCTGCCACATAATGTTATAAGTATGTATAATAAAAGCACATAGTAACTTATATCCAGTAAAATAAAAATAAAGTAAAGCTCAATTGCTAGTAAAAAAAACTAACTGACTTTTATTAATTTTTTTAACATGTAATTTTCTTATTAAACAATAAAAAATAAGTGCGTTTGACAAATAAAACACCAAATTAAATTCATCTGTCACTGTACTGCCACCTTGCAAAATTAATAAAACACATGTATTTCATACGGTAGCTTTGATTTTCCAGACAAATTATTGTTCGAAATGAGTGAATCGTGTTGCAAAATTGTTTCAGAACAAAAAATTTTGTCCGGACAAAATTTTTGTTCGGAAACAATGGGTGAATTCAGCTTAAGTTTTTTCATTGGTAAAATAAATCAGTTCTAATACGTGACAGAAATTTTTCATATGAAGCAATTGCAGAAATGAATGGGTTTTCCAGGAGTTCGACAATGACAATTATAATGAATTCTATGAATACATTAAGAACGTATTATAAAAAATACATTCAATTTTATTTTGCTGGGTAATAATACATAAGTACATATGTAATTAAAAAAAAAATAAGTTTATTTCTTGTGATAAAAGGAGAAAATGCGAATTATTGACGAGATGGCAATGTTGACTTTGACAATTTTTTCACACGCTGACGTCGTTTTTCTTCCATTTCTTTGGCGAAATTCCAAGATTCTTTATCAAGTATTTGTTTGCCATTTGCAATAGCCAAAAGGCGAGATAGCACCAGAAGCGAATGTAAATCATCTGAGCTGGTTACTGCATCCGCTTTACGCATTTCAACAAAATCATTTTGTATCATTTCAGTGTCGTCAGGGTTCATGGTAAATGGCGCAGTTTTTGCTAAAGTCAAGAAACGGCGAAATTGATCTATTCGTGAATTTTGTCTGACATAATGGTGCGCAGCTTTTACAGTTTCTGTCATCATTTGTATGGACTCGGCATCCGTTTCAAGAGGTAGTGAAATATCATTCTAAAAACAGTTTTATAATATAATTATTGTAAACATGTGTTAGTTACTTATGTACATATGCATGTAATGAAAATCGACCGAATTCATAATAATAGATTTCTGAGAACACCATAAATATTTTGTGAAAATATGAAATAATTAATATTACATACCGGCAACATACTGCGTCCTTCGCTTAACACCAATACGGGAATGTCGACATTATAATCAATGTCATAGTACCGAAAATTGCATTTTATTTGTTGATTATTAATAAGGTTAGCTATGCTTTTTATCCCCACTACACCGTTGGCCTCCAATTTGCCTTGTTGCATTTGCGTTTCATCAATTACCAAATGAGTTTGTGGCGCCAATTGTAATAAACCGGAGACTAATTTATTAGTCTCATAATCTTTCCTGTAAAAAAACGCATTAAAAATAAAATATGATTTCAATTACAACGAAAATTCGCCATACAATTTCTAATATTCAAATTTTCAATTTCTCAAAATGATTGGATTGAAACTAGTATTTATTTTTGATGCAACCATTGCTTGAAAAATTTTTGAGGAATAAATTTTTAATTGTGTGTACAAAATGATCAAACTTTTGAGAAATTGGAAATTTATATTTTATTGATTGATTATACAAGTTTCGTCGTAGGTAGAACTTTAAGAGCAGAATGAATGGAATCAGCAGTTTTTGTAATTAATTTGTTGCCGTTCAGAATTATGTTAAAAAAATTAGGAATTTCGTTTAAATGTAATTTTACGAAATAAAAATTCTTTCAATAATCGAGAACAAGACAATTATTTTTTTAATATACATACATACATATGCATGTATGCATGTAATTATAAAATTATTCATGCATTTGTATTCAATGTAAATTATCTTAATTATTAGTTCAGGATTAATTAATAAGTATACATAAATATGTTTCGTTACGCTATCAAATGTTAAATTATCTCTTTTTAAATTTTTATATACAAATTCAGTCGTTTTAAAATTCTTACTTTGGCACAAACGATGATGTATTCATAATATCCAATGTCATCGGTAAAAGATGACTTGCTGGAATAATTAGCTCTAATATTTCATACAATTGTTTTGTGTAATTGGATAAGGACTCTTTAGGTATATTATATATATTAAGACAAAATTGGCCAATGCTCTGCAGCTCGCATCTACTGTACACAGTTGAAATGAGATGCGAGAGGAGATAATCTGCAGCCAATTCATCATTGAACAAACATAAAGTTAAAAGCATACGTAAGTCTTTTTGTACAGTTTGCATATTAATATTTTCATTGCCGCATGACAGCATCGTTAAACGGGCATCTAACAAGGGATTACAATGAGGTAAATGGTGAATGGCAATAGCATGTATTCTAGGTATTAAAGATGGGGGAGGGTTTTGAGCTTGTATTTCTGTGTTATCGAAATTATCAATTTCCATGCAGGTCCAATCGAGCGATGGATGTACTGATAAAAACCCAACTACATCGATTACAGTATTGAGACTAAAAGAATCAAAATCTTCATAAATTTTAATCATGCAGGCTTTACTCGGTCTTTCAGGTATAGGCGAATTTAATAAATATTCTGCATTTAAATTTGAATTACTGGATGCTTGTTTGTCTTTATTTTCCAATCTCTGACGTTTTAAGTGCTCGATATTAGTTTCAGCGCAATCAACTTCCATTTCATCATGTTCGGGTGGGGCTCTTTTTTTTGTTTCAACTTTCTCATTCTTTTCTGTAACAATTTCAGGCAAATTACGACTGTTGCAATTTTCTTCATAGTCCGCCGTCCAACTATTAATGCCAGGTATAGATACAACAAACAACGTTCTTCTTTCCGATTTAACATTCGATATCGATTCATAGCTTACTTCTTCATCGTTTTTTAAAAACAAACAATCCCTGAATTTTCCCTGCTTTATACAGCTACCGGATCCATTGGATTTTTTAACTTCATAAGTTTCCAAATATATCTCTGGATCTTGCATATCCTGTATCATGCCTCTAAATCGTACCAACTCGTTGTCTTTTAACAGATGCAGTGGTGTATAATTTAAAAGTGGTATATTGGACCATTCTTTTGGAATTTCAAGAAGTTTTTGGAATCTTGAGTTTTCTGGACCTGTAAATTCTTCGGGGGTCTGCGGTAGTTTCATTTTAGAGGATTATCTTTAAAAACATATATTAATAACTTTTCACTTTTATGAGCAGAAATCGCGTTGTTTTACTACAAATTAAAGGCACAGATATTACCTGTGGTTTAAAGGATAGAAAATCAAAAATATATGAAAATTCTTGACCAAAATGTAATTACATGCTTTGCGCCTTTTTGCTTGGTTTACTTGGCGATGCCAGACATTCTGGTTTCCAGCGAAACATTCCATACAATCAGGGTTGATAAATGAGATAGTATTTTCGTACCAGGCTTTTAAAATTGCACTTCTTATTACCCAATAGTACTAATAACTGTACGATTTGTTTTTAACTTCTTTAGAGCCTATCTATTTTATTTTTTAATTTATTACGCCCGCTTCACGATTAAAAAAATAATCAACTCTTTAAGTGAAAGTCTGGCTAAATTGTATTACACAATATATGATTAATTCTTAAGAGCCCTTTTACATATTGGCAAGTGAAAGGCAGACATTTTTGTTATTCTCTTTTGAACTTGTACGTAGCTTTTACATATTGGAAATTAATAGACAGACAGAAATTGTTCGTATCCCCTTTTCGTTCTTTTTCGCTGTTGTTGTGTATGAACAAAATTTTTCGCACCACATGCAGTAATATTAAAATGCCAATGGTGTGAGAAAAATGATATAAAGCAACAACATAAAAAATGCGAAGAGTGAAAGAGAAAAACGAAAAATGTCCGGTACAGAGGGTCGTGTACTATACACTCTGCATCTTCACCCCTTCTTCAACAAACTGCGTCTGTCTGCCTTTCACTTGCCAATATGTAAAAGGGCTCTAAGTCTAGGGTCACACACGACGATCTTAATTGCCCAACTTTTTCAGAATTCTCTTTTGAACTTGCTTTTATGTTCACACACGACGATTATAGTTGGGCAATTCTTCTGTTTTGTTTAGTTTTTATTTTCTTACAATTTGACATTTGTGCTTTCATAAAATAAACAATTTCAATAAAATATACAAAATATAGTAAGCTTTTACTAAAAATTTTTACTCTATAATAATTATTTTATTTTTACATATTTAAAACGGGTAATTTTTGCGTTTAATTGAAATTATAAATGATGTACACACAAAGAAGCGAAACACCGAATGAAAAGGAATGTCAAATATTCAAATAAAAAAAAAACCAATGAGAGAATTGCTTGAAATAGCCGGGTACCGGCGATTATTTTTCCCTTTTTATTCCCCTCACCGCAAACTGAAAAAAACATCTATAAACTCAAGAATTGCCCAACTAAAATCGTCGTGTGTGAACATAGACTAACTGACAGAATTTAACACCCAATTCATACCATGAAATAAAACTAACGATTTTTCTTTAGTTCTCTTCAAAAGTTGCTTCTAAAAACTTTACAGATTCATACGATGATTTTTTCCCATGATTTAAATGTTGATTTTTTTCTCCGTAATCGGTTATTCTTCTTTACTTTATTATTTGTATAAAAACAATCTGACATGTGTGTGTATGTATGTACATCAATTTGTTATTTCCGTACAAACTTCGTGCAAACGAATATGCGTATTGCCACATGAAAATGAAATATGAAATAAAGCAAAATAACAAAAAACGAATATGTGTAAAGAAAAATATAACTCACGGAGAACTGAAAATGTGAATTTTTTGTTACCCCTTTTGCTTCTCTACCCCGTTCGCCACCAAACACAAAATATCGTGAAATAAAATTCATGTAAAATTTCATGGTATGAATTGGGTGTAACAGAAAAGTTGATGTTAAACATGGTCTAATAATAAATTATTCCACCATGATGTTAAATTTAACTGAAAGAAATTTGCCGGTTAGGGGCTGTGCACATATTACGTAACGCTCCAAGGGGGGGGGGGGGGTGGGTTAAAGATTTGTTACGGATTGGAAATTTTGCACTGAAAAATTAGCAAAAAGCGTTACGAAGGGTGGGGGGGGGGGGGTTTAAAATCTCTAAAAACAGCGTTACGTAATATGTGCACAGCCACTTAGCATTCTAATCGGAGGAAAATAAAACATAATGGATAGAGATAGAAATCGATATTTACTGTATATTTTTGTAATATTTTTAATTTAAAAATTTCTGTTCAAAAAACTTCAATAAGTTTATCCAAAATCTGGGCATCTGATAATTTCGTAAAACGCAACATGGCACATCGAGACTGTATGGTAGACCGTATCACAAAAAAAAAAGTTCGCCGTACGCACCCTAATATGAAGTATTTTTGCATGATGATTGGAAAAAAATTTTTTTTTTTTTGCCGAACGTAGGGTCTCCATTTTACAATTTTCATTATAACTCCGGCATTTACTGTCGGATCTTAAAGTTTGATACGTCGATGTTTTTATCTCGAGGAGATCAATGTTTTGTGTAAAGAAGAATTTACGCCAAGTAACCCGTTCTAGTATTAACTCACTATATCTCAGTTCCTACCACCCTAATGTGCCACCCTAATACCAAAAAATTAAAGCTCGCAAAAAAGCATTAAACTTTTGCAAAGAAAGTTTTTCTCTAATTCCAGCAGAACTATTTATGTTTAATTGTTTTAGTTTTTTTTGTTGCCGAACGTAGGGTGGTTTTTGAGTTTTTAGTTATTTCTTATGTATTTATAGTCGGATCTTAAAGTATGATATATCAATTTTTTTTTACAACGATACCAATTTTCTGCATCAAAAGTCATTGATCTCAAGGATCTTTTTCTCGTACTTAAAGAGTAAAACCTATAAAAAACATATGAATACATATTTTATTTCTTTATATTTTATTTATTAACAATGTGTATTAACAAAGATAAGTAAAAACAAAATGTGTTTCTTAAATATTAATACATATCGCATACTAAACTTAATTAGGTATTCACAATATTTATAAACTCATACAACTCTTAATCGATCATATTTTGACGAGATTCAAGTTGACTGTATTTCTGGCGGCTCTCTAGTTTAGAAAAAATGTGGCCCTGGCGTTGTTCATCGGTGACCGCCAAGGCAGATTCATGAACTACTTGAACAAAACGCTCGGTGTTTTGTGAATGACATGGATAATCTGAAAAAATGACTAAGTTAATAAAAAAAACTATAAAATTGAATTGTTTTCCTAATGCCAACCTGGTAATTGTATTATATCATCTGAAAATTGTAATTGTTCCAGCTGGTCTTGCGTATAGAACTGCAAGCATGGCGGCTCCGTCAGTTCAAAGATGCTCCAATTGATTATATCGACGTAACACTCACTTTCGAAGTTAATAAACTTATCAACTTGTGGACCGAACATTTGGCGAATGCATCCTGTTGCTTCAGTTCGGGCTAATAACACTTTGGCAAAGCCATCTGAACGTACAAGTGGATCCTGGTCTGTTATCATCGACAACAAAATATTTTCGGGGTGAAAAAAGTATGGATTGTTTTCGATGACCGGACGAAGGACCTTTTGAACGTCTTCCGGAAGCTGACGAATCCAAGATATGTATTTAAAAACGTTTCTACTTCCATGTATTGCAAGCGGTTGGCTTTTTATAAGAAACCAGAATGGCGCATAAATTTTCACTATGAACTGAACCAGATTTTTTAATATCATCGAGGGTTGCGTACACGTTACATAATAGCGGAGGATTCGAGAGGCTGTTGTTAGCCAGCGCGCTGTGCTCATTTCACCAGGCTTCTGGACGGCTAATCTATCATCGCATTCTCCAGTATGAACGGCTACAACCATACGATACAAATAAAGCTGGTCACCTCTTAGATTCCAGCCATCTACGTTCACTGGCATTTCTCCCATTGGAATGTGTTCGAAATCTTTATTGACCTAACCGAACGAAATAATTTATACAACTACATTGAAGTTTAGCATAATATACGAAATACAATAAAACATTATTAATATATTGAACTTACAGAATAGTGCATGCAATTCTGAATGCCTTCTCCGATACTTCCTGGCCAGATACCAGGTCCCTTCTGCTTACCAAGCAATGATCTCAATAGTGCATTTAATGGTAACTCGTAATGGTAACTCGTAATGGTAACTCGTAGGAGTCCCATCGCAACTGATAGCTACTAAGTGATCCAAACTGATCTTCTCATATCTCAAATAATCAATGATGCTCTTTTGGATTGCAAAAGCAGTGCCATCAGTGGGCGTAGCATAGCCAATGAATTTGGAATCCGGTTCTTTCACAATGGTGATATGTTCCTCCTTCATAATAACATTTCGGGTCACACTTGCCTCCGTTACTCGTTTCAAAGTTGACTCTTTCTTTCCATCAAAAGAGATACATGTTAACAATTCATTATTTCTTGCCGCGACCATTGCTTCTTTTCGAAATTTCACTCGTTCTCTAAATATTTTGTTTTTGTCTATAATGAGCCCGTCAAAGAACTGGCATATATTTGCGGCTGTTTCTGCAGATAATTCTTTTTCGGCTTTTGAGGTAATCGACAGTTTCAAATCTTTAATTAACATGGTCGCAAGCAAGGCACCGTAGCGAACTGAGGTGTCGCTGCGATCCAAAGCTGAACTAAAATTACGCAATGAAATGTCCGCCACTTTAAATTCGTTTTTTAACGTCTGTGAGAAATCGCTAACATTTTCTTCAAATTCTTGATCTTCATCGCTGTCTGGTTCATACCCAACGGTATGCACTGCATTCGATGTTGCAACAATCGACGACATTTCTACATCATTAACACTTATTACCGACTTCGCATAAGCAACATCATTTAAAGACATCAATCGTAAACCACACTGATCGATGAAGAAATATTTCGCAGCATCTGACATTTTATCAGAGGTGCTGCAATTGCATATAATATTCCTTTCAATGCCGCACTTACAACGTGAAACCACGAACAATTTATTCCAGTCACTTACATTATATTGCAATTGGTATTTAACTATTTTGTAGTAATCACTCAAAAGCCTATCCAAATGTTTACGAATAGTTGTTACCGATAAAATTTCAATGCCTGCGCGCTTCCACAAAATGCTAATACTTCTCAACACTTCTTGTTTAAAAGCTTCCAACTTTCGATTTCGATCAGTATTATGGCGAAGAAACAAGAAGAAATTGATAACATCGCACTTCGTCGGTAATTTAGTATTATTTAGTTCACTTATAGTAAAAGACATTTTGTTATTGTTCTGTAATTAAAATAAATATAACACAATTAATTATAATCGAGATATAATAAGAAAAAAATATAATAAGAAATATAATAAGAAAAATATTATAAGAAAAAATATAATAAGAAAAATTTTACGAAAACGTTAAAAACCTTAAATTCTATGATGCGAGCAAGATTATTCGAGTTGAAGATAAGTTTGTTTTTGTTTACTGTTATTATTTGATTTTGAAACAATAACAAAAAACGTGTAAATTTGATTGAAGAAATTAACCTTTATACAAAACAATGTTCTTAGAAGAAAAATGTAATGTTTTTGTTTTGAACTATTTCAACGCTTCAAAAAAGACCCTACGTTCGGCAACAAAAAAAAACTAAAACAATTAAACATAAATAGTTCTGCTGGAATTAGAGAAAAACTTTCTTTGCAAAAGTTTAATGCTTTTTTGCGAGCTTTAATTTTTTGGCATTAGGGTGGTAGGAACTGAGATATAGTGAGTTAATACTAGAACGGGTTACTTGGCGTAAATTCTTCTTTACACAAAACATTGATCTCCTCGAGATAAAAACATCGACGTATCAAACTTTAAGATCCGACAGTAAATGCCGGAGTTATAATGAAAATTGTAAAATGGAGACCCCTACGTTCGGCAAAAAAAAAAATTTTTTTTCAATCATCTTGCAAAAATACTTCATATTAGGGTGCGTACGGCGAACTTTTTTTTTCGCCCCATATAGCGTGATACGGTCTACTGTATGGGTTTGATGATATTTTCACTTGTAATACAAGCTAATGCAAAACGTGTGAAATTACTATAAATTTCCATTGTACGTCTCAGTGCTTGTTGTACACCCTCAGTAATGCTGTCAGCTTCATCTACATAGTATAACAATCTTATGATGTTCACGGCGTAGAGTGACTTTTTGTTGAGCAACAATTTTAATTTTTTTTCGCACTACGACAATACCATGTTCATTTGAGGCATTTAATTCCAATGCTACTTCCTTATAGCACATTTATACATCATTTTACTTACCGCTATAATAATGTTTGGAGCATTACCCAGCGTAGCAAATTCGGACAAACTAGCTACAATATCTTCATTGCCTAAAATTTCATCAAATTTTGCCGGTCGGTATTTTTCAATCTTAGATAACAGATAGGAAATAAATCAAGAGACGGAATTTGCCATGGTAAGATGATGTAAAAATATGTATGTACATACATACATATGTATGTAATCGTATTTAACGTCCAATACTTTTATCTAGAATTTAAAAATACCGACCGGCAAAATTTGATGAAATTGAAGGCAATGAAGATACTGTAGCTAGTTTGTCCGAACTTGCTACGCTCCTAACACTATTATAGCGGCAAGTAAAATGATGAATAAAAAAATAAGCAAAAGCTAATTTTTTTTGGTATGGTATAGGGTCCAACTGGTGTGAGCAAAACAACGACTATTCAATGTTATTCTAGAATATTACTTGGTGACAGCTATAAGGAAGCAGTATTGGAATTAAATGCCTCAAATGAACGTGGTTTGGACGTAGTGTGGAATAAAATTAAAATGTTTGCTTAACAAAAAGTCACTCTGGACATCGTAACATTGTTGTACTAGATGAAGCTGACAGTATGACTGAGGGTGCACAGCAAGAGCACTGAGGTGTATAATGAAAATTTATAGTAAGACCACACGTTTTGCATTAGCTTGTAATACAAGTGAAAAAATCATCGAACCCATACAGTCTCGATGTGCCATGTTGCGTTTTACGAAATTATCAGATGCCCAGATTTTGGCTAAACTTATTGCAGTTTCTTTCTTTTTTTTTGCGAATAGAAATTTTTAAATTAAAAATATTACAAACATATAAATATCGATTTGTATCTCTATACATTTTGTTTCATTTTCCTCCGATTAGAGTGCTAACCGGCAAATTCCTTTCAGTTAAATTTAACATCAACTTTTCTGTTAAATTCTGTAAGTAAGATAAGAATCTTAATATATAAAACCGAATGTGTGTTTGTTTGTTCCTTATATGTAGGAGGCCAAACCCTTGGACCGATCTTTCTGAAATTTTCACAGTATTTAACTGGAACTCTCGGATCAATTATAGGCTACTTTTTTTTCAACCACACCCACTTTTACGGCCACTTTTTTAAATTATGTATGTTACTCCTATCACGTAGTTTTTAACAGATTTTATAATGTAAAGTGAGCATAACTTCGCCATTTGTGGATCAATTTTCAAAATTCTTTCAGCATATGGAAAAGGTGCATTAAATTTTTTTGTTTTTGAAAATTGTGCGTAGGGGCAGGGTGTCGCAAATGGCCCGCCACAATAATTGTTTATCAAATAACTTCGCCATTTTTAAGCCAATTTTCAAAATTCTTTTTGCATATGGAAAGATCCAGAATATTTTTTTGTTTTTAGAAATTGTTTGTTGGGTCGAACGGGGGGCGGTAGGGCGTTGCAAATGACCCGCCACAATAATTGATTATCAAATAACTTCGCCATGTTTTGGCCATTTTTTTACCTACGTCGATGATATTTGGTACATATGGTATTGGCATAATTTGGAATACGTACCAAGAGAAAAATGGGTGGGACCACGCCCCTTTTTCAGGAAAACTAAACCCTTGGACCGATCTTTCTGAAATTTTCACAGCATGTTACTGTGACTCTGGAAGGAATAATAGGCTATAGAAGTTTTGATTGGACAAAGAGGCGTGGCACCGCCCATATAACCCAAAAATTTAAATCGCAATATTTTGGGCATATTTTGACCTACGTCGATAATATTTGGTACATATGGTATTGGCATAATGTGGAATACGTACCAGGAGAAAAGTGGGTGGGACCACGCCCCTTTTTAGGAAAATTAAAAATCGTAATAAAGTCTTAACTACTGGACCGATTGTCATTAAATTTTCACAATAGGATATATAAATACTTTTAATTTTATTTTATAACGAAGGGGGTAGCGAAGCACAACGGGATAGGCTAGTAGTTTATATAACAAAAATATTTATATACATATGTGCATCAAATATTAAAATCACTAGTACATATTCGTGTAAGAAACCTTGGCTTCGACCAGAAAATTGTTCGATGGATAAAATCCTTTCTTAGTGACAGAACTCTAATACTTGGCAATGCCGAGAAAAGGACCAACAAGGGTCTGGCACAGGGCAGTGGTTGTAGCAGCTGCTTTAGACACACGCCTGTACAAGGTGTTGCCAGAGGATCGGCCGTGCTGGCATGCTGGCGGACGCTCCGGCTGAAGCTCGCCGTCTTGGGGTGGTTCTTGCCGACCCATCTAGCTTGTCCGGCAACTACAAAAAATATCATGCCAGCCTATTGGGTGTACATAAGTTGAAGCTGTAAAAAAAATTTTCATATCTAAAGGAACCCGAAGCGAAATCAGAAATATCCCCCTGCTGGATACAATACACCTCTAAATCCTCCTGTCAGATGGATAGCCAGGGTATCAAACCCTCCCCTTATAGGTTGGAAAAACCTCTCCATGACATCGTGTGTATTTTTGCGATGTCCCTATGACGTGTGTCACCTGGGGAACTTTTGTTTTCACCCGAATATTACCGCGCATATGTTTTCTATATAAACGGTTCTATTATATAATTTTTTTTTGGTTTGCTTTTGCAATAGTTTTGGCGGTCTGGGATTGCAGACCAGATTATATAGTTTTTTTTGAAACTTGTCATGTGCACCCTGCTGTAAAAGAAAAATAATTAAGGAAATGCCACCAGAATAACAGCTGTGTGTAGAAAGGAATGTTAGTATTTTGTTTTTCCTTTAAAAAATTTAAGGAATGCGTTAGGGTTTAGATGGTTTTGTAGATTAAAAGAAAAGATGGAGAAAATAGGGGTTTAGGATGGCGCGAAAGGTGATGTTCGTGCTGAAAAATGTAAGAAGGGGGCTTTTTGATTTGGACTGCCGGAAGATGATGTGTGTTTGAGAGAAAGAAAAATTTGGTGTTAAAATTTCTTTAATTTAATAATTTATAAATTTAAAAGGACACAAGAAAAATAAAAATTTTTATTAATACATTTTTGGAACAATAAGATTGGTATAACACAAATGAAATTTATTGATAAATTATACCAAAACGTACATTTTTTGTGAAACTTAAAACTAATCATTTTAAAATAAAGAAATAAATTAAAGAAATACTTATGTATGTATATCAGTATAAAAATTGGAGACTAATAAAAGAAGTGGTGTTGAAAACATCAATCTGAAACGACACATAAGAAGATTTTAATTATTGAAATATATAAGAACTATTTATAAAATTGTGAAACGAAAGAACTTACCATCAACTCATCATCGCAACACATCCAACGTGGGAACAGAGTATCATCGCCCAAATAAAACCAGGATGGAATCTGCTTGTGATTGATTGCCTAGAAGGGAAGATAAGGTGCCAGGTATTCTGCCATAGACACGTACAGTAGACAAACAGTGACTGACAAATTTTGTATATAAATATATATTATTTCTTAATAATAGAAGGTGAACACTGTTTTAGTTTTTTTGTGAGATTATATAATACCTTATATTTTGGTTAAAGTTCCGTCGCGTCAGGTTTGAGCTCAAAGCTAGGATACGGCGAAGTATAAAGATTGTTTAAAGGGATAATTGCCCACAATAGGTGTTTACCTTAAGTAATTTAAAAGAATCAATATATATATATAAGTGCGTATTAAGCACACGAACAATAAGACCGTGAATGTTTAACGCGACAGGCAGTTCGGTCATAATTCTTGTGGATCGCTTGAAATAAATAAATTATTTTTGAAATTTTTTTATTTTGCAATAATTAAAATTTGTAATTTTTTTGATAATGTTGATTTGATTTTATACCATTAAATTTTTATTTGAATTTTTTTATTGATTGATATTTATTTGTTTTTGATTTTTTTATTTAACAATAAATATGTACATATATTGGGCCTTACTACGGTTCTCGAATCGACATCGACTGTTGTACTAGATTAAAGAAACACACAACATTTTTCTTTAATCTATTACAGCAGTCGAAGTCGAATCGAGAACCGTAATAAACCCCATTATTATACTTGAATTTTTATATTGAAAAGTTTAGTTTTTCCATATAATGGAGTGAAATAATTTAGCGCGGTAAGTACAGAGGCAAATGTAAACAAAACAAAAAGGGTTTCGTAATAGGGGCATCAAACATCGTTTAAGGATGCCATGGTGAGATTGTATAGCCTCAGAAGGGGTGGGAATAGTTCCTGGCAAGCCATCAGCCAGAGGATTTTATGGTGAGTGTAGGTAGGGAGTTAGGAAACTTGCTTCGGGTTCCTTTATAAATATTTTTTTTTTTCTTGGTACAGGTCCACCTTCTGTACACCCAATAGGCTGGCATGAAATTTTTTGTAGTTGCCGGACAAGCTAGATGGGTCGGCAAGAACCACACCAAGACGGCGAGCTTCAGCCGGAGCATCCGCCAGCATGCCAGCACGGCCGATCATCTGGCAACGCCTTTACAAGCGTATGTCCAACAGCAGCTGCTACAAACTATACATATTACCTTTTATTATAACAATCATTATTTTAAATTTTAATTTTGTTGTGGGATATAGAAATATTGCTTTTCCACTTATACATATTTTTTTTAACACTTTGCAATTTTGATTGTTTTATTTTCTTTTTGGTGTAAATATCAAAGAGTTATTTTGGAAATTTACTGAATTTTGGTTTTCTTTCCTGCGTCGAAGAGTGAGTCGCAGGTTGTTTAATTATTATTTTATATTGTTTCTCTTATTATAATTTTTTTATATTATAGGTTATTTTTTTTATATATTACACTCGTATTTATTTCTGTTTCATAACAGCTTCATAAATTCGATCTTTGTTTCTAGTTCATTTATATTTAATGGCTAAAATTCTGGTTTTCGTTTTATAAAAATTATAATTACACCCCCACATTTATATTTAAATATTATTAATAAATAATTGAAATTACTTTTAGTAAATTAAATTCCTTATCTTGAATTTTCTGATTAATACCTAAATAAATATAGGCCATTGATTGCATAGGTGAAGTATGGCAGGGCGCTAGGCTGGATGCGGTTCCTATGGAGGAGATTCCCAGGTTACCTAGAGCTTTCGCCATAATACCTGATGAACCATCGGCACCGGAAGAAATCCTTAAGATCCTTCGGTGCTGCAACCCTGATCTACCAACCAGTGACTGGAAGGTAGCAAAGGTGTCTGCGGCCGAAGGGTGTAAAAGGAAAGTGATTCTGATCCTGAATCAGGAGTCGCTGGCGCTAGTACGGGAGAGGCAGAACAAGTTGTTCTATTGCTTTAGTACAATCTTGTTACGCGTCTACCGGACTGACGCCAGACGGAATCGCGATCCGGGCCATGGAGGCGTACCGCCAAAAGGCGGTACGATAAGTGATGTTGCCGCGACCTCATCCGACAGAGAAGACGCTCAATCAACCTCCTCGTTGGTTGGCGGCTTCTTTGAACGGTTGAACGTCGCGGATGGCGACGAAGACGACCTGCTGGCCTCTGATGAGGACCAGGAGGACGTTGACGTCACTCTCATTGAAAAAATGGAGGATGGTGAAGGTGACTCAAGTCAACCTACACCACTCTAAAGCAGCATCTGCTGCAATGCTCCTCCGGGTGGTGGAGAAGGAGGAGGAGCTAATCATGGTCCAGGAACCTTGGGTCCATAAAGGACGGGTTTGTGGACTAAACCTCAGAGGCTATAAGCTCTTGGTTGCCAATGGTACAGGTAATATCAGATCTTGTATATTGGCTAAAAACTCTTTACGCATCTTCATTTTATCTGATTACAGTGATGAAGATACTGTTACCGCAGCAATGGAGACCGAATCCGGCATCATCTGGGTAGTCTCCAGCTACATGGCCCATGACCACGGTGAGCGTCCACCAAACAACTTGGTACGTGGTATAGTGGCCAAAGCTGATAGCACAAGGACGCCTATCATAATCTGTGCTGATGCGAACTCGCACCACATCACATGGGGCAGTAATAACACCAACGCACGAGGTGAGTCTCTTTTCGATTTTATTATCAATAATAATCTTGAAATAGTAAATAGGGGTTCAGAACCGACTTTTATTGTCTCAAACCGAAGTGAGGTTTTAGATATTACACTGATTAGTGCACACCACAACAGTTTAATTAGCGACTGGAAGGTCTCGGACGACTGCTCCTTTTCTGACCATCGTTATATCGATTTCTCCATAGGGTTTTGCGTGGATAGACCAAATCCTCTGATAAACAGAAGGAAAACTAACTGGGAGTTGCAGAACAATCTCCTCCGTAACACTCTAAGCTCCGTCCCCGTTATAAACAACACGACGGATATCGATACGGCAATAGATCTCTTCAATGAATCTTTCTGCTATGCAACAAATATGTCTTGCAAAGCCACGACACGCAAAGGCAAAAGTAAACCACCATGGTGGTGCCCTGATATCGCACACTCGCGAAGCGAGTGCCGTCGACTTTTTAACGAGGCTAAGCAAACAGGTGACTGGTTGCGATATAAGTCCTCGCTAAATAGGTTCAAGAACCTTGTTAGAAGCGCAAAAAGGAAGTCTTGGAGGAACTTCTGCAGTGGCGTAGAGAGCTCCTCCGAAACCAACCGATTGCGCAAGATATTAGCTACCTCACCGGTGGTACCCAGCTACATACAAAAACCATGTGGTAGCTGGACTCTAAGCAGTCATGAAACGCTCAGCGTACTTCTTGACACTCACTTTCCCGGTAACGCCCCGGTTTCTACTACAGTCACCGCTACCGGTGATACAACTACTTCGCCTGAGCCAGTTATTGTACCGCTGGACAATGACAGAATCAGATGGGCGATCAGTACCTTCGATCCATTCAAATCTCCTGGACCAGACGGAATTATTCCGGCGGACCTACAGAGAAATATGGAACTAGTCGTGCCCTGGCTCTCTGGAATCTTTACAGAATGTCTGAAAAGGGCATACATTCCGGCTTGCTGGAACCTGTGTAAGGTCGTCTTCATCCCCAAGGGGAGCAAGACGTCTCACACTAAACCTAAAGACTTTAGGCCTATTAGCCTGACGTCCTTTCTGCTCAAAACAATGGAAAGAGCTATAGATATACATCTTAGAATGTCCATACCAAAGGAACTTCTATCCCCCTCACAGCATGCCTACACAAAGGGCAAGTCTGTCGAAACTGCTCTCCACTCCCTGGTCAGTCACATAGAGAAATCTCTCGTACAGAAGGAATTCACTATGGTGGCTTTCCTGGACATAGAGGGCGCCTTCAATTTTGTCAAACCGGACTCGATCATCAACAGTATGATAGAGTTGGGGATTGACATCAATATCTGCAGGTTCGTACAAAATCTGCTAACTAGAAGGGTCATAAGTGCATCTTTTGGATCTGCCACTGAATACAGAGCAGTGAATCGGGGCACCCCACAAGGGGGCGTCTTGTCACCGCTCTTGTGGAATTTGACCATCAACTCTCTACTGCTAAGCCTAGAGCGGAAGCTGGTTAAAACCGTAGCTTACGCTGACGACGTGGCTATAGCTATCTCTGGCAAATACCTGAGCACAATATCTCAGTGTATGGAATCTGCTCTGACACTCCTCAGCAAATGGAGTGTCAGCTGTGGGCTTGGCGTCAATCCGGCGAAAACCGAATTGGTGCTATTCACCAGGAGGCACAAAATCGGAGATTTTGCGCCCCCCAAACTAAACGGGACCACACTGAAAGTCTCGGACAACGCTAAGTACCTGGGCGTAATCCTAGATAGCAAACTATCTTGGAACCTAAACACCCAGTATAGAGCAAACAAGGCCCTCGTGGCTATTTACACCTGCAAAAGAGCAATTGGTCGCAGCTGGGGCATCGAACCCCGAGGGACCAACTGGATCTTTGAGACGGTAATTAAGCCCATAATTTTCTATGGGGTTATAGTCTGGTGGGAAGCGGTAGAAAAAGACTCCTACCGACGAACTATAGAGAAAATTTTTCGGCTAGCGGCGATCCTGATAACGGGAGCGCTCAGGTCTACTCCAACGAAGGCATTGTTCGCTATGTTGAATTGGCTTCCGGTGGATGTTCTGGCCAAACAGCTAGCTTTGACTGCGGCGATCAGACTGAACGCTACATGTTCATGGACGAGAACCGATCTTGGTCACTCCAGGATTCTCAGGCAGCACCAAGCGCTCCATGACTTCACCGACTACTGCCCACCGGAACCTTATTTTGGCGGGCTTTTTCAATCTATTGTTCCCAATAGGGAATATCACTCCCTACCCCCTGCCACCGAAGGGGCCATCAGAGTTTTCACTGATGGCTCCAAAAGAGGCGTAAACACTGGGGGAGGCTTCTATGTGGAAAACTTCAACGTCAAGGCTCCATTCAGACTTCGGGATGGCTGTAGCGTCCTGCAAGCCGAAGTCTCGGCCATTACAAGGGCGGCAAGATGGCTTAGGTATTATAGGATATCGGAAGACATCCATATTTTTACCGACAGCAAAGCGGCCATTGCTGCTATCAATGGTGTATACACTACATCGACGGTGGTAAACGAATGCCGGAAGTCTCTAAACGAGATAGCGAGACATTCAAGAGTAACACTAGTCTGGATTCCAGGGCACTCAGAGTGCACTGGAAACGATATTGCGGACGAAACTGCCAAAAAGGGAACATCATTGAGCAACTCGATGATATGCCACTTCGTTGGCATTCCTCTATCTTACTGCAAGCGATTGATCCAGCAGGAATCATACAATCTTGCTCAAGAAAGGTGGGAACAAGAGCACACCTGTCGAGTCGCCAGGTCCACTTGGCCCCGCTACAGCCTGCACAGAACTCGCGATCTGCTCAGGCTTGGTAAATGTCACACAAGACGACTAGTAACAGTGCTAACGGGGCACTGGTGTTTCGGTACTCATGCCAAAAGGATGGGTCTAAGTTACAATGACTACTGCAGAAGTTGTAACGATGAGGAGGAAGAAGAAACAGTTCTTCATCTTCTATGTCAATGCCCCGCGCTTAACAGCATTAGGGCGATTACCATGGGCTCCAACACTCTGCCAGACCTCGACAGTCTGGCGAACATGGGGCTAACCAACATATCCTCCTTCTTGCAACAATCAGGATGGTTTGACTCGGCGACAGGGCAACTACAGGCAATTGAATAACCAACTGACTGAGCCCTGTCTGCTGTAGGGTATCACAAAGGGACCGAATTAACGGACCCAAGTGCGTCACGTCTCAGATGTGGCGGCCCTCGAAACCTAACCTAACCTAAATAAATATTATAATGTTTATAATTTTTAAATGAAAATTTTAGCAGACTTTTCTTAATATGAAGAAGTGCTAAATTCTCTAAAGCGCGGTAAGTAGGGGAAAACAAAAGTCTTTACCAGGTGACACACGTCATAGGGACATCGCAAAAATACACACGATGTCATGGCGAGGTTTTTCCAACCTCTAAGGGGAGGGTTTGATACCCTGGCTATCCATCTGCCAGGAGGATTTAGAGGTGTATTGTATCCAGCAGGGGGATATTTCTGATTTCGCTTCGGGTTCCTTTAGATATGAAAATTTTTTTTACAGCTTCAACTTATGTACACCCAATAGGCTGGCATGATATTTTTTGTAGTTGCCGGACAAGCTAGATGGGTCGGCAAGAACCACCCCAAGACGGCGAGCTTCAGCCGGAGCATACGCCAGCATGCCAGCACGGCCGATCATCTGGCAACAGCTTGTACAGGAGTGTGTCTAAAGCAGCTGCTACAAAAATGGCGCCCAACGTGGGGCACGAAGCGAATCTTAAAAGCCAATTTTGTTATATTAGTCTATGATATCCACTATTGGAACTCTACAACAGCACACGCTCATTTTTCACCGAACGAAACCCAGAAGATTACAAATTGATGATAGACTTTCTGGAAGAGATTAATATAAAACTTTAGACAATCAAGAAAAAATTACAAGGAATTATTGGTGGCGTTTTATCCTAGGATCAGCCAAATAATCCTCCCATCCTAATACTTTTTAGGGGCACGGAGTAATCAAAAACACACAAAAATAAATCACTAGTAATTCAAATTAGAGGGGAGACAAATAAAATAGTGCTATTTGTTGGCCAATAAATTTGGAGCAAATATACAGACGAAACAGTTTAATGAATTACATAGTTTGAAACGTTTATATACAACATATGTATGTACATACGTATGTTTAAAACTGCGAATGGAAGATTTTTAGGCTAATGGGTAAATCATTGAAATACATATCTACATATGTACATGGATCGGTCTTAAAATTTAGTATGGTGAAAAATTGTGGTTCAATAAATAGCGGTGCGAATTATGAATGAGAAAGCGAACCTCGATATTTGGTGTCTCGTCTGGAAATATTATACGATTATTTATTAATTATATTTAAATTTATTTTTTAGTCACTTAAAACTACAAACTCATTATCAACTTCATTTAGATTTTGTTGCTTAGCTATACTTGTCTCCACAAGTTTCTCAAAAGCATCTTCCTTCTCCAGTTGAAAACTGTTATTAAAAAAATAGCTAACATTTTCTTCATTTTCCAATTTTGCTTCTTCAAAACAGGATTGGCTGATGTATGAACTCTTTAACTGTTGTTGTTTAAATGGATCTAAAAAGTTAGATACACCATTGGCTTCAGTCAATTCAAAAGATTTTAAATTTCTACTTGTGCCCCTCTTAACTAATACATCAAAACTGTCATCCAATGATAGTCGTTTAGCTTCGTTATTGGAAGATTTGCAAAAAGAATTTGAAAGCGAACGTTTTTCACTAGGAATATCGAAATCATCGACGGATTGTTTTTTATCAGTAGCAAAACTTTCGGTTAAAATAACACCCAGATCCTGAAGTGTTGTTTCATACCGCAGTTGCTTCCCTTTAAGCGATGTTAATGCAAACGATTTATGTGATATACCAACAATTTCATTGACTATATCAGACATATCGAACTCATCATGATCAATATCACTTTCTAGATCTGACGGTATACTTGTAGTTATCGGAGTGGAGCACTGCTGTGATTCTAGAGGATATTTATACGCGCCCTTTGTAGGAGTTTGTGTACTATTTTTTTTGTTTGACCCATTGTATTTTTTAAAAAAATGTTCAATCATACGCGGCTTTAAATTACACTTTTTTGTTTCCCTTTTTGACTTCTGGGATTTGCCTATATCACTCGCAGCTTTGATTAAATTCTCTGGAGAGCCCAACGGTTGATGTGATGATGTTTTTTTAGATATTTTCTTATGTTTTTCTTTGGATTTTAAAAACGTCTCAACTAGAGATGGGTAAGCAATTTCAACTTTGTCCAACGGCTCAACAGTAGACCAAATATCTTGAAGTCCTTTAGGATTGTTATTTAAAAATTCATTTAACTGACTATCAGGTATTAAACCATTAAAAATTCCATTCATATCTTGCCACAATAATTCTAAGCTAGGAACACCTTTCACCACTCGTTTCTTTATAATTTCCTTCGGAGTAACATAATTTACAGAGGCAGATAAATCTCTTAAGCGGGTGGCATTCATAACTTGCCATCTTGTAAAAATGGGAAAGAATTTTTGAAAGCAATATATTTCTGGCCATTGTAGCAAATGGCCAATCTGTTTAATGAATTTTACCATATTCGGTTGGCGCCAATCTAATTGAAGCTTTGGAATATCCTTTGGCTGTGTTATGAATTCCTCAATAATTTCCTCTGATGGAAAAGAAGGGTCAGCTAGAGCCTTTTTTCGCAACGTTAATTCAGCTTTTAATGCAAGTCTTTCTTCTCTGAAATATTATTGAATTAAATTTTATTTATAATTTTGAGTTCTTAATTTTCTTACTTCCATAAGCCTTCATCGCATCCACGGTTAGTTCGGCAGATACCACAGCCACTTTTCGTGTGACTTTGAGTACGACCAATGTGGCCACAGTTAGAACAAATTGTTTTGTCATCTACTTTCATTTCTTGTGTGGAATATTTATCATCTTCAAGTCTCCAAGAGCGAATGCGTCTCAAAATTTCATCGTTTTTATACCTATCAAACAACTTTAGTACACTATCCCGACCTATACCACCTACACCATCAGGACAATAGTCACATCCACATAGTAATGCCATCGCTACGACTTTATTTTGCCCAAAATCTAAAGATAATTAATTGAAATATTGTTTCAAACGAACTCAATTTATTATTACCCATTTTTGAGCAAATATTATTCATGTTGTATATATCTATTGCTCCGCCTTGTGCTGCCAAAGCACCTTGTGACGAAACCGAAAAATTTCGATAAACACATAAAGCTCCATAAGCAAAACAATCAGAATCTTGACTTATAACACCATCCACTAACTTTATGATAAATGTACAATTGTTATTACCATTTCAATATGCTTTCATACATACATACGCCTTTAGAATTAAGAAATGCACAATATGCTTCAGCTTCGCCAGGTCCTTGCACACATTGAAATCCCATTGCTTGCAAAAGATTTTCACACTCTTTTAACACATGATTAAATCTTGTTCTACTTTTATCCTCCTTCAATTTGAGAGAGTGTTGTTGACTTTGTGCCTCTTTGGGTTTGACCCCACGAAATTGGATTTCATTTCGCTTTTCTATTACTTTGCTTTTTAGTTTCGGAGCAACGCCCTCCAAAACAAAAACGGGGGTAACTTCCTCCCATATTAAATAACAAGAACGAAAAAATAAGTTTCTTTATAAATGTCAATTAAATACAATATAAAATAAAGTTCAAATACATATGTAAGTACATATGTAAGTATGTAAATAAAAAAAATCTTACTTCAGATGATGCCTTGGATGAACAAAATAATCAACGACATTGAGACTTTCACAAACCCAGCCAGAAAGATCAATAGCAACAATTTTACCTCTCAGTTCGCTTATAGGTTTCCGTTCAGCATAGGGTGTTAGAATACTCCATAAGCCTTTCACACCCATAGAAAATTCAAATTCGATTAATATTGTAACTTAAATATATACTACAGTGGGCAGAGGGCCCCAAGACTATTCTTACGCCAGGTTATTTATACTCAATTAAAATTATGGGTGAGTGCAAGGCTTATTAATGGGAGTGTGTGTGGATACATATTTTGTAAACAATAATTTGAAATATATTACCCGCTTCGATTAGTGAACTATGCCGATTATTTTTGATCGGCGGCAACGCCGGTGGCCGGTAATGGCACGTAAAGGTGCGTACCGGCGTGTTATTGGTGTTCCGCAGACGAGTCTAATTATGCTGGCATAACATGAGTGTTTTTGCGAGAGGGGTGAAGAGAGCGGTTTTTCGTTGGAACATTTTTTCAACCAGCCTCTATGGTAAAACTAACAGGTATGCGCAGTTCGACAACAACTACAATAATCCAAAAAACAATATGTATATTGTTAGTGTAAAGTACTCGCTTTAGATCAAAATACACAAACAAATTTAAAGCATTTTCTTACGTATGAGTACCATTATTTATGTACTCTCTTCAAACTATATCAGTTTGTATGAAAATTTGCTATAAAGCGAGCTCAGTCTGCTGTGCTAGTAAGCTCACCTGTTGGATACGCCTTGCCAGCCTCATACCCGCACAAGCAGCACAAAACTAATACATACACACTTCAAACATCAAATGAATACAAAAAACACTAACACACACAAAGCTGAGTACACGTATACATTTTATGCCAGATGAATTAGTCTCTATGTAAAAAAAAGAACAAA
Source organism: Lypha dubia (assembly GCA_947311025.1). NCBI lineage: Eukaryota > Metazoa > Arthropoda > Insecta > Diptera > Tachinidae > Lypha > Lypha dubia. Next base: position 79,719,034 of record OX371263.1, on the reverse strand, counting down.
AATTGTGCGGCATAAAAATTCATCTCGTGTGCGGAACCCCATTCAATACGATATTTTAAGAGGAAAAAAGTACTGAAAGAAAGATTTTTCATAGATTTCTATGCATATAGTTTATTTGATATTGAGAGACACGAAACACCAGAGTGATGCAGAATGTGGTTTCTTCATTGTCGTTCAACTTTAATTGTTGGCTAGGAAAAACGTATCGCTGCAAAAAATTCTGTCCGTTGTTGAAGTTTCATTGTAAACATTTTTATAAACTCCACACGTTATTTTAATTTGGTGTCATCCAATTTATATTCAGTTTACATATACATATTACAAATATTTCATTTCACACTTTACGTATTTCTCTAGACAAAATCAACGATACTTATATTTTGCGGGTAGGAACAGTTTTAGGAACCAGAAAGTAAAGAATTATCTAAGCTTTTAAAATATTCAAAATCTATTTTCTCTACCCCATCCCATAAGTGCTGGTCCTACCAAAAAAAGTGTATTAATATAATAAAACTATTATTGAATTTGGTGCGGAAGGTTTCGTCTCCTGTAGAAAACGTTGATTTGGTGATTTAATATTAGTACACCTCTGAGGTCGCGTACTTTATACAAAAGCAAATGTGCAAATTAGAAAAAACATCTTAAATAAAACAAGTAGTTGTTGTTCGCTGTTTACTAACGCTAGATAAAGCAATTTTTATAGGGTGTCGGCGTTATGTGGTTTTAGATTATAGAAAGTTAATTAGAAAAAGTGTTATTATAAAAAGCAGCAAGTTTCATTACTTAAAAAAATGGGATGCAACGCAAGTTCAGAAGAGGAATCGCAACAAAATCGTCCCAAATATAGAACTTGCACAGATACATTTTGGTTAGCAATTTTTGTTTTATTTTGGCTTTTTTTGGTAAGTTTTAAAAGAAATACTTTAAGTATTATTAATTAAATTAATTTAGTATTAAAATATTTCATGGACCGACTTAATGAGTGACGTCATCAGTGCAGAATATGTTCATTTGTATGTACATACATATATACATGCATGTATAATAAGTTTATTTGTATATACATAAACAGCGGTGGAAAGCAGCACTAAGCAGGCCTTCTGGAAGGCCTTACTTACTTATTTTTAATTACCTTTAGAAATGCAAAAACGTAGTAAAAACCCATGAAAGTAACAAAATATCAACTCTGCAAAATAGTGATTATTGTATTATGTTGAATTTAAGGGTTTTCTTTACATTTGATGACATGTTGTTGTTGAAAATATATGCGTTTATACGTCTTTTTATGAATTAGTTTTACTTATAAAGGTTAGGTTAGGAAGGGTAGTGTGAAATACACATCCACTCGGAAACCCAATTGGATCCATTGTGATTTCCTTCATTTATAATTTATTGACTACCCAGCGGTAAAAATTGTCATTATTTAATCGCTGATGTAAGCAATATTTAGTAGCTATCAGTGATGATTCTGTCGCTTATATTACTACTTAAATTTAGCATAGGAGTGTCATAGGTCGTTTAATCGGTGCGCTTTCGCTTAAAGAGTAAGCAGCGATGTCAGTGATTCGCATTTCAATTGCGTTTACTTCATAAGCGAAGTCTTAAGCAACGTTAATGATACATCAATAAATCTTAGCAAGTTATGGTGTAATGCACGTTCATTACGGTTTAATTTGCATTTGTAAGCGAAGGCTAGAACATAGTACCACTAATCCCAATGATTTTATATGTATGTAAATACCTTTTTAGAAATTTACTTGTGGTGTAAGCTTTATGTTCTGCGATCAACGATAAACTAACAAACAGAAAAAGAATTGAAACAATTTTTGTATTTTTTTTTAATGCCACTATTACGGCATTTTTGTTTTTGCATTTTTTGTGTATTAAGAGTAAAAACATACATTAACCAACCCTTCGCTTATTTTGTAATTGAAGTTATAATGAGTGGATAAAATTAATTAGATTACACATAGATAACATTTTAAGTACTTATATCGTTCGCTTAAAATGTCATCCTGATGTCATTGATTATTATCTAGGTACTTCGTTCAATTTACCGCTGGGTAATTAGTCTCCTTACAGCCCAAGGAGAAACAAAGAGCCGTTAACATCCATCATTCAGCCATTTAATTCCCAGATATCCTCAAGTTTGCACTTCGCGATATCACTAATACTCTCATGGAAATGTCTGCTCAGCCATCTATGCGTATGGCGTTGCAGCCTTGGGTAATGACAGATGATATGCTCTATAGTTTATTGCTCCTCTTACATCCCCACACATCCTACAGAAATCCGGAGTGCCATTTTCCCATATGCTGGTCCTCGCTCTAACCGAGCAATGGCCAGTCAAGGCGCCTACTAAGCCTCTTACTTTTACTTATAAATGTAAATAAATAAATACCATTTACATACATATTATGTATGTGAAAAAAGGTTTTTAAATTTGTATAAGGTCCAGCGCAAAAATCCTTGCTGTCTATTAATTGTATATATATCTATTATGTTTAAAAATTTTCAAAACTCATCTATTCGTATCGAATAAAAATTATTTGTTGTGTTGTTTTTAAAGTTTTAAAAACTATTTTAATTGTGCTATAGTAATTTGCAGATCTTATTTGGGAGTTCATGTATGTGTAGATGAGTTTTGAAACTTTTCAAACATGATGGTAAAGATCAGCTAACCCATAACAATTAACAATTTTTAATAACATAAAATATTATATGTGTATGATATTATAACTACTGGGTATTATAATTTACATTATAAAGAAACTTTGAAAGTAACGTTATTGTCTGCATATAAATGTTAGAGGAGATCGTCCCCTTATAAGCGCAAAGTGGGCTGTCTGGTTAGGTTACTCATGCTCAAAGTATGCTTCGAAATTACAATTGCTTATTATTTTTTCTTTGTTGAATCCAAGGTATTCCTCCAGATAAAATGTTGTTATCGGACTCATCATATGTACATGTATATGCATTTATCAAACGATTATTAAGAATTTAATTTCGAAAATACAGAAATAATACAGGCATAATTATTATTTTTTGCAGATTGTTATTGCGATATTTTCTTTTGTCTATGGAAATCCTTTGCGTGTTATTAATGGTTACGACTCATTTGGAAATACGTGTGGTGTTAAAAAGAATGAACATTATCCAAATTATCCATTATCTGGCTTAAATACAATCGATAAACCCCATTTATTATACTTTGATGTTAGAAAATTAAAAGACTCAATAAAAATATGTGTAAAGGAGTGTCCAAAATCAACATTAACTAAACGCGAAGATGTATACGATTATTATTTAAAAACCCAAAATAATATTTGCCGTTATGACTTCAACATGGCTATTATAGCCAATGATAAACAAGGTGATTTGTCAAAATTGTTTAATTATTTAGGGCCTTGTCCTGATTTCCCTATATATGAAAGGTAAGTTTTTAACAATATTGCTATAAAAATTTCAATTATCATTCTTTTTTGTTATATTAAAAAAAGTTCTCCTGTCCTTCATCGATGTATTCCAAAAAGTAAAAATGCGCCCATTAAGGATATATATAAAATTTTAAATTCTTGGGATGCCGCCCAACAATTTCTGGGTGATATATATGCTACATGGCACATTATTGCAATTATATGTGGCATTTCATTTCGTAAGTAGCATTATTTATAAAAAGGAGATTTGTTGTTGGAGTTAAAAAAAATAACTTTCAGTGATTTCAATTGCCTTGGTGACATTAATGCATTGGCTTTCGCGTATTGTGTCATGGCTTATATGTGTTTTAGTAATTATGGCCAGCATCGGTCTATGCGGTGCATTGTGGTATGCATATTATAGCATTAAACATGAAAAGCAAGTCAACACTCAATTCTCTTATTTAGAGGAGTTTGTTCGTAATGAGCAAGCGGTATTTACGCTAGCTGTTTTAGCAACTATAACCATGGTATATTACTAATTTAATAAAATCAAATATATTTATATTGTGCATTTAATTATATGTTTTTTAATCTATTTTCGTTCAGATAATTCTAATAGTTATTATATACTATTTAAAAAATAAACTTTCTGGGCTATCGGCGTTATTTGAAGAATCTGGAAAATGTATGATGAATTTGCCAGGACTTATTATTGCTCCACTATTAGCATTGATTGTTCTAGCAATATTCTTATCTTTTTGGGTATTAGTTGTTATTTGTATAGCTACTGCGAGCGCTCCTGGGGAGAAAAATCCTTTTGCCCCACTTGACAACACTGCAGCTCATGCAACCACAACAAATATTGCACATACAAATACAAGCAGTAAAAGTAAGTAATAGTTTGATATTAAACCACAAAATGTTAAAATATAATCTAAATCAAATATGTAACTTTCCTTAATAATATACATATGAACATACATATGAATATAAAAATATGTATGTATGTATGTATATATCTATCTCCTGAACATTTTAATTACTCCCCATATCCTACGTTCCTCGGATAAAATAATAATACATTAACGACATACGTACATATGTAAGTGATTGTCTATTTTAAAGTAATTATAGGTATACGTACTATTTTAAATTATTGATATCTATTTACTTATGTGAATATGTACATATGTATGTACATATATGCACATATCTAGGCATGTATATACACAATTGCTTTTATTTATAAATATTTTCCCCATTATTTCCACTATTTTCTTTATTAATTTTTAAATTATATTTTAGGGTCCATGAAAAATGGCCCCAAACGAAAAAATAAGAATTACCCCAAAGTTTTGTATTGAAAACAACAACACGAACATTAGTACCATTCTTCCTATGGAATGCACAATGCATTCCATACGTAGGGGTCATCCCCTGAGTGCTGGTCCTAATTAAAAAAAAAAAGTAAACATCGCCGTTTGGGAAATACCATGGTGGGGAAAATTGTTAAGCCTGGCCGAAGACCGACTATACACGGAATCTTTAGTAAGCAGTGCAGTTTTTGGCTATTAATAAAAAATTTCAAGATACATATTTCTTAAAATAGGCCAGAATTGGAAAAATTACCCCAACTTCAATAATAAAAAGGAAAAATGGTCCCAAAAAACGTTGTTCTTTTTATTGAAAATATTTTGGTAAATATTTATTTTTTCAAATATGACCTTTTTTCATGGAACCTACATACATAAGTATATTTTACTAAATTACATACCTATTGTATATATATATATATATGTGTGATTTTATAAACATTTCAGGCTTCCAACCCATAGAATACACTGAGGCTAAAACACTAAAAAGCATGTTTTGGATTTATGTAATTGGTCTTATTTGGACTACAGAATTTATATTCGCTTGCCAACAATTTGCTCTAGCCGCTGCTGTTGCGTTTTGGTATTTCAATAAACCCACCAGTACACCTACTGTTTATGCAATTGGGAAATTAGTGAAGTATCATTTGGGGACTGTAGCCAAAGGCTCATTTGTAATAACAATTTTTAAATTTCCTCGTCTTATATTGACGTATTTATATGCCAAGTAAGAAAATATAGATACATACTTATGTACTCGTATGTATGTCTGTACTTATGTATTTATTCCATGTAACATAAAATTAATGCTTTTCAATGAAATCTTTTTTTCCCATTTAAGATTAAAAAAAGGCGAGGATAAAGGTTCGGAATGTGCAGCATGTTGTTTGAAATGTTGTATATGTGGGTTTTGGTTACTAGAAAAGTTTATTCGTTTCCTAAACCATAACGCATACACTGTGGTTGCAATAGAATCGATTAACTTCTGCCCTGCAGCTGGTATTGTAAGTTAATTTTGGAAAAATATAGCATTGAAAAATGTCAATAATTAATAATATATGTATGTATGTACATATATTTGTAAATATGTTTACTTTTTTATGAAAAAGCAACTAGTACATACAATTTTTTATAACATGTTGCAATGGTTCTTAAGTATCTTGTCTCAAAGAAGTTTTTCTTTTCTTTAACTTTAGGCGTGGAATGCAATGGCTACAAACACTTTGCAAGTAGCTACAATCAACAGTGTGGGTGATTTCATTCTGTTTTTAGGAAAAATTGTAGTTGCTGCAATTTCGGGTCTCATCGGAATTTTTGTATTAAAAGATAAGCCCGGTCTTAACTTCTACATGGCGCCTGTTATACTGATCATTGTCTTTTCGTTTTTTATTGCTCACATTGTCCTATCACTTTTTGAAGTATGATCTGAGCTATTAATTGGAAATATTTTCTAATGTTTGTATTTTTAATTAGATGGTTGTAGATACGCTATTTTTATGTGTATGTGAAGATAAAACTATTAATGGGCGTGGCGGTCGCTGGGCTCAAAGCAATTTAGCAAAGTTAGTTGGTGAAGAACCGTTGCAACCAGGCGAGGAGCCACCAATACAAGTAGTCGAGATGATGCCTATCAATAAACAACCTTTTAGCATGACAAGTAAACCGATGGTAGTGCCAGATGGTATCGTGGAACCAAATGACTATTAAGAACAACTTTGAATAAACTCATGGTATAATAAATAAGGTAAAGTCTTCCTGCCTGCTGTAGAAGAATATTTTTGTTTTACAAATGTCAAATTTTATGTAGCAGAGCAACATGCTGTTTAAAAATTTGTAGCGGCGTCTAAGCAAAAAAATTTATTTCAACCCGCCGGTGAAGTATAAAATTTTATTTGGAAATTTTATATATTAAATAAAAAAATTGCTGTAAAGGATAGTCTAATATCACATTGAGCAACTTAAACCTAACCATGCATTTTTAAGAGATGAAATACCTGTAAAAAAAGCAGTAAAAAACCGATGTGTTTGGCAGCGGTCCAATTCACAAAAGCGGCGATGATATACGGCTTCGAAGCGACCGACTTGTTTCTCTGATTTTGACACACAGAAAACATTTTACACTAATAAAATGCCTGTTTTTTTTTTTGTGACGTTGTATTTGTTTTAGGGACAAGACTACCTTATTTACTATACCATGGAATAAACTATTTATTGGATTGTAATTTTTACGCACACTATTCAATCATAAATATAAGTAACTATAAGTTTAAATTATTTATAATTCATTTTACATTTTCATATCTTTGTATGTATGTAATTATTCTTAAAATTTAAGTACACATGATTTTTGATGTCTATTTTTCACCCATATTATACAGTCGATTATGACAAAAAAAAATAACTTAAAATGCATTTATTTACAGGCGCTCCATCTAAGTATACATACATATTTCATCAAAATAGTATTTTGGGAGATTAAATCTACACGTTCACATACTTAAATACATACTTACATACATATGTACATATCACTCGTTGACTAATTCAACGTCAATAATTTTGTGTATACTACATAAGTATGTACATAATAGAAATTTGGCCTGTATCATTTAGTTTATTTAACTAAATATTATTAAAAAGGTCCCTTTTCTTAGACCAGGTCACATATTAAAAAATGGCGGAGTTATTTTCCGCCAAAGTTGCATGTTTTTGTTAGAAAATGGTATTCTTTAAAAGGATATACATAACGCCTAAACGGCTTGGGCTAGGGTTTCCACCTTTTTTTTTGCAATTGAAGTAATTTGTTGTTATAGGTTAGGAAAACAAAGTACACAGTATAAAAATAAAGTACAATTTATTTTTCTTAATTGTTATACTTGAAAACGTATTTTTTATTGCTTTTCGCAAGTTTTATCAAATAAATATCATATTTAAATTAAAGTAAATAATTAATTCATTTTTTATCAGATTCAGAGACGCTTTGTTTCTTTCGTCTCGCCATTTGTTCTTCATTACAGAAAAAAACTCTCTCTGTGAATGCTGACGTGGCAGGAATAGAAATTAAAAATGAAATTACTTTAAACAAATTTGATAAATTATCATTAGTCTTAGTAAATAATAGCTGCCATTTACTTGCTGTAGATAATTCCGCAAAACCTTCAGAACTGTATATCTGATCATAAATTTTGTTTAATGACGCAATTTCTCCATAAAGATTATCCATATTTATATTAAGTTTTTGCAGATTTAAATTTTCGTTTATGCTAACAATATTCACCCCTATCGCGATTAAACATTCACATGAAAAAACTCAAAATTTTTTGTTTTACTATCGTGAATGATTCCCATAATTTTTTTTGGGAATGAATTCCCATACCTTACAAATATGGCAACGCAAGTGTTAACTCCCGCGAATAATTTCACTAAAATAATTCACAACAATTGAAAGTGGGAACAAGAAGTGAACATGTAAGTAGCAATTTGTTTTTTAATCCAGAACTTTATGTAATCAGTTTTTTCTCTTATTTATTAACACAGGAGTGTTAATAAAGAACAAATTAATTGTCTGGTTAATGCAATGTTTGCGAATCAAGACTATGGAAAAGGTTTCCAAAATGATAAAAAAGAGGACGTGGGTAAATTTTGAAACGAGTTAAGCTTTTGTAAATGGTGTTATTAGTTTAATAAGCGTAACTTGATTTTTTTATGCATAGGTGTGGATCGACCAAAAACGGAACATAAGAAAAAAACTGACTGAAAACAAAGAAAAAACCGCAACAAAACAAAGCGGATCAGATTCATCACGTATTTGTCTTCGCTGCAGTCGTTCTATGGATTGATTTTCCTTTTCCAGCAACAGAAAACCGCAAATAAACGCTATTCATAATTTTTACCTTATTAGCTTTAATTTCTTTTATTTATACACCACAAAATAAATCCCCCAACAATTATATGTTAAATCAAAACAAACAATTCAAAATAAAAACTTTTATTCCCAAGTAATTCACAATAGAGACTTAAACTCCCAAAATATTCGCGATAGCAATTTGTTGGGGATGGGAATACCATTTTTCTCCCAAACAACTTACTTCAACTAACATTCGCGATATTGGTGATTATCAAATTCAACTTTGCTCTTTAAATTTTTATTGCTAATTGTAAATAACCAGTTTGTATTTTTAAAATCAAACCATTTATTCAGGTACTCTAAGGCTTTATCGATAAATAATAAAAAATTCATGTGAAAATCCCTGGTCAGTTCCGGTGAAGACAAAAGGTTAATGTTTTTGCTTGTTTCATATCCAAATTGCCATGACATAGTCTTAAGAAAGAGTCGCCACTGTAAAAAAACGTCAACAAATGACTAATATAACCCGAATCTTTTTGAATTGTAGATAAATCAAATCATGCGAAATCAAGTATTTTGGTGTACTTTATTGTTTCTATAAAGTATAGAGTACAATTAATCAAAAAAAAGTACAATACTTTATTATAAAGTACGGGTGGCAAGCCTAGCTTGAGCTATTGTTAGAGTTGGACCTTGGCTACATGATGCTGGCCAAATTTTTGAATTTTTGCAAACTTTGGCATTTTTCATAAGACTATATAAAGCCTTTTTAAATTTTAAGGCAAATAAATATTTTTTAATTATCCGAATATTTTGTTATGCGAATCGATGTTATTACAGAAAACATTAGTTCACACGAAATATTTATTTCATTATATTAAAAAAATTAGTATGATTTCTCTAATTTATTTCATTATTATTGCCGAGGTATGAATCTTAGATTCTGCATTAAATTTTCAGATATCTTTTATAAATTCAAAGTGCTTTTTCCCAAAAACAAATTTTTCGACTTGGACGATTATTGTTTGTGATCACAGACATTAATTAGCAATAGATTTAAAGTTACGAAAAAAATCGGCTAAAAATGGATTAAGAAAAAAATTTGAATTGATTTACACATTTTATTAAAAAATTAATTTTTAAAATATTAAAAATTATCTTACGTGTGTGTAGTTGTAATTATTTAATTTTTTTAACACTTGCTTTCTTCTTTTCTATAACTTTTTTTACAGATTCAAATTGTTTTTCTTTAATTTTTTTTGTCAGTGCATCTTTAGATGATTTCTTTTTTGATTTTTCAATTTTTTCAAGTGCTTTTTTTTTGGTTTTTTCTGCTAAAATTTTGGCCGTTTCAATTGCACTATTATCGGCAAATATTTCATCATACTCTATTCCTTCATAAGCGTTTTTGGGCAATGTGGCTTCGTGATGCACTTTTTGTTCAATACGATTAACATAACGCTCTTTTGCAGCCTTTTTGAGCATTTGTCTTTGCTTGGCAGGACTAACATAATCTGGATTTTCCCATAAAGTATTACCAGTGAAAGATCCTTCAAATATCTTAACTGGATTCATTACAAAACGCGGACCGATTTCAGCTAAACCGCCGTCTTCTGAAAGAATTTGGAAATTTCTAAACCAAATTCGCTTATCCAAGTATGAGAAAGTGTACACATGATCTACGAATGGTTGACTTTTGGGATGATGATTGGGCACTCCAAAAACTTGCGTAAACAATTCTTTTAACAATTTCAAGTACGGCATTTCTTCAAATTTGGCATCGAACGATAGCAACGGTCTGGACCCTCTTAAGCAGTTGCCCGTCATTTTTAGTTCCGCCATCGTATGTATATTTTCAACTAAAAATTTTGCTGATGGTCCACTAGGTATATTTGAAACCCACATATACAGATCTCTTTTCCGCCTTCCTTCAAAAAGTATGGATTTATTGCAGTGCTTCATTTCACACATGTCGTTAACGACGGACAATGACTTTGATCTTTCCATTTTTGACTCGGGCCTATGATGAGGCATTAATGTTTTTATGTCCTTCATTAGATGTCTGTCACGATGGCTAATGCCCCTTGCCGAAAATACTAATACTCTTTGTTTATTTATCCATTTTTCCTAAATTAAAAAGTCACGATTATTTTCATCAATACATACCATGTATGTAAACACACTTGAGAATCATATTTACCCTTTTGGGAATAACTTCATCGGAAAGTCTCTGTGTCGGCAATGGAGGGTTTTCGTCCATTGGTACAATTTCAAGCTGTTCAGTTTTTTTCCTTTTTTGGAACTTTTTTCCCATTTTATACTATTTCTCAACGAATTAAAAATATCAAAAATTGTGTGCACGTGCTCAAATGAATAACACAGTGATTGATAACATGCTTCTTCTTCTGTGCTTAACAACAAACAGTAACGAAGCCAATTGGCTGAAAGCCGACTTAAAGCCGCCGATGGTTGTCATAGTCCAAATATAAGGTCGTGCAAATCGCTAGGTTTTTGCAGAGTTGTGTTTTAAACAACGTCATATAAAAAAATTTTATCAAACTTTTTTGGATGTTGCTTCACATCTTGAGCATTATAGGTTTTTTGCTGTACTACTGCACATACCTTACAATTACATTTTTAAATTTTAACAAGAGGAAATGTACTGCTTTTGTCAGCACTGCTATTGATTTGGATCGGTTAAATTCTTTTACGACAATATATTTTAATTATTCTTTTTATATTATTATGGTTGGGGGACCAACAAAATAAATTAACTTTTGTATTGTGATTTTAATGAAGAAATTTTTTTAAGCTTATTTAATTTTTTAATTTTGTATTCTACTTAGGCTTTATTTAGATCTTAGTAATATGAATAAAGGCTATGTATTACTTTTAAAAATAAATAAAAAAAATATACTCGTTCTATACGCTCTTAATAAATCAAAAATATTTTTCATGTACTAAGTATGTTTTTATGGAGTTATATTTAAAACAGCATCAATATCGGCATCAGATGAATCCAAAATCTTACAAACACCACTTTCAATATCGCCATCGCTTTCCTAGAATTATATTTGCAATGCAATTTATGAGAAATTTCATTGATAAAAAAATATTCGTCTTAATATTTATAAAAAAAATATTTAACAAAAACATGTACCACTAATTTCCGTTCTTTACATACATACCTCGTCGATGGGCACAGTTGTATCCAAATCCGAACTATCATTTGCCTGACGAAAACGTTTCACAATTCGAACATGAGGTGACGTTTCTGCCAAGATTTTGGGATATGTGAATACTTTTTTCGATGGTGTATCCCCTGTGGCTTTGTAGGTTTTCAATTCGCTTCGCCTAAAAGAATCTATGTCGTGATCGCAGTTGTTCAGTTGTTTGCCGAAAACTTCGGAGTACTCTTCTATAGATTGTTGCAGCGATGAATTTGTATTATCCAGATTACAAACATGATCTCTTATAGATTTACCATAATTATCAATGGACAATAAAATGTCTTCTGTATTTTTTTCTAGTTTTGCACAATTTTCTAAACGTATGCGTTTGACTTCATTTTCATTCTCTTGCATTATATTAATTATGTCTATAAGGTATTTTGATTCTCTCGGCGAAATTTGTTCTGCTTGATTTAAAGTTTCCTTCAGCATATTGTCTAATTGAGTATTGATGTTCGTGCATTTGGTAACACTTTTGGCTATAGAAAGTTCCACCTGGCCGGTTAACTCTTCAACTAAAGAAGAATTCTTTGCAAATTCCGGTGTCTGATCACTTAGAAATTTGTTGTGGCCGTCTATTGACTTATGAACAGTGGTTATGATATCTTGCTGGCATTTATTTATATTTTCTACTTTGCCACTTGCATTATCGGTACATTTGAAACGTTTTTGTTGTAAGGCTTTTATATTTCTTTCACATTCCTCCCTTAATTTTTGCTCCTCTTCCATTAAGGAACGTTCTTCGCTTAAAATGTTTGTTATCTCTTGCAGTTCTTGTAAACTTTCTAATGACTTAAATTTGATCACCTCTATAGTCGTATTTATTTGATTGGTATGTTTTTGAAGATCTTTATTGTTGAGATTAAACTTTTCTATTAGACGTTCGCGCATGCTCTTCAAGGAACTTTTCTGTTGTTCAGAGTATACTTGCAAGATCGAAACATTGTCTTTTATTTCACATTGAAATTTTTGTTCTTTTTCTTTGAGTTCTGCTAGTATTCGTAAAAGAGCAGATTGATGTTCATCGCTTAATTGTTTTACAGAATTTAAGAAAATCTCTTCTAATGACGAAGATTTAATTAAGAAATTTTCACATAAATTTTCAATGTCATTAATTTTACTTTTAGTACTGTTTTGGAGCTCCGATTGAACAGAGTTAATTTTGTCTGATAAAAATATATACATACATATATGTAAGGTCAATTTAGGATTCATATGTATAATTGAGTTCACAAAAGCTTACCTAATTCTTGTTTTATATTATTGTAATAATTAAACTGTTGACTTTGTAAATGTTTCAAGTTGTCATCTAACACTTCAAAATTGTCAAACATGCGTTCAGTAAATTTTTCACATGCTGTTTGAATTTTAACATCCACATCTTTGCGACGATCAATGGTTTTCTAAGATGAAAAGGACAAGTTACAACAATATTCGTCTACGTCGAATAGTAAATAAAACAACATTCATGATGTTGAAAATTACGTTTTTGTTTTATCTAATATTCCAAAAAAAAAAAAAAAAAAAAAAAAAAAAAAAAAAAAAAAAAAAAAAACAAGGGGACAGTTGGTTTTAATTAATTACAATCTTCACGGAATAACATAGTACATACTATTTTCAAAACTCGCAACACAGCTCATCAGTGTTTATGTGTACATACTTACATACACATACATTGTATGTATTGCACAGTTTTATTAACAGTAATTTTCACAAATTTTTTTTATGAAAAATTTTGTAAATTATACAAAGCATATAGAATATATATGTAGGTACATATGTAGCTAAGACCACAGTAAATATTTTTTAAATAATTAGTTTTTGAGGCTTCTCGGATGAGTTTTGTAGAACTTTTAAAGGATTAAACAGAAACATTAAAAAAAATTTTACTTTCTTACAAAACGAAGTAGCTAATGTGAAACACTCACCGTCATGATTATAATTCAACAAAATATATACTTTTGTAGATGAATATTAAAACTTTATTTACTTTCAGGTCCAGCCTCGACAGTTAAGCGCAAAAAAAAAAAGAATATAGGAAACCTGTAATATTTCACAAACTGATTGCAACTGGAACAAAAAACCAGCTCGAAACATTCAAACGATTAAAGTTGTGCAAAAGTTAAATTACACTTAGCGGTCAGTACAATAAATAACATAATTTCTCCACTTTTTTAGAGAATATGGGAGACAAAAAAACATATGTAAAATACACAGTGCTACAAAAAATATTACCGATACTTAAAATTCTCAATATACTACATACATATGCATGTATTCCCCAAATGTGAATTTCACGGATTTTATCAGCGTTTGTATTTAAACTCGATTTCAGTGTAATGTTGGGAGATTAAAATCCATGCCCTAAATTTTAATTTTATTAATGTATAGGTAGAGTACAATTTTGAAAAACAATTTAAAAATCTTATGTGGCCTTATTAATTTGGAAAACACTGTACTAAAGAAACAGATTAACATAATAAATGGAATTACAGACAATCAATAACAAAATTTGCTGTTATGTATCTACCGTTATTAAATGAGACATTTTAAAACAATAAGAGACAATAGTGGGGATAGAAATGCATTATGTTAAGTGCTCTTAAATAACACTAGTCTACAAAATATAAATTGAACCTGAAAATACATTATTTCTAAAATAATTTGGGTTCGTTGAAGGGGACTATAATGCTCATTTATTTTTCTTAAGAGCTATTTTCAACTTTTTCTGTAATTTTGATAACTATTGTTAAATTATATCGACGATGCTACAATTATAAATGGAATGATAAGCTTTCTATCTGCTATGAAGTAAATGAAATGAGAAACTTACATGTAATGCTTCGGTATCTTGTGTGGCAATATCTGCTACTTCCATTATTTTTGTCGCTTGACTTTTCAAGGTTTCTTCTGTTTTTACATGTGACTCAAGTAGAATTTTTTTTTCTTTATACCGCCTTTTAGTGCTATGCAAAACCTTTTTTGTTTCTTGTAGAGCATCTGTGGTATTTTTTAAATTTTCTTCAACTTTATTGAGAATTTCTGTCTTTTCCACCAAATTCAAACTAACTTCATTGAAAATGTTCTCTTTTGATGATAATTCGTCTTTTAAGGCCTTGAGCAGCAACATTTTTTCATTGAGTTCACGATTTTGTGAATCCATTTTAGTTGTCAATTCCACATACGTGTCTTCAGGTAAATATATACCATTTTTATCTCTAGCTGCCATCAAATCACGCTTAAGTTTATCGATTTCCTCGGTGTATTCTCTTAAAATAACTTTCTTTGTTAATTTTTGATTTACTTCGGGCTTATTTTGTATGTTTTTAGCGCGATGAGCATATTCTAAAGTACTTAGAGTTTCTTCAATATCTTTATGACCCGGAGATATGGTGGCAATTATTGAAGTTTTCGTACGACCACCTGATTATAAAATAGATTTTAATTATGTTTACTTAGCTAAACGCATAAAATCTGCTTTTCTTTAGAAAATATAAATTTTGGAACTTTGCGAACTTTTTATTAAAACCTCGAATAGCAATTTTTTCAATGCTTTCATTTTTCCAACATTGTAGAGTCTTTTTATGTTTAAAATTTAAATTTAACTTTAGCTTACCCAAAGATTCCTGCAGTAAACGAGTCAGCTTGGATTCTCGATACGGTATATGTGGAGTTCTTTCTACAAGTGCGGTAATAACGCGGCCCAATGTCAACAAACTTTGATTAATATTCACCGTTTCTCTTATACGTATTCCTTTCTCATTGCCGGCCTTTGAAGCGTTTTCACTGCCGGCCAAATCAACTAAATTTAGTTTTCCTATTTTAAGCATCTCCTCACCGTCAATACCGTTTTCTTTAATATGCACAAGTATGGAGAAAACAGTATGCGAACGTGATGATTGTGCGTTCATCAAAGTGGATGCTGTTTTTCGTCGTTCTTTGCCTTTTTCCAACAGCTTGTAAACATCATCTTTGCTATGAACAGGTATTTCTTCGAGACCCTGTATTATAACAGATCCTTTTTTACTATTATCATCGTAGATTCGTATTTTCGTGCTTTCATCGGAGGATAGCAAATCGCATAGCTCTTCGTTGTATAATTCCAAATATGAAATCCGCATTGAAAACTCAACCTTCATCAAGCGCAATTCGTCAAACAGGTGGCACAAGGCTCTAGGAATCATGCCTATATCCGAGTCCTGATTCAAAATAAAACCAAATCAACATCATCTTTTTGTAAAAAAAAATGGCACTCGGGGACTGCCGCGGTAAAGCTATTGCACAGCATTTTTTATCAACTTATGCAATTATGTATATTATTACGTTTTGTTTAATAAGTGCTTCGTTATTCTGGCAATACTGTATGTTAATGATATCAATATATCAAATGTTAATGTTAATCAATAGCATACTTTTCCTTTAGGGGTTAACATACATTAGGCGATTTAAATAAAAACAAACTTAGTGCCAGGTTTTTTCCTTTCAAAACAAATGACAGATTTTTTCGTTTCAAAAACAAAAGACTTAAGCAACAAAGGTTTAAAAATTTCTTGATTCTTTCGCCTCAAAGCCCGCGGTAGAAGCTATGCAATAGCTTAAAAGTTTTAGTTTTTTTATGATGACATTCTATTTTTAATACTTAAAACGTCCGTTTCAAACACAAGTTCATATATTTTAAATACTTCATAGGGTAAGTGATCCTAAGTTCGGCATATACCAGTAGTCGGCAGTTTTCAAATTTAAACTCAAATAACTAAGACCAACAGTGATAATATATTAAAGTAAGAACACATAAGCTTCACAAATACTCTCAGAATTCTATATGAGAAAACAAAATTGAGCATATTTGCGTAGTTTTTGCAGTCGTTGGCTTTAGATAGTGACTCTCTTTCAATACGTGTGCTTATTTCTTAGTAAAAATTTAGTGGAGAAGCCGACTTTGTAAGGCAAGTAAATACGTTAATTTAAGCAACTTTAAATCGGAAAAGTTTTTAAAAGGCTGAAATCTGCTCAAATAATAGTATTACAGTGTAAATTAAAAAAAAAAAAATAATTTTTCCGATATATTAATGGATGCCGGTATTAGGAACAAAAAAATTTTTAATTTTCCAGTAGCAAATTCTTCCCATTGAACTCAAACTTGAGAAAATTGTTTATTCGGCATTTTGCATACCATTGTTTGTATAAAAATTGAGTTTAAAACAAGTTTACCTAGTAGTTGGCATAGTTTCTAATTATTTCTTTACAACTTGCCGACAATAGTTATCCTAATGTCAGTAGTTTTTTGTACTAGTTTTGTTTAACTAGAATGCCAAAAATATGTTGAGATTTATACTAACTAGTGTCAGGTATAATTAGAATTAAAATATGAATACCAAAAGAAAAAGGCCGCTCCACAAATATTCGGAACAGTGTGTCTACAAGATGCACTGACTGAAATAAGAGAAGGCGGCATATCCATATTAGGGTCCAGCGGCAAATGATTTGGCGAAATGTGGTTTTCCACTTAAAATGGACGATTTACTGAACACAGAAAGTAGTTTTTTTACTTTTCTGAAAAGGCATCCTATCATTGAGAGAAGCTGAAGGCATTACTAAAGTGCTCGCGGTTATAACGGAGGAAAGTATTAGAAAATGGTTGTCCAAATTGAAAAAATTTTTGAGGGAACAAAATGAACATTACATTTTGGAAGCTCTGAGGGACGAGACTAGTGTTTCCATGTGTCTCAAAATTAGAAAAGTACTGTCACCAAAGGAATACTGCAATGTTTACACAATCCTTTTTGTTCGGTTTTTCATACGGTTCTTTCGGGTCTTAAAATGGAAGAAACGATTAAGAACGGGTTTCGAAAGTGTGGCCTTTATCTATTTAACTCTGATAGTTAGGATTATACTAAATGTGTTAGAAATCGTTTAGAAGAATTAGCAAACGGTCTTAAAAATGTTAAAACATTCAGAGAAACGGATTACGATTAAGCCATTTATATTATCAACCTCATGAGCTGTAGTTTATTTGAAGTAGGGATTGAATCAAATGTAGTTGTTGAGGAGATTCGTGCATTAAAAAAATGGAGAAAACATTCAAAATATCGAAATTTAAGGCAACGGTGCAGAGCAGTCAGGGACATAAATATTTAATGACGATGGAAATGGAGAGCATACAAACAACATCACCGGCTCTGTATTGTTCAAATCCAACTTCTTCGAAAACAAAGCAAATCTAAACGTTTCGTGCTCCTCTCCAACCTTACAATTGCGAGTCGACTGCCTTATAACTTGATCCTATTCGCTCTTCTCCAACAGGTAATTTGACCAAACGTATTAGCTACACAAAGCTAATTAAAAACCCAGAATCATCGATGTAACTATCTTTCATAAATCATCTTTACTACCCAAAGCAATCATCGTCCATTCAATTAAAAACCAGAGTTAGGGCCGCCAGTGCTCTTGCATGTAGGACCCATATACGGATGAAAGAAACTGAAAACTTCGCTAAAGCTGAAGGTGTGAAGGAGCAAAAACTGGAGGCCAAAAAAAAAAAAGAAAAAGGAATCAACCCGGTCAAATTTAAAACACCAAAGCAAAAGTAAAAATGTAGCACTTGTTCTGAAGTGTTGGATTCGGATACTGAAGATGATCAACTAAAATATTTTGGGTGTGATACCTGTCTCTGTGGTATCACCTTAAATGCACCAAATTCAAAAATATGCAATGCGATGACGTTATGGGATTAGGAAGTATCTTCCTATATTTTTTTAATAGAATTAGACTCCTCGAATGCACATATATGTATATAGGTATACAATAACTAGCTTTTACCTTTAATATATCACTTACAAACAGTGAATTTCAAGGACTGAAATGTACAAAAATATTATTTAGTATTAATATTTTAATTTTTGGTCGATTATGAATTTATTCTTTGTGCCTGCATGATCTCATAACAAATGTAGAAGCGTAGTTAATTTAATTTTAAATAAATAACAGTATGATTTCTAAATCAATGTATTGTTTTCTTAACTAAAATATGATATGGCGACTATAGGAACGTGACATGTCGAACAGTGGTGCTGACTATAGACAAATATGCTCTTTTTTACATAATCTCCTAATTTGCCAATTTTGATATAAATATTTTTATAAATAATTTATTTTGCCTTAATTGATTATATATAATAAGTTCTTTTTAATCCAATATTTAGCTCATACAAGCAATGGCACCAACATCAAAATTTACAAAACCCTTAAACTGTCGACTACCGGTACACTTACCCTATTGCCACAAAATAACAAGTATTGAACTGTACTTACGTCTTCCCATGATGATTTCAATTCAGCGCATTGATTTCCAACCATGGTGTGTGTTTTACCTGTGCCGGTTTGCCCATATGCAAATACCGTACAATTATAGCCAGACAAAACTTCTTCGATTAAAGGCGCCACAACCGATGCGTACACTTCCACTTGTTTTGAATCCGGGCCAAAGGACCGATCAAAAGTAAACTTTTTTGTCAATTTCGAATCTGGTGTGTGACGGGTTACAATTTCCTTATGGGATATTACGTCTACTATTTCCGCTGAACGCAAGCATCTTTCACGAGCATTAAGGGGCCTACGAGCATGTTTTCCGATAAAATTACGATACTTCAATACATAATTGATACTTACCTGGCGCGTACATAAACTTGTATGTTTTGATTAACTTTCTTAGTTGTCTGCATTTGGTTCGTATTAGCTCCTGACGTATTCATTATTAATTAATCCTGTATAAAAAGCTTTTTTGAAAAACTTGTGTATCTTTAAATTTCGTTTTTCTTGCTAAATTATTTCTTTATTCCACTATTTTGTGCTTTGAATGTCAAGCGCGCTTGTATACGAAATTTTTTTTAGCGTTACCCTGTGTTGGAAACATAATCGACATATTCGAAAAAACCGTCCATTCCAAGGCGAATTAAATACTCAATTCACCTTGGTACATTAATCAAATGTTCGCTTAGTTTCGTTAATTTTTTAAACTAAAAGTAACGTCCAAGGCGAATTAATTAATATATTATTATTTATTAATTTATATTATCATGATAACGTCAAATTGCTGAAAACTTTTGTAAAAATGCAGAACATATTTAGAACAGGTACGTGCTAGGCAAATTCATAGCAGATAGACTCGGCTCAATTCGCTTTGAAAAACCTCCAGTTACTTTGTCAAAATATGTACCGAAAAATCAAAGCGAATTAACATGTACATGTACATATATGTATGTATCACATCCATTTTTCAATACTTTGTTATATGTATGTATTTTAAACAATAAAAAAAAAGCTAACCCAACTTTTAAACATAATCAATTTTTGACACTTCAGATTCGCAGCTGATCTCTGTTTTGGCTTATGAGGCCACCTGGTCTTTAATTCGCCTTGCCGAAAAATGTGAAAACAAATCATTTGACAAAGTAACTTCCAAGGCGAATTAATTATGAATTTTCCTTGGTAACTTCCGCACAAATACAAGGGGTGAATTAAGGCGAAAATAATCTACTGTGCTGTTGAGACTACCTGTTATGAAATTCGCCTTGGTGAATACATTACATCCATGGTCTAATAATCAGGTCTGCGCAAGAAGGAATATGGTTTTTTGTAGGGTTGTGTTTTGACCGTTAAATAATCTGCAAAAATATGGTAAGTTAATTCGGTCTTGTCAAAAGTTGTTACATTTTTGGCCGCCATCATGAATATTTTTGTTTACGTTATGCTTTTTGTTTTTGCATAACCAATAAATACATACAAAACAACTTTTGTTTTGTTTTGTATACAGCTTTGTTTTGACAATTTTGAATGAATTTTACACAAACAAAATGCATGTCGTTTTTTATTGTTGTATTCTTACGCGCACCTTATTATTCCACCATGATTACATCATGGCGTATGAATTCGCCTTGTTGCATACAAATCGCGGTACATTTACTTACAAGGTAACGTTGATAGGACAGTTAATTAAAAAAATTGCCTTCGGCTATCAAATTTTTAACAAATTGCTGTTGTCAGAAAACTAGTGTTAAAGGCAAATTGAAAAAACTCATAATTATTTGACAGCAGCAGACTATAGTCATCAACACACTATATTGGTTGTTTTTTATAATTAACACTACCTTGTGAGTAAATGTAACTTGTGCCGGTGTACACATTTTTATATATCGCCATTTTAATATCTGGAAAGTGCAAAAAAAAATTCTGATTAATAAAAAGAAATAATAGAATATTTGGAAAATCATTAAACTACATTTGAAAAAAGTTATTTAAGATGTCTGATTATCGCTCGCAATCTCGCGATGGAGGACGAGGTGGTAGTGGTCGTGGAGATTACAGTGATGATGATCCACCAATGTCCCGACTATTTATTATATGCAATAAGGCTCATACTGAGGAAGATTTTCGTGAAGCATTTTCTGAGTTTGGGGAAATTGAAGACGTTTGGGTTGTAAAGGACAAACATACCGGAGATAACAAAGGAATTGCATATATTAAATTTGCCAAAACCTCGGATGCTGCTAAGGCTCAAGAGGAAATGAATGGTAAAACTATAGGTCAATTAGATCGTACTTTAAAAGTACTAGTAGCTGCGAAGTAAGTCGAAAACACTTGAAACAACTTGCAAAAGTTAACTTTTATTACATATTGTGTATTTTATAGTCGTAATCAAGGTTCCAGTAAATCTGATAATGAACATGAAAAATATGTTCGTCTTTTCATAGTGTGCCCTAAAACAGCAACAGAAGAAGAATTGCGCGAAGAGTTTAAACAGTGGGGTCCCATCGAAAACGTTACTTTGGTGAGAGATAAGCCAACCGGTAATCCGAAAGGGTTCGGGTATGTGCGTTATCCCAAGTTTTATTATGCTGCTGTAGCATTCGAAAATTGTCCGTCTAAATATAAAGCGGTATTTGCAGAGCCAAAAGGTTCAAACACACGTAATCAGCGCGAACAATTCGGTGGGCGCGATGATAACTCAATGAGTGGTCGTGGCGGCAATACGAGTGTGTGGAGTGGTAGTGGCGGTAATATGAGTGGAATGGGCATAAGTGGTGCAAGTGCAAGCGGCGGATTTAATAATGGAAGCAATTACAACAGCGATTGGAGCAATAACAATTTCAACAACGAAATGTCGCAATTTTTACGCATGCAAAATGTGCAAGCTCCGCAGCCAACTTGTTTGGAAGTTATTGTTAGCACATGTGTAAATCAAGACCAATTGTGGAGATTGTTTGATATTATACCTGGATTAGACTATTGTCAAATCACTAAAGAATGTAAGTATTAATGCAAGTAATATCAAGTGTACATATGTATGTACATATATTATCGTATAAGTACAATTATACAAAACGAAACATTGTGAGAATTGTGGCCGATATTACCTAGTTTAAATATGCAACAGGCTGACTAATAAGGTACCCGCACCAGCAAAATATAAATAAAAATTATGTTGAAATATGGACAGTGAGATACAATAACGCATTTTAAAGAAAAATCTTATTTCTGTTAATAAATAAAAAATTTATTTATTTAATTGCTTTATACAACAGATGGACCACGTACAAACGAAGCAATTGTCGTGTATGATAATCCAGAGGCTGCAATATATGCTAAGTATGATAGAAATTTTGAACAAACAATCATCATATCATTAATATAATTTTTAATTAAATAAAATTTTAGGGACAAATTACATGGCCTTGAATATCCTGTGGGTGAACGTTTAATTGTAAAAGTGTCTGGTATGAGTTCTTCACGACTTGATACATCATTTATTGATAGTAGGTTTAAAAATTAGTTCTATAAAATTAACTGTAATATAATATTTTTATATAAATTTATTGTAGAACGTACAAGGAAGGATTCTATTTGTAATGTGCCTTTGCCACCGTCGCAGCCAATGGCTCATAGTGATGCTCCAGTAGCACAACGGTTATTTATAGTTTTAGCCTCGGTAATCTATATTACATTTTTTGTATAGCATTTTTAAGAAACCTGTATGATAATCTATGATTATTTTAGAATTTGCCAGTTTCCATATTAAAAAATGTTTTCTCTTGCTGGAAAGGATTAATAGATGTGTATTTGTTGCCTAACAAAAATTGTGGATACGTTAAATATGCCGATAGAGAATCTGCCCAAAAGGCTATACAAATTTTAAATGGCGCTGAAATTTGTGGTGCCAAATTGAAGGTATGTACATATACATATGTATATATATATACTATGTTGAATGTTGCACAATTTATTAATTTAATATTAAATAAACATTTTGTCTCAGGTTATGGAAGCCGAAGAGAGAGGAAATAGTGGGGCCGGTGCAGGAGATAACGATAATGGCAGTCGCAAACGCATGCGAAGAAATTAAACGTAAGTTAACTTTATAAAGTGCACCCATACATTTTTTCAAGTTGTCTTATAAACTTTAGTTCTATTGAAAATGAGAGGTAAGTAAATTGTAGCTTATTGAAATGTGGATATCAAATTACTTTTATTTTTACAAGAATAAAATAGATATGAATATAATTAAAATCATAGACATGGACTTTTCGCCAGCGTAAATGACTTACGAAAGTCTTCATTAAGCTGTAGTGTCTTAACTTTGACCATCAATTGTTGCAACATAATGCAATAAAAATTTTTATTTTCTATTTCCACAGACATCAAATAAATGAACGAATGTACTAAACAAAAACTGAATGAAACATAAAATTTACTTGAATGATAACTGACAGCTACGCAACTTGAATTACCCACAAGCACTGGAAACAAGAACAAAACGGATAAAAGAGCGAAAGAAAGGACTTGTAAGTGAAACCTGGACCAAATTCTACTACTCCAACTAAAAACAAAATTCCATACTTATACGAACTTCTACCTACTTATAATACATACTACTGCTACTCATAAACATGTTATACAACCAACTCGAGTTTACAACAACTTAATTATGACTAGACATCCAATAATTTTATTAAGTGGGTGAAAGTTACGAGTACAATTACGCAAACTATAAAAACAAAACCGACGACGATGCGTTGAAAACAGAACTAAAAATACTTAGCCAGTACAAATTGTACATTACTGCTTAACCCTTAAAGCAACATACTTGAACATTATTTAACTCTTGATGATGAATAGTAACAACATAAGCAGAGACGTGATAGTTATTTGGACCATAAAATTTCCTTATTATGGGTACGTGCTCACAACATGTGTAGTTTTGACAAATATATATTTCCTGTACAATTGGTTCAAATTATATATATATATATATATATTTTTAATCCTTCATAAGCATTATTAGGTGCGTTTCTACGCGATCACGTAATTACACAAATTTCCCAAAAAGTTTTTTCAATAAAAAATTTGTATAAAGAAAACTGTTTTGGGAACTTTGCTTGCGTACATTATCATACTTATTATTGATTAATATTTTAAACACCTATTGTATATAGAATATGTATAGTAGAATAATCTTTACAATACATATTTTATTTCTTTGTATTGATATAAATAAATAAATAAAATAAAAATTTTAAAGTTCTTGTTTATTAATAATTTGATCAACCACTTAAAGTATTTATAATAGCAACAAGACAATTGTGCCGATTGTTGTTTGTATTAATATTCTACGAAATAAAATTATAAAAAATATACATATATAATGAAATTTTGATTTAATCATACCCTTTTCTAAACGAAGAAGTGTTACAATTCAAATATTTAAACTTGGCAAAATACGATTAAAGTTTTGAAAGTGTTGGAAGGTACCTTGGTAGTGGGTATATACTTATTTATACACATAATGTATTAAAACGTGCTCACGGTTTCTTGAGAGTTAAAAAAAACCTTTTATTAAGCTATTGCATAGCTTTTATCGCGGGTTTTGAGCGCGGCGACCGGATTAAGAAATTCCGTAACGAAAAAACCTAAGACTAGTTCCACAAATACAATACACTGATTTCATAAATAACACTAATCAGCCTAGTCAACAATCACACCGGCCCCTAAAGTATGCTATTGATTTCATTAACATACAGTATTGCCAGAACACATTTTTACATGTATTGTAAGATAATAAAAATATTTTAAACGACATTAACTTCTCATTTATTCAATAAAAGAAAAAAATTTGTTTTCTTATCGGTCACCACGCTCAAAAAGTGTAACTTGAATTAATATCAAATTATCAAAAAAATACTGCATAAATAAAAAATAAATAAATAAATAATTATTATTGCATAAGTTGATAAAAAATGCTATGCAATAGCTTTACCGCGGCAGTCCCCGAGTGCCACACATACTTTTTTTATTGCATAAGTTGATAAAAAATGCTATGCAATAGCTTTACCGCGGCAGTCCCCGAGTGCCACACATACTTTTTTATCACTGATGATATTCACCTGAACTTTGGTAACTCCTGGCATTTCACTGTTGAGCTACAAGCGGTAATTAAGGTAATTGTTACCAGTTTTGCCCTGGTTGTCGATGATAACGATATCCTAAAATAAATGTTCATGGCTCTGATGTGCAATTTGTTGAGTCGCTCAGATGCCTGGGTGCGGTCATTGACAGTCAACTTAATTTTAGTGAACAAATTGATTTAGTAAGCTCTATTTTCGAGAATAAACTTTTCTTCATATCTTGGTCATAATAATCACCCTTATCGTGTTTGGCGTAGTCGAAAAACGACAAACACGATAAGGCTAAATATACATATAATTATATTAATATTGAAGAATATTTGTATGTACATTTTTAAAATTTTGTGTAGTTACGATAACAAGTGCTTGAAAAAATATATGATTTTGCATATTTTTGGCTGACCTGATTATTATTTACTAAATACGAATATTTTAAAATATCTTTTATTATTGTTGTGTACAAGTTTTTAAGATATAAAACAAATATCACTGCATTCAATATCAATGTTAATATTAAAAATAAACAAATTAACCTCAAGTTTTTAAAATTTACATCTTTTTTTGGCTTGTATAAGCATCATCTGGGCATTCGTTTTGATTTTGTAAGCACCACTCTGGCTGCAAAGCTTCAGCAGCCACACCATTTTCGACTAAACGTTCACGGTGCATTAGCATGCGAGGTTCCGCTTGACGCCAGGTATCCTTCGGATTTGACCACAAACGTTCAGCTAAAGCACTAGCTCTGGGCCAAAAACGCTGATCTAAGCTATGTTCATCTATCTGTTCTGACCAGATAGCTGCCTCAGCTCCCATTACTAATTGAATATAATCACCGGCAATTGTTTCCATACGATTTTCATATACCTTTTGCCAGCCAATGTATGGTGAGCACCAATTATTGCCATCAGTGACCCAACCAGCACCGCCACAGTCGAAATAAAGTGCATCGTAGTTAGAAACTACAACGCGGAAACCGCGTGATAAAATATCAGTAACTTTGGGATCCATGCCTTTGGTCCATATTTGGATTATATAACGTTGTTTGTCTAAGTATTCATCTAAATAAGGCACTTCAGTAAGTCTACTAGTCCATAAAGTAATGGGAACTTCCTTTCCCTTGCCAGCAACATCTACACGCTTCAATGCCTGTGTTTGGAAATGACCCCATAAACGAATGAAATCAGACTCCTGCAAATTCCAACCTTGTTTGGTTTTCATCCAATTACGAATATTCTCACTACTGTTCCAACAGTTAACGGATACTTCATCACCGCCCATATGAAAAACATCTGGATTGAAGAGATCAAACATATCTTGGTAGATGTCTTGTAAAACATCATACATCTCGTCAACAGTGGGATCCAGTTGGCCACATGGTGGTTCCACGCAATAATCCTTCCATGGCTGAGCATTAAAGCAAGAAGTCATATTTTTGTGCTGCCAACCCTCACCAACATGAGCGGGAGCATCAAATTCTGGCATTACGCGTATACCACGTACACGACCGTATTCAACGATCTCTGTGATGGCTTTGTGACTATAAACTTTGCGAGGAGAATATGCTCCCAATTTATAAAGTTCTGGTCTTGTTTTAATCTCCATTGGAAAACTGTGAGAATCAGTAATATGCCAGTGGAATGTATTTAGTTTTACCATAGCCATTGCATCTATGTACATATGTATACAATATTAAATTAATTATTTATTTAAGTACATACATATATATAAATATATATATGTACATATCATAGCTTGGGAATTTCGATTAGAATTAGAAATCATTACGATTAGAGAAATAAAATAATCTAATCATTAGAATTGAATTTTGATAAAAATTTCAGATTACTAATTGATTAGATTAGAAATAATCAAAAATCTAATCACAATTAGTGACGATTAGCATTTCTAATCAAATCTAATCAAAAAAATAATTGATTAGATTTCTTGATTATTTTTGATTAGATTTCATTACAAATGCTAATCGTCACTAATTGTGATTAGATTTTTTTGAATTATATATGTACATATAAGCAGAATCAGCACACATGCACCGTATGCAATTTTATGCAATATTCAAAATCTGTTACATTATGTAAATATAGCAACAAATGTGATAAATAAATATTTTCTTTTCACAAAAATAGTTAAAAATAGTGGATCTGATCAAATCTAATCAAAAATAATCAAGAAATCTAATCAATTATTTTTTTGATTAGATTTGATTAGAAATGCTAATCGTCACTAATTGTGATTAGATTTTTGATTATTTCTAATCTAATCAATTAGTAATCGTCTAAAATGGCTAACTAATCATAATTAATCAATTTTTCAGCACAATTAAAATTTCTAATCAAATTGCTAATCATTAGGATTACTAATCATTATTCCCAAGCTATGATACATATACATATGTATATGCTAAGTTTCACTCACAAGTATGTACATACATACATACATATGTATGTATAAACTAATACCATTCTAAATTAACAGAAATACGTACTTACCTAATGTTCGTTTAATCGCATTTACACTATAGAAATTTCTTGATGTATCTAATAAAACACCCCGCCATTTAAATACTGGTTCATCATGTATAATGGCTCTGGACATAATTTGCAGTTCTCTTCTTATATCATCGTAAACAATTAATTGATTTAGTGTTTCTAAGCCATGGCGAGCACCAAAGCAAGATTCCGCTTTTATATTTGCGAATATTTCGTGATCACGTGATGTATTAATTTCTAATTTATAGCTTTCATTTGTGTCTAATGTTAATCTCGCCTTTTCATTTTCGTGGTCATTTTCGTCTAATTCAATAGTGATTTTGAGTGGATAGCCCTTGTTCTTTAAAACTTCAAGATTTGGCACTTTATTTTCGACAAAACCCATAAAACGTTCTCTGTTATATTTCCAAAATGTTTCCTGGTTACCATAAGTAGGTAATGTAAACTCAATAGCATTCCGATCTATATGTAACAGAGTCGAATCGAAGTCTACTTTACCAGTCGGTTTTGGCCATATTGTTCCCACGGTGTCATCGCAAAACATTCGGCATACTGGTAAACTAATAGCTTTGTACCAATTATTTTTTTCTAACTCGACTTTTATACATTTGCTTTCACGACATTCATATCCATAAATCAGGCTGAAATTTTAAAATTGTTTGGTAGCGAAATATCGAAAAAAATAATATAAAAATAAAATGAGTTATTTGTGTATTGTTATTTTTATATAAACAAAGTGGATCTTTTACTCGAAAAAACAGACTTAAATTAATATATAATACTTCTTAATATGTACATATTATTCGAGCTAGTAGTCAATAATTAATGTTTTCAAAAGTTACGTTATTTGTTATGGGTTACCTAATCTGTATGCATTTTATTGGTAGCTAAATACCAACTCATCTATATAATTTGAGAGATATCAGTTTCGTAGTGTTGTTTTAAGTGTGTTCATTTACTTTACTAGTAAAAATTAGTAACGAGAGAGTAACAAAAATTTTTCCAAAATTACTCTCAAAAATGTGAAAAAGTAAATGAACACTTTACTAGTAACAATTTGCAAGTTAAAGTAGTGTTGTAATGTATAGGTATATATGAGTACTTAATAACTACCTCTATATTTTTTGGACAAATTAAAATAAAAATAATGTGATTATGGTCATTTATATTTTCGAGTACTGCTTGTAATAGAATGATGAAAAGTTTTGCAATTTTATTTAATCTAGTACTAGGCGTAGTCGAAATACACTAAACACGATAAGGGTGATTAGCTACTTTTGAATAGAATGAATGAATAAAATATCTATTTTTAATTAGTTTACACGCTATAACATATTATCTGGCATATTTAAGAAATATATTTTTGTAATGGATGATTTTCGTGATTTACTTTTACAATTATTATAAATTTTTTGTCCGATTTCGTTATTTCTTAGAAAAAAACGCTATTCGTTAGATTATTGTAGCTTTTTCGATTAATTTCTAAATTTCTACCTAAGGTACTGTAATAAAAAGCTTTATCCAAAATTAAATATCATGTTGCTGCCAGCATTAAACCCCAAAAGCAGTAAAAAAGTAATTTAATAAA
The DNA here is from genome assembly GCA_947311025.1 of Lypha dubia. NCBI lineage: Eukaryota > Metazoa > Arthropoda > Insecta > Diptera > Tachinidae > Lypha > Lypha dubia. The sequence goes on along the minus strand of OX371263.1, from coordinate 79,689,613 downwards.
TTATGTGTTAATTTACGCTTATAAATAATAATTAATAACTGTTAATAAGGCAAAAAATAAATTAGGTAATTTGAAGATTGGAAGTACATTTAAATTTTTTATATATTAGAATATTTTTCAAATATTATCAAGTTTCTTTTATTTATGTAATTAAGGTAAATAAAAACAACTGCAAAAGAAAAAGCAACAAATTAATTTGTTAAACATAAGTTCGAACAATCATTTCGCAATATAAGTGAAAATAAATCTCTCTGCGGTCCACACGTGGACATATGGTGGCAGAAATAGAATTTGATAGTTAAAAACATTACTATTTCAAAGTTAATTTTAAAAATAATTTAATGTATTTGCAAATATATATCTGAACTAATTGAATTATTTGCCTGCTTAGTGTAAAGTACCGAGTACCTAGGTACTCACAATATTTACAATATTAGAAATAACAGCTGGTCTGTGAAAATTAAAGAAAAAAGAAAACAAAAACATTTCAATTCCATTAGACATCTTATTTTGCTTCTGTTGTTCCTAACATGGTCTAATAATCAGGTCTGCGCAAGAAGGAATATGGTTTTTTGTAGGGTTGTGTTTTGACCGTTAAATAATCTGCAAAAATATGGTAAGTTAATTCGGTCTTGTCAAAAGTTGTTTATATTTTTGGCCGCCATCATGAATATTTTTGTTTACGTTATGCTTTTTGTTTTTGCATAACCAATAAATACATACAAAACAACTTTTGTTTTGTTTTGTATACAGCTTTGTTTTGACAATTTTGAATGAATTTTACACAAACAAAATGCATGTCGTTTTTTGTTGTTGCGTTGATACGCGCACCTTATTATTCCACCATGGTTCCTAAGATACATCTTTTTAAATTTTCCAAAATAATTTTATTTGCAACTTAATTTAGAAATATTGTTTTGTAAACACAAACGCAAACATATTTATTACAAACATAATTATTACAAGTAAAAATTTTACTTGTAAAAACTTGCAAGAATTTTTCTGTCTCTCAATTTTTTACGCTCTTTCGACGCTCTCTCGTTGCAAATATTTTGGGTTAATGAACGCTTTCTAGTAACAATTGTTACAAATTTGTAACAATTTTTAGTAAATGAACACAGCTTTTCTTAATTACTCTAAAATTTATTGTCAAATTGAGTTTAAGGAATCAGATACTTTTTAACTCGAAAAACTGCGTTTAATGCCGCAAATTTCATCAAAGTCGCTTAAATGGCTTATGATATATCGCTGTTGAAAATTTCCTTTTTATTTTACCTACAACCTTTATACAACTAATCTACCATTGGTTGAGATTAATAGTACATATGGGAATTTCCACAGAAATGTCGACGTTACGTGACAAAAAGTAGACTTTTCTGTGGAAATGCCCATATTTGAAAAAAAAAATAAACCTCCCTTTTTTTTTAATATTTGTTTTACTTTGAAATTGTCTTAAAATTATACATGTATGTATGTACATATGGACATACAATCCATAGGCATATTTGATTGATGCGATTAGGATGATAATAATTAAATACAATTTTAAAAATATAATTTTTATCCACATAATGAATGATTAATCTTTTTCTAATAGTGCGATAAAAAATCGTCTGCAAATTTGAGCCTTCGCTAATAATTTCAAGATAGCCGAATTTGATAGCAAATAAGTCAACCAATGGACTTTGTTCATCTCCTCTGGTGTGTGTATATCGTATATATTTACGTATTAATTTCGAGATCGTCTATAATCTTTTCGTCTCGAGTTTTTTTTTTAGTTCTCCGGACACTTTTGTTCAAGACTTGTTGTTTGTGTATTTTGACAAAAGTTTTTTCAATAATTTATTGGTATAGCACTGAATATGTATGTATGTACATACATATCCTTGAATTACATTCCCAATATGCTGATATTGGGTAAATTGTGAAAGTAAACTTGAATTTATTAAATTACCGTATATTAACCGTGGGTCAAAAGGACGCATTTTTTCAAAAGATAATTAAGAAAATACCTATTTAAAGTTTTTCAAAATATGTACATATGTATGTATCTGCCGAAAGCATCGTTAAAATAGGCCATGAACGATACAATCGACCTCTCCATGCTTCAGGTCAAACATGGCCCGCAACGTTATATTTTTAAATTTTGCAGAGTTATTTTGGTTTAAATTAATTAAACAAGTATTTTATAAAAATTAAAAACACATACATACATACATACATATGTATTTTAAAATGTCATATGAGCCATGTTGACCCATATGACTCAAAATAAAAATTATAAAAAATTATGTAATTTAAAATATTTAAAGCACATTGATTGCAAATGGAATACTTTTTGTTTTAATAAAAAAATTGGTATGCATACTTATAATTTAATAGACATGCTCAAAAGGTTTATTATTGCTATTGTTACTAAATATTTTTATTATGTACATAAATATGTATGTATGTACATACATATATGTACATAAATGTACTAAATATTGTAAAAAATATTTATTATGCTTACATACTTACTCTTCACTTGATCCAAATGTATTTTTGGTAAATAACCCTAAAAATATACTTAATAATGGAAACAACACCCTTATATCCATCTGCAGTGTATGTACATACATATGTATGTATGTATGTATGTTTTAATGAAGATACACAAAACAAGGTCAGTTAACTACTAACGAAGCCAACACAAAGCTCGACTTGAAACAACAAATATCTCAAGTCAAATATAACTTTATTTCGGATATTATTTTCATAAAACTACAACAAAGAGTATTATATTTATACCTAGAGGTAACAGAGGACTTCGGATACTAAAACACAATACTGATGGTTTTGTGTTTTTTCTTTTGTTTCGTTGAAAAAATGCTAAAAGAGAGAAAAAATTAATTGATTTTGTATCGCTTATTAAAAACTATGTATGTACATACTATGTATGTAGAAATAATACGTACATATGTATGAGTACCTACTAAATAAACATGTGCATACTTATGTATATACATACATATACAAATAATATTTTCAACACCTCCATGCATATTTAATTAAATTTAAGTGCGATTAGCGTCCCCGTAAACCTTTGCTATCAAAGATCTTACCATATATGTATGTACATATTGTAAAATAACCATGTCTCTGGGCATAGAGTTGTTTAAACATTATAATACATTCTTATCAAGGAAAACGATGTGATACTTTTTCATTCATTAGGTGTGATCCCGTACTCAACATTGGGAGCCCGCTGGATCCCAATTTGCACGAAAACTGTTCCCGTACTCTAAAATTTGGCAAATGAGAGTGATTTTGTGCAAGTAGTAATCAATCAGCTGTTTAGGAAGTGTGTTCGAGTACGCAAAAGTTTTTACTATTTTTTACTGAACTTTACTGCATTTTACTAAATTGCGTTCGTTTACACAAAATACAGTAAATGAGAACACAAATTGAGAGCGTAAAGTGACAGTTCTTAATTGAGAACTTGCAAATTTTTACTGCAGAAATTTTTCGCAGTAAAGTTTAGTAAAACAAGAAAACATATGATTCAAAAGGTAAACAAACAAAAAGTGTGCAATTTGTGACTAAAATTTTTAACAAAATAAAAATTTAAGTTAAAATTAAACAAAACTTAAAGTAAATTAACATTAAATTGAACTTGTTTGTGAAACAATTACCTACATGCCTTTTAATGGAAAATAAGAGTTATTTTAGTTTGTGGATTTGTTATTTTAATTCTTTGGAGTTGTGAAATTCTAAAGTACTTGAGTACTTAGTACTGCATTTCTTTTTACGATAGTCAGTAGCAAAAGCAAATATTCATGTACTTTGAATAAATTTAACCACACACAGATATGTAAAATCAAATAAAATGAAAAAAGAAAAAATGGGAAAGATTACATATATTAAATTGTTTACATTTTATAAAAATATTTGTGTTTTAAAGAGTATTTAATCGAGTACCGATGAATAAATTGTTCAAGTATCCAAAAATATAAAAATTTTTCAACACTACAATTATTTTCCATCAGCTGTTGCCTAAATCTTACGAATTTTTACAATTTTCCGCTGCCGTACTTTTTTGGACAAACATTTTTTTGGAGAGTAAATTCTTCTCTTTACTCATTTATTACTCATTTACTGCATTTTACTGTAAAAGTAAACAAACGGACCTAATAACAAATAAGAATTTTGAATTTTACCTAACAAAAATAATGATGAAATAACTGTTACTTTTGCAAAAAGTAAAGCAAAATATGTATGTTTGGATATACAAACATAGATATGTATGTGTGTACTAACTAAAATCTCTTAAAAAGTGAAATACTAATCAAAAACAGTATTTATTTTTTTGTTTACTTTCACAGTAATTTCATACAAACTTTTGGGCTAAAAATTTGGTTTTGTGCGTTCCCGTACTTTTGTGCGTTTTTGTCTCTAATTGAGAGAAATTCTTGTTTGCTCTCATTTTACCGGACTTTGCCCAAAAAGTACGGGATCAAAGCTATTAAGTGTACGAAATCAACTGTGTATACATACATACATACACATGTATGTACGTGCATTCTAAAAATAATGACGTGCAGTAAATGGTTGGGTTGCAATTCATCGCTTTACGAATGAATGTATGCATGCATGTACTTATGAACATACATACATAGTATGTATTTATGTACATAGTTTGATTACTTAAAAACCTTGTGTTCAATTCTTTTCATGTGTATTTCTTAAACGAAATTCTAATTTTTTTATTTTAATTCACAACGTGATTTTACCCAAACTAAAATGTATATATGTATGTATGTACATATGTATGTATGTACATATGTATTTTACTATTCAGTAAAATATTAGTTTCATTAAAATAAATTTTCTTCCTTAATCTACTTCGATCTACATATGTATGTAAGTATGTACATACATACATACATATATTTCATACTGAATTTGAAATCACACTAAATGTTATATGTAATGATTCCCGAACGACTGTTTTTGCTTACAACATGGTTTTTATGGACATCTAGTTACATATTGTTTGCGAAACGTTTAAACATTTGAAAGAGTCAATATATTACAATTCAGACTGCTATACAAATGCTTGTAGGGATGCTCACCTAAAACATAAACTTTTTATGGCCTTTCTCCAAGAAGAGTATTTAAGCCAAGTCATATCGATAAACTAGTTAGACTTGTATGAAAAAGCTTAATACAAGCTGCCAAGTACGAATAGTGGTTGAGTATACTACATACATACATATATGCATGCAATTATTATTGTTGTCATTGTGGGTATGTATGTACATATGTATGTACTTATGTACATACATTAAGCCGGCTCACAGAAGAAAGTATTTTGTAAACATTGCAAATTACCTGTTTGGTTAATTAATGATTTTGGAAGTCTCATCTATTATTCCTACTACTTTAGTCGTATATGGCCCTATGTTTATGTACTACCTGCAAGTTAGGTAATCCCAATTAAGGCGTACTGTAATTCGCCAGGCCATGTTGAGTCCTATAAACACGATGTGTAAATTACACGAAACATGTTGGTAAAATATAACGTAATTTCTTCACAACCTGGTATCTTGGGAATAATATTTTCCAATAGTTATTGCGCTGCCACTTACTTAGTTTACATAAATAATATTAAAATCCCATTTGGTTTTATTAACTTGTAGTCTTGGCGTACTTAAATAATTGTTGTTTCTATCGAACCCAATACTAAAGATATAATAGTATGTAAGTATATACATACATACATATTGCATATATGAATAACTGTCCAACCCCTAACTGTCTTTAATGTACCATGGAACACTAATTATATACACATGACTATAATTTATTACAAATTATTTATTGATAATGCTTTGTACGTTAACAAATTATTTTGTATTTCAGAACCATTTTAAGTGGGGTTGGATCCTTTCTGCGTTAGAGTATTATCTTCGTAAGTCTCTAATACATCTGCTAAATGCTCATTGTCTCTCGGTTTTTTGAATTGACGTTTTTTGTTGGCAATCTTTTTTCGTTTAGGAACCGGTTTTTTAGGACCATGATCTTGCATCGAACGTATCCCCTGTTTCTCCAAGTATTCGTCAATTTTCGCATCGTCCATGGCATCTACCGTTGCAGATCGCCAAAGTTTTTGAAATTCCTCATCGACCTAGATTTAATACATCATAAAAATAAATTTAAAGTATTTGAAGCTTTGCCAACACGCCCAAAAGCTTTTTTTACATATTGATCATTATAGAAAATTAGGATTAAATAAATTAATAAAATCTTTGCTTTCAGGAAAGGAACTTCTCAAAAAAGTCGAGCTACGCTGTTGTTCAGCTAAAAGCTTTATGATTAGTTTCCCAACTTTATGTACGTCATGGAATAAACTTAAGAGGTCAGACCCAACCAAATTTTAGTAACTTGTAAACTTAAAGGAGCAAATAGGCAAGTTATAGTTAGTTTGGAACAAATCTAGTTTAGTGACGCAGCTCCAAATGAAAAAAAAATTACATAGGGCGATAGAAAATCGAAAAATAAGACGAAAATTTTATGTGGTAACTTTCTCGGAAACGCATAGTTTTCGAGTTATTGACCTCTGAAGTTTTTATATATATGTGCGATTTCCCTTTGCATTTCTCAACGTATAAGAGGACAATTTTGGTATCATTTGAAAGCTTTTGACTAGATCTATATGAATTTGCAAATTTTCTATTTAAATTTTGAAATATTTAGGTGTCAAAGCAGTTTTTTAGATTGTCTGCATAGCCGGCCTTTGACCGGGCTTAGTGATTTTCTCCACCATGGTATATCCCGACACGACGGTATATAGAATAGATGTTCTGCATAGCCGGCCTTCGGCCGGGCTTAATAATTTTCTCCACCATGGTATCTCCCGACACGGCGGTATATAGAATAGATTTTCTGCATAGCCGGCCTTCGGCCGGGCTTAGTTATTTTTCCCACCACGGTATTTCACATCTCACATACATACATATATGTATATATACAATAACTCGAAAACTATGCGTTTCCGAGAAAGTTACCACATTAAATTTTCTTATTTTTCGATTTTCTATCGCCCTATGTAATTCTTTTTTTTTCATTTGGAGCTGCGTCACTAAACTAGATTTAAGCCGTTACTTTGAACTTAAAAAGGAAAGCACCTAGTTTTGTACAAATAAAGTACCTACATATATAATGTCATTGATTTAGTACCAAAAAGATACAGCAGCCATACCAAAATCATACCGTTGAACGTCGCGTAAGCAACAAGGTACATAGTTTATGTACATTCTAAGAAAAAAAACTTACTTCAGATGTACGGAAAGTACGTACCCTGTTGTATATGCGACGCTCTAATTTAGGTATGGCTGTTAGTTTCTATTCGTACACGAAATTGCCAAAACTTACCTAATAATACTTTTAAATACACCATTTGTATTCAAGAGTTTTTGGTAAGTTCATATAACTTTGAGAATATTACTTAAATCTATCATAATTACTAATTCAAAATCTTTATCTGGGTAAATAGTACTTACTGTGAAATTGGCCGTGCGGTCATTATAAAATAAAATTTTCTTTTTATCGATTGGTCTAACAATAAAAATAATTTCTGAGGCACGGTTTTTTAAAACTTTCTCACAATGAGGCAGAGATTCTTGTACATCTTCCATCAGTATACCACCTAACCCTTTCAGATCATGCTGCTTTAATAATCGTAATAGGCTTTTACCATCTTTGATTTTATAAACTGGTTTGAAGCTAAACCTTATACCATCCGGAGTTACTTCTATTTTAGGATTATTCATTAGAGCTTCAGTTCCCAGCCACTGTTTGAAGGCAATGACTAGCATTTAGTTATATGTAACCGAAAGTTTTTCTAACATACATTTTTAACCGATTGTCCTACATCCAACTGATTTGTTTCGTCTAAAATATCTTCCAGATTTAAGGGATGATCATCACCATCCTGATGTCTTGTACGCATGTGTTTCACAATTTTTGCTAACACACCAAATCTGTATTGCGAGCTTCCAGCCATGGTTTTGTATGTGTTCGAGTCCAACTTTGGTGCCGTAGGTGGACGCATTTTTCTCTTAACATCTTCTCTAGGTGGAGCAGACACCGGCTCAGCTTTTACTTTTTTTTCAACACTTAAAATAAAGATTAGAAACATTGTAAATATTCGGGGAAACATACATACGTTGGAGTGGCCATAGCCCTCTTTTTGAAAGCTTCGCGTTCTCTTAATAGTGCTGGATCCATTGTTATATTTTTATTTATTTATTTAATTAAATTTATTAGAAAGAATATATTTTATTAATTTTTACAAACAGGATGTTTGGACAGTGTTTTGTTTTTCTCTATTTAACAGGGTATGTCCAATGCACATTTATATCAGGTACCAAGGCGAATTCAATACCAGGTGGCCTCGTTAGCCAAAAGAGAGATCAGCTGTGAATCTGAGCTGTCAAAAACTGATTTTGTTTAAAAGTTGGGTTAACTTTTTTTTATTGTTTACAATACATAGTGAAGCAATAGTGAATTAAATTGGAAAAATAATAATAAAAAAAGAAGAGAGGTGTCTTAGGACACCCGGTTATAGCTTTGCTCATTTTTTTTTTATAAGGAACGAAGGCGAATAAGAAGAAGTAAGTATGTACATACATATGTATGTACACATAATATTTTCGGTTTTTTGTTAAAGTTGAAATCAAAATAAAAAAAAGAAATTTCGTTTCTTGCAAGGCGAATATGATGTAAATTTGCCAAATTGTGGTGGTTTTTTACTTGCATACACACATATGTACATATACATAAATATATATACATACTTGTTATTGTTTTGTTTTTGTTATTGCGGTTGAATGTGAGTAACACACTATATATGTACATATGTACATATTTTCTCGTCTTGATTTTAAAAAACAACAACAAAGTCGCTTTTAAAGGATGAGCTAATCAAAACAAAAAAAGAAAAACATAACGGGAATAGTGTCGATTATTTATCTTACGAAAAATAAAATTCAACCCCTACCGCGCCATAAATAGCAAAGCTATAAAAACAATACAAATTATTGAGAAGTACTCGAATAAAATGTTATATTTTCCTAACAATAAATTATTTTTTCCACCTTTTTTTGTAGGGTTTTTATCACAGTGGTTGGTTTCTTCAAATTCTGGTATTTCAGGTAACTTGCTCAATATTTGTACTGGGCAGTATCCAAGATGGAGTCCAAACAAATAAACAACAATTAAAAGAATATAAAAATGAATTTGAAACATCACTGAAACACAACGAAAATGAAATAAAACAGCTTTTGGAGGCAATAGAAAAAGATACTATGAAAGAATACAGGAACTCAATAATGCTTTTAAAATTTGCGAGAATAATGTTAAGGAAGTTAAAAAATTTAATATAAAAATCACCGAGTTTGAAGATAAAAACCATGAAATGTGTAAATCAATGGAGAACAATAACATAAAAATGAGTCAATTGACATAATTTTTGAATATAAACGTGAAAAACCCAAAAACATTGAATCGAAAGAAATAGAATATTTTAAATATAATAAGAGGTCGTTCAGGGATGAAATAAGATCAATAATAAACATTAATGAGAACAATGACATAAATTGTAATGTTGATTATTTGGAGAATTCCATAACAAGTGCAATAAAAAAATTTACAATAAAAAAGACTATAAAAGAACAAAATAAAAACAAATGGTTTACAAATGAACTTAGACAACTAAAACAGGAAAAAATTATGAAACACCAAATTGCTAAAGCCGAAAATACGAATGCAGCATGGAATGAGTACAAAAATATAAGAAACGTTTATAAAAACAAAATAACATTTGAAAAAGATAAATATGTCAATAATCAAATAACTAATGCCAGAGACCAAAAACAAATGTGGAAAAAAATAAAAGACTTAGTTCTTAAAAAAGAGCAACCATTAATAAAATCTGTGATATTTAATCAAATAGAATATAAAGAAAATTATACAATAGCCAATCAGTTTAACAATTATTTTATTGATAGTATTAAAACAATTAGAGATAGTATAGAAAATGTGCAATATATAAACCGAGTATCTGTGATAAATAGTATTTTTAAATTCCGTGCAATAAATTTACAAGAACTAAAAATTATATGTAAAACTTTAAAAAATAAACCTGATTTTAATAAAGTAACAATAAAAACAATTCTTGATAATTGGGACATTATTGGAAAGACGCTGCTGAAAATAATTAATAAATCTATGGAAACTGGAATTTTTCCGAGCAATTGGAAAGAATCGATGGTGACACCAATTGAAAAAGTAAGCAAAACACAAAAGTGTGAAGAATATCGGCCAATAAACACATTAAAAACTTGCGAAAAAATAATTGAAAAGGTTGTAAAAGGGCAATTAGAAGAATATATGGAATACAATAACTTGTTCTCAAAATATCAGTCTGGTTTTCGTAAAAAATATTCATGCGAAACTGCTGTAAATTATGTTATACACAGATGGAAAAAAATAGAAAAGAATAATAAGATAATTTCAATATTTTTAGACTTCAAACGAGCATTTGAAACAATAGATAGGAATATTCTCCTAAGTAAACTTTATATGTATGGTATACAAGGCAATGAAATAAAATGGTTTGAATCTTACCTAAGCGAAAGGACACAAACAACCAAAGTAAATAATATTAAATCAACCTCAATTGGAAATGAATATGGAGTTCCTCAAGGATCTGTCTTAGGAGCACTGTTATTTATTATATATATTAACGAACTACCGAATATTTTAAACAAATGTGAAATTGTTCTATATGCAGACGACACGTTAATTTTTACAGAAGGCGAAACGGAACAAATATGTCAACAAAATCTAACACAGGATATGATAAATGTAGAAAAATGGTTAAAAATGAATAAACTTAAATTAAATGAAAGCAAAACTAAAATAATGGAAATAAATATGAATAGTAATATTACAATAACAATCAATAATAAAGAAATAGAAAAAGTGAAACAGATTAAATACCTCGGTTTTATTATAGACAACAAATTAAAATTTAAAGAACACATAGAATATATATGTAAAAAGACTGGCAAAAAAATTGGTTTTTTTAAAAGGATAAGAAATAAAGTAAATATAATAACTGCAATAAACATTTATAATATAATGATTAAACCACATTTTGAATTTGGTTCAACAATAATTTATACATGCTGTACAACTCAACAAATAACAAGACTACAAAAACTTCAAAATAAATCAATGCGCTCAATTTTGAAATGTAACCGTTATACACCTATAGATTATATGTTAAATTGTTTGAAATGGTTAAATATTCAACAACGGCTGGAACTAAACACGCTAATTTTTATCCACAAAATGAAAATAGGAAATGCACCGCAATATCTATGTGAACAATTGAGTTATGTTGGAGAAGTACAACCGTACAATCTTAGAAATGTGATAGATTTTAGAATTCAAACAGCAAGAACTAACGCAATACAGAGAACACTTTTTTACAAAGGCTTAGATTTATTTAACATGTTACCAACTTATATAAAAAATGAAGAAAATTTTGAATTGTTTAAAAGAGGTGTTATAGAGTTTATAAGAAACAACAATATGTAATTATTTTGAAATGTATGATAAAATATAAAGTATTTCAAATACTACTAAATAAATAATAATAATAATAATAATAATGATAATAATAATTTTTGCTGCTATTAAATGTGCTTCTCTTGATACTTTTATTGGTTTCGAGGAAGCTGTTTTAAAACCAGTGATGTTGCTAGATCCAGCGATTTCCATTGAGATCTCAGGTGCTCTAAAATATTCAGCGCGATTTGGCGATTTACTAATAAAATATTCTACAACATTCACCGTTATATTATGCTTGGTATGGACATTATGTTGTTCCAAAGGTTTTTCCGTGTTAATGCAAGCAAATATATCGTGACTATCATCTTCGTTCCAATCATCTAAGCGACTATTGTCTAAGCAGTAGAAAAATAAACAATATTATAAATTGATGCCATTATTTATTTTTATTGCATTCATTTTAATGTTTTATTGTTTTACATTTTAATGTTGAATTTTATGCCACACATTGACGCATTTGTTTTGACAACTCAGATCAAGGCGAATTCTTTAATTCGCTTTGCGACTACCTGGTGTAAATTCGCCTTGCTGCAAACCAGCTGTCAAAAATTACGTGGTGAACAAGCAAATAGGCAACCACAAAACAAGGTGAATTCGCCTTGGCACAAAATATTCTTAGATAGCGAGCGAATTGAATAATTCAATTCGCCGTGTACACTGTCAGATAAAATAGTCTGGTGTGACGAAAAGAATAAAAAAGTCGTGCCCCTTTAAATTAATTGCGTGTGTGATGGCTTAAGTGGATTTATTTTTGCTCTGTTAAAAATTTATTAAGCAATATATAAAACTAATAATATAATGTTAATCGGTTTCCGGAAAAAATTTAGCTGCTGCTGATTGCATATGCTACTTAGCATGGCACCATGCTACATAGATATAAAATAAATACTTGTTATATACATATATAGATATACCGTTATTTTGAAATTCGAAATTTATAAAAATATCTTTTAAGCCGTAAAAACAATGATTCTAATCACAATGTGGATTTCATCATATCAATTCTTACCCTAAATTGTAAAAAACCAAATCTTTTACACCAATTTTAATGAAAAACGGCGTATCCTTGGGAGTATATTTAGCTGGGTCTATGTGTCCCCGTTTTTGACAGATGTATACAGTCGAAGCCCGGTATAGCGATAATGTCAGACCCATTCGTTATAGTGAAAAATTTTATATATAGCAAAGTTTTTTATTTTATTTTATATACTCATATTTATTTAAATTGAATATTAAAAATAACTTTTATGCAATGTTAAAACTAAACAAATTTGAAAAAGTTATTCAAAGTTGTTTGTTTCTGCTGTATTTGCAAACTTTTTTGAACAGCTTCTTCTTGTAATTCTGTTAAAACTAATGACTTCGAAAAAGAAATATTATTTTGCTGACTCCATTGAATGCACTGGTCCAAACATTTAATAACTTCAGCATGATGTTTCAATATCGGCCACTGGAACTACAATTTCTACACTATTTTGTTCATTCTCGTCGTTTTCTTCGTCTGACATGGTATTATCATTTTGGTTCCAAACATTTAAATCTTCTGCATATCTAGTAAGACAAAACATTCGTATGTATGTATGTAAATAGAAAACAACGAAAACTATGTGCTACATTTTCTTACATTTGGAAAAACTGTGCTCAAAAGTCTAACACCACGTCGAATAGAAACGAATTCATCTCCTTCTAAAATTCTTGCCAAATGTATGTCATCCTCCTCATCAAATTCTGAATCTTTGTAAATTAAAACTTTGCTCCAGCATTTAGCTAACGAATGTTGATCACTGTTTCTCCAGCCGAGTGCAATCATACACGATGCATCATAAAGGTTAAGGTTTTTTAAAAAACTAATGACATCATCTACTTCAGAGGTTGTAAGTTTCGAAAGCAGGCTATTTCTGTAATGTAATTTTACTAGCCGAATCGGTAAAATTTTATTTCGAAACGATCGAGGCTTTTTGCTTTTCCAATAAGAAGTGGTGTCACTTTCTTTTTACCCGATGCATTTGCGCAAAAAAGAGAAGTTATTCTTTCTTTTGATAATTTAATACCCGGAGCCGTCCCTTCTCCAGCATGGGCATATGTTTTGTCTGGAAGCATCTTCCAACACAAGCCCGTTTCGTCGGCATTGAAAATTAAATCATGTGTTAAGCCCTCTTCTAGTACAGTTTTCTGCAGCTTTTTTTAAAAAGGCTCTACTAAGTCATCTCTTGATGACAACTTTTCTCCAGATTCCTTTAGAAGTCGTATACCATATCTCTTCTTAAATCTACCGAGCCATCCATCACTTGCGTTAAATCCACCGCTACAAAATTTTCCATGTATTTCAAGAGCTTTTGCTTTGAGTCCCATTCCATTTAACGGAATAAATTTTTTTTCGTTGTTTTAGGAACCATTCGTAAAGTTCTTGCTCCATGTCGGGATACTCTCCCTTTCGAAGTGATCGCCTGTTTTTCGAACCATTGTTAGTGCCCTCCAAATTTGATACAATTTTTTTCCCCATTTTCTTTAATGTGCATATGGAAGATTTTGATATTCTATATTTATTAGATATTACGGACAATGAAAGTTCACTCTTGCACTCTTGCAAAATCTTAATTTTTTCATTTAAAGAAATTCTTTTTCTATTTCCCATATTGCGCTGTACAACAGCTAAGACTCAACTAAAAACAAGCTTCAACTCTTTCATATATGTACTCCATATGAAAGAGTTGAAGTTGTTACTGAGAAAGAAGAACAAACTAACGGTACTATAACGAATATTCTTCTTTTTTGTCTTTGCTTTTCTATTAAAACACATAAATAATCTTTTCTGTGTTTATTTTTCCAATCATTCGTTATACTGAGCGTAAGAAATTTAAAACATTCGTTATATAAGGTATTTAGTACTTACAGAAAACTCATTCGTTATATCGCGAATTCGGTATAATGAGTATTTGTTATACCGAGCGTTGACTGTATTTCGAATACTAGAACTGATAAACATTGGAGTGCAAATTCCGGTTCAGCGTGTTAAAGTAACAAATTCGAGTTCTAGTGGTAAAAAAGTTTACCGAGATTTTTAAAGTATGTAAGTTACCATGGCTATCTTATGAGTATTAATTGAGACACTGCTTTTCATGTTACGACAAATGATTGAAAAAATAACAAAAAAAAAAAATTGAATCTTATAAGATTTTGTTTGTGTTTAAACGAGATTATATTTATAGTTCTATTATTTACTACAAAAGTCCATGCAATGTAATTACATGCCTGTGTTAAAACTAGTTAGCTTTATAATTAGATAAGATTATTTAATGGTATATGTTCTAATTATAACTTTTCTATTGGATTTACTCAGCCCAAGCTTCTTCATCGCGTCCAAATTTGTATGTAAGACTTGCAAATAAAATTAGAAAGTTCTGCATCAGCAAAGCTACTCCTAAGCTGCCGTCTTTTTCAGCTTAAAGAAAGAAACAAATTATAGCTGACGATTAACAATAATTGGAATTTATCATATTTATTATTTCAAATAATTTGCGAGTTTTATGTTTAACAAAGCATTTTTAATTTTCGAAAATAATTTTTAAATTCTCAGATGATTTTTGAAAGCATAAGAGGCTTGAAACTTTTCAAAATTATGGTTGAAGTCTACCGATGGTATGGTAATATGCATCAATGAAATGTATATAAACATTGCTGGGGGATGAACAAATAATTAAAAAATGATTTAAGCAAGTGGAATTCTTAACATAAAACACCGATATCTGGTAGTCATCTTTAAAATGCTTCCTCTTTTATGTATGATGGTACATATACTATCTGATGAATTTTCGTCATGATTAATGTCAAACTACATATCAAAACAACCGTTTTATTGCAAAATTCTCATTTCATTTCCAAAAAGTAGCATATATCGCTTTTAGTCTATTAGCAAAATATTCAACTTTCAAAAAATGTATCTGGAATACGCAGTGCGTAATTAAAGCCTTCAAAACATGAATAAATATGTATATACATAAGTTTTTCTATTTCTGAACGTTAAACTTACGGTTATTTATAAAGTCATCAATCATTACCCAAACAGCAGCAATAATGCAAGCAAAGCCCATGACAAACCCTATCAAAAGCCAAATTTTTGCAATTCTTGCGCCAGATTCGGATGTGTTATCTTCTGAAATCTATTAAGCATTAAATTATTGCTTTGTATTGTATGCATATGTATGAATGTGTTTGGCATTACTTACATGGGAGTTCTTTACTGTGTTGACCATAAAAAAACTTAACGTTCCAAAGACTCCAATAAATACTTGTCCTGTAGTTATTTGATGGTTTTTATCGACTGACATAGCATCAATTAATGTCCACCATCCTGCAAAAAACTGAAAACATTTCTTTTTGGCAATAAGCACACAACTACTAGATTTATTACTAACCAATAATCCGGCAATGAGCGATGAGTTTTTGTTTCGGGCTGTTTCAGATGTAAACCAATATTTTATATTTTCCAAAATGCCCATTTTTCCAATAGATTCTTTAGTATCTACAAATTTGCAATTAATTTCTTTGTTGACTAATGACCAGTGCTGTCGGTGTCGCCGAAACTACCTAAATTTGAGTGTTTAAATAATAAATTAGTCTGGCAGCAGGTGTACCCATGGCCAAATTAATTAGGTCTGTGCAAGACGCCATATGTTTTTTTGTAGGGTTGTTTTTACCGTTAAATAACCTGAAAAAAATCGTAAACTAAAGCTGGATACACCCATTGTTTCGGAACAAAATTTTGTCCGGACAAAATTTTTTGTTCTGAAACATTTTTGTAACACGATTCACTCATTTCGAACAATTTGTCTGGAAAATCAAAGCTACCGTATGAAATACATGTGTTTTATTAATTTTTCAAGGTGGCAGTACAGTGACAGAAGAATTAAATTTGATGTTTTATATGTCAAACGCAGTTATTTTTTATTGTTTAATAAGAAAATTACATGTTAAAAAAATTAATAAAAGTCAGTTAGTTTTTTTACTAGCAATTGAGCTTTTCTTTATTTTTATTTTGCTGGATATAACTTACTATGCGCTTTTATTATACATACTTATAACATTCTCGCTTCAACTTTGGCTGTGAAAATAAAATAGGTGGCAGCTTATTTCAACTTTGTCCGTACAAAATTTAAAATTAAAGCAAAGTAAATTTATACCAAGTATATGCAAGTCTACAAAAACAAAAAACATCATGTATTTTGTTTGTGTAAAAATAATGGATGAATGTCAAAAACAGTTGAGAACAACATGAAGAAAACAAAAACAATTTGTAGAATTATGTATAACAAAGCATAACAAACCAAAATGGCGGACGAAAATTTTAAACAATTTTTGACAGTCATACATTACCACTAAACGAGATAAAAATTAATCAGCTGTTTAGATGCATATACTTGGTATAAATTTACTTTGAATTAAACCAAATCAACCAAAAAATGTTCCGAACAAATTTTGTTCTCTTTTTCTCTCACTCTCAAAAAGAGAAACGTCAAACTTCATATAATAAAAATTTTGTCCGGACAAAAATTTTGTTGGGTGAATCCAAGGCGAATTCATAACAGCTGATCTACTTTTTTCTTGCATAATGGAGACTCGCATGTCAAAATTTGTACATGCAAACATAGGGGCTCATATGTCAAATGTTGTTGTAATGTTGTACTTGTTGTAGTATTAACACTACCTGTTATGAATTTGTCTTGGGTGAATCCAGCTTAACCAAATATGTCAAAAGTTGTTACATTTTTGGCCGCCATCATGAATATTTTTGTTTACGTTATACTTTTAGTTGCTGCATAACCACTAAATACATACAAACTACATTTTTGTTTGTTTTGACTCCCTCGTATATTCCCTACAAGAAATTGCTGATGGAAACTAAAGGTATGTTCACATTGGGGAAATATTTGATGAAAAATATTAAATATTTGATTGCTGTAGTGTGACCATAAAATATTTATTAGAGGGAAACAGCAAAACAGCTGTGTAATGGCAAACAAAATTATTTGCTGCCAAACAAAAATGTGTCTAATGTGAACAAAGTGTGACCACTAAAAGGCAAATAGTTTTATTTATTTTGGGAAAACAATTATTAGATCTTACAAAATTTTTGTAAGAACAAACAGAGTCAAATAAAAAATATCTACCTATAGACAAAATGCTTCAATAAAAGATTTTTACAGCTTATATTTTTTTGGCTGCTTTGTTCGGCATGTCTCGTGATTCTCTAAAACTACTACTGCTGCTGGCTGATAAAAACTTTAAAAAATTATGTTGCTTCCTTCTGCGAGAAAAGCGAAAAATCTCTATAAATTGTAATATTTTTAAAAAGCCAAAATTAAATAAAAACAAAAAAAAAATTAAAAACAGGCAAGAAGTTTGGCAGAATTGCAAATCTCGCGAAAAAGGGACAACTTGCGAAAAATTATTATATATCAATAAAGCCATAATATTAAAGAAAAAAACGCTAAAGCCTTAAAGAATGCAAAACAATTCTTCCTAAATCGAGAATATGGCGAAAATTTGCAAATCCTGTTAACGAAAAAATTACAAACCCACAATTTTGCACATAAATTAATCAGAAATCGCAAAACTGTTAAAAAAAATTAGTTTGGCAGAATTGCAAATTTCGCGAAAAAGCGACAACTTGCGAAAAAATTATTAAATATCAATAAAGCCATAATATTAAGGAAAAAACGCTAAAGAATTAAAGAATGCAAAACAATTCTTCCTAAATCGAGAATATGGCGAAAATTTGCAAATCCTGTTAACGAAAAAATTACAAACCCACAATTTTGCACATAAATTAATCAGAAATCGCAAAACTGTTAAAAAAAATTAGTTTGGCAGAATTGCAAATTTCGCGAAAAAGCGACAACTTGCGAAAAAATTATTAAATATCAATAAAGCCATAATATTAAAAAAAAAACGCTAAAGAATTAAAGAATGCAAAACAATTCTTCCTAAATCGAGAATATGGCGAAAATTTGCAAATCTTGTTAACGAAAAAATTACAAACACACAAACTTGCACATAAATTAATCAGAAATCGCAAAACTGTTAAAAAAAATTAGTTTGGCAGAATTGCAAATTTCGCGAAAAAGCGACAACTTGCGAAAAAATTATTAAATATCAATAAAGCCATAATATTAAAAAAAAAACGCTAAAGAATTAAAGAATGCAAAACAATTCTTCCTAAATCGAGAATATGGCGAAAATTTGCAAATCTTGTTAACGAAAAAATTACAAACACACAAACTTGCACATAAATTAATCAGAAATCGCAAAACTGTTAAAATAAAAATAAATGGTAAAAACGCGAAAAATCACACTTCGCAAAACAAAATTGCTTATTACTTGTGTTGAAATGTACAAATCGGTGTTGTCTCAAAATTGACGACGAAATATGGAATAAGCGTGAAAGTAATATTTTTTGTGCAATTTGCAAAAATATTTTGTTAATATTACTTTTTTGTTGCCCAACTGCAGAAACTAATCATTAGCAACGAAATGTTTGTTGAAAAACAAATTTATGTTTTTTGGTAGTTTTTTCTAATATTTTGTTAAGGAAAATATTTGTTCAAGTGTGACCACCGGGAAAATATGTTTTCCCATGTTAGCACCTGCCGTTGTTTGACAGCTGTTTCATCAAACAAAATGGGAAAATAAATGTGCCTAGTGTGAACACAAAACAAGTTGTGTATTTATTTACCTTAATTTTTGTTAAACACGAACCAACATATTTGAAGCAAATGTTTCCCCAATGTGACCGTACCCATGGTCTAATAATCAGGTCTGCGCAAGAAGGAATATAGTTTTTGTAGGGTTGTGTTTTGACCGTTAAATAATCTGCAAAAATATGGTAAGTTAATTCGGTCTTGTCAAAAGTTGTTTACATTTTTGGCCGCCATCATGAATATTATTGTTTACGTTATGCTTTTTGTTTTTGCATAACCAATAAATACATACAAAACAACTTTTGTTTTGTTTTGTATACAGCTTTGTTTTGACAATGTTGAATTAATTTTACACAAACAAAATGCATGTCGATTTTGTTGTTGCGTTGATACGCGCACCTTATTATTCCACCATGACAGCTATGACTATGTTTACATCATGGTGGAATTAATAAGGTGCGCGCAAGAAGGAATATGGTTTTTTGTAGGATTGTGTTTTGACCGTTAAATAATCTGCAAAAATATGGTAAGTCCCATGGTCTTGTCAAAAGTTGTTTACATTTTTGGCCGCCATCATGAATATTTTTACTTACGCTATGCTTTTTGTTGCTGCATAACCACTAAATACATACAAACCACAGCTATTTTTGACAATAGCATGTATTTTTTACACAAACAAAATGCATATCCTTTTTTGTTGTTGCGTTGATAAGCGCACCTTATTAATTCCACCATGGTTTACATCAGTAATGATTAGTAAAATACTGTGGAGTGAGCAGAGTTCAGATATATGTTTTACTATAGTTCACGAAATCCACAAGTATGAAAGAGAAACAAAATCACACGTACACGAATGTTTACATCAGTTTTTTCATATTGCCGTTAATAAAATGATAGAGAATGCTGATGGGTATACCCATCAGCAATGCCCATCAGATGATGCATCAAATGACCGTCATTGTTCTTGTAGGGTTAAAACCCTAAATAGACTCTTTGCAGGACACTCATACAACAAAATATACTTAAACTTAATAAACATAAGTGCTACATCGGAATGTGATACATGTAAAGTTTCTGAAACGAATGATCATACAATTTTCAAATGCCCACGCTTTAAACTATTTCGACGAAAATTTAAATTTTTCAAACTTTTTAATAACATCGCGGACCTTTTGAAGTCCAGAGACTTTAATATATACAATGACTTGTGTTCATTTATTAGGGACGCTGGGATAACATTATAAAAAATATACTACAATTGTTTTTGTTTTACTCATCCAACAACTTTTTGCATCAATCAACATTTTTGCAACCTTTGCATCAATCAACATTTTTATTTTTTTACATCAATCAACATTACTTTAAATTTCACGTCAATTAACATTTCTTCATCAAACACAACATTCAATCAATTATGTACATATTATAAACTAAATTCTTCTCTTTTAACCAATTTAGTTAACATTCATCTTGTTCATGATTTCAAACTTATATGAACTAATTACATACATATATAAGGATTTATATATTTTTTACCTCTCCTGATACATACTATTATCATCTGGATTATCACCCTGGAAATATAAGTCTTTGACTTGTCCAACTTTTAGAACGTGCAGTTCTCTACATTAGAAAAAAAAACTCAGACTTAATTAAGGCCTTGGCCTTACTAGTTGTTCTAGCTGCTAAAGAAGAAAGCCTGATAGAAAGCCATGTATCTTTCCTATGGGACGGGAAAAGAAGTAACACATACATATGTATAATCGGCCTTATTACGAGTGTCGTTCGCTCTATGTTTTACATGGTAGTCGTTAAATATCGACTACGACACTCGTAATAAGGCCGATTACATATTGCCCTTCGTCGAATTAAAAATATTAACACAATTTTTTATGTATGGTGTTTGTTTGAAATCTTTAGCACTATGGCGTTTCAGTTGTATCATTAATAACACTGTGATAGTTTTTGAACCAAAAAAATGAACTTCACAGTGTAATATCCCCATGTTTTTGCCAAAGCAAATGAATTTTGCCATCGCCTTGAGTAAAGTTACATTGTAGAAATTTGAATTCCGTCTGCAGTTTCGTCATTAAATAATAATTAAATTTCCTATACATGCATAAGTATGTATGTATTGTATATGAAAAGATTTAAAATATTTTTATGCAAGAAGGTACTATAATCTTTCTTGGGAATAAAATATTAACCTTAAATGGATATCGGGTGTTAAAATTTCCCAAATTTTATAATTTTATTTTTCCTTTCTTTAAATAATAAATTAATAGTATATCGATGGCAAACGCTTTTTTAAGCTTTTCCACACAGACGATACTAACCTGCAAACAAAAAAAAAAAAAAAAAAAAAATATAAACTCGAAAACGTTACGTTTCGGCAAGTTATGACCATCGATATATTTATTAATTTTTTTATTAATTACCTACAAAGTGGCCAAATGCGATTATCTGATGACATTTAATTGAATAGTGATCATTGGTTGGAAAATTAAATTTTTAATCGTTTTAAGAATATATTTTCAAATATTTCTGTACAATAAAAGATGAACATATGAATAATGAATAATTTGTTTTTATGAAATATTACAGCATAAAAATATTAAAAAATACTTTATTTACAAATTAAGAAAGATTTCGATTAGACATTGTGAACCGATTGTTGTAAACGAAAACTAAACTGCACAATTTTAAAATGTACATATAAAACAGTGGAATTTTCTCAACATTAAGAAATGTAGATATACATAACCACTTTTTTAAGTATATGTAATATTATTATTATGTTTTGCCCTGTATTGCTTTTCTCTTTGTAAGTTGAAACTTGTATTGATCATCGGGAATCCCAATTTAATGATGTTATTGTATACTCAGCTTCTGTAACATGTACCAAAGCACTGGATGTCGTTATGTCCGACGTTGACTCCCGGTAGATGGAACAAAAATAAAATGTTACAGAAACGATGCTTATGAGCATTGTCAGCGTTAAAATACAACGGGCAAATTTACGTGCGAATGCGATAAGACCAAGCAAATAACCGCCTCCTAAAACACCACCATCTTTCTTACAATGTATATCAAAATTGTAAGAATTTTCCATTAAAATGCCACCGACGCCAGCATCATTCTCCATTATACGATTGGCAACAAAACCATCCGGGCATTGACATTCTTTGATCAGTTTGTGCAAGTTGGCAGTTTTAAAATTACGACATTGAGTTGTGGCAGCAGCAGCGGCATTAAGAAGACGTTGTTTGGTCAAATTGCATTTCGAAAGTAAATATTATAGATCTGCTTTACCCTTGGCACAGGTGCCAAAATCAATATTATCAGCAGATCCTTCCTTATTGAAGCAGCCATCATCGTTGCACAATTGCAATTTCAAAAGATAAATAACGGCTACCGATAGTATTAGAACAATCAATAAAGTAGCAAGTTGTAAAAATTGTGTGTTTCTTAATTGTTTTTCTAATCGTTTCGTTTCATCAGTCAATAACTGAAAAAAAAAAATGAATATAAATAACAGATCCTGTACAATTTAAAATTTAGGTATGACAAATTTTTTTATATTAATTCTATCGGTTAATTAAGGGAATTTTTTCTATTTAATAAAACGAAATATTGATTACATAAATATTCATGAATGAATTGAGTTCCATCAGTTTGTAATCATGTTAGAAAATTCGGATTTAGTTTCGACCGGGAGCGACGTATTACCTTTATTAAAATCTTCTAGAAACCCACAAATATTCATACCTCATATCTAAAATACGACTTTTGAATTATCTATGGTTGTGCAAGTGTCAAGATTATGGAATATGCTACCCAGAAACCTTCGCTCTTTTTCCAGTATTTAAGCGCAAACTTATTGAGTATTTTCTGAATTATATTGAACTGTTAACAGGGTATTAATTATTCCCATGATTGTTTATATTGTTTTCTATTGAATCTCATAGTTGTTAATGAATCTTCTATTCTTTTATTCTATTCTATTCTATTATTGGCCAATAGGCTACAAATATTACAAATGAATAAATTAAATTATTTATTCAAATAGGCTAACCCACAACAAATAAATAAAATTTTTTAAAGAATTAAAGAAATGTTATGAATCATTAACCGATTAGAAAGAAATTAATAACAAAATTAATACTATGGATTTTACCTTTGTTGAACTTTCAAAGTTTTTATCACCCGAATTACCACTGTAACCGTTTCTTATCATTGCAGCTTTTGCAAAAATTTCGCTATCTTTGTAAACGCAACACATTCTGTGCTGTTCAACATTTGGAGCATTGTTATCCATTTTTTTCCAAAAATCAGCATTTTGATTTGGCTCAACATCAACGGCTGGTAAACACATTATCAAAAATTTATCTTTACCATTTTCGGAGAGATTGTGTTCTGGTTTTAAAAAGATGTTAACAGAAATAGTATCGCCGGGGGTTAAAATACCAAGACGGGGTCTTACGCGAAATTTTTCGGGTGAAGTTGTCTGTATCTAAAGGGCAATAAAAAACTGTTTATATTTCTATTTTGTGTTTTCATACAAGACTTACCTTATATGTAACAGGGAAAACACTGGTGCTTGTTAATTCTAGCACACTTTCCTTACATTCGCCACGCGTAAATTTTAAAAAATCTTGTGGTGAAACTCGTATCATGTCGTCTGATTTACCAATGAAAAAGGAAAGAAATAAATGTAAGAACTAAGATTTTTAAAATACAATTGTCAAAATTAATTTAATGATATTAAAGGCAAAAGCATATATGTACATAGTGAAAATACTGTACTATACAAAGGCGATTAAAAATAAAATTTAAAAGTTAAGTTGAATTACATATATAAGAAGTGATAGAACCCACCATTTTCTTGGAAATCCTAAGAATTATGATTCAATACATTATTTTTTTCGAGTTTTTCAGTTTTTATAAAGCATTGAAAAACCAAATGCGAAATTCAAAACTTTTAATTTAATTTCCATTATGAAATATTTCATGAACTTTTCTTCAAAAATGTTTTTTTATTTGCTTATTGCAAGCGGTGAGAATCAAATTGGGCAAACTAAATCGAGAACTTGCTTCCGTTCAGTTTCTTCATGACAGACAATTGAATGTTGTGCCGTCAAAAACTTAAAAAGCTTATATCACACTATCGGAACACTGTACCGATTTTCGTCGGCTCACTGCAATAAAGTCATAGGTATATATATATATATATATATATATATATATATGTATAAATAAAGGATATATATATATATATATATATATATATATATATATATATATATATATATATATATATGTCCTTTATTTATTTAAATATCAATAGGAATACATTTTTGACTACTAAAAAAAATACTTAAATAAAGTTCAGTGTGAACATAGGGCCAAAATTGCTTTATTTCTCAATTAATTCTGGAATAAGTCTATATGGCTTTATTACCAATGCAGTGTGGCGCAATTTTGTCCTTATATTTAAATTAGTTGACAAATAAGGCAAATTTAGCTTATTACTATATAACTTTATTTCAGTGAGCCGACGAAAATCGCTATTTTGTGCCGATAGTGGGACCTAAGCTTTAAGGAAGTACAAAGTATAAGAATATTTAACATTTTGGAAAAGTACATGAAAGTGTAGCAACTTGCAACGTTTTAACTTACGTTCATTAGGTGTAAACTGATCAGGTATATCGTGCATCTGTGCTTGTTGTTTCGCAGCTGAAGTCTGATTAAAACTGTTTTTGGCAAAATGGACCTGAAAAATATTTAAAACAAATATGAGTTAACAGTTTGCTGAGTCCTTTCTCATCGAAGATCAAACATAGACTAAAGTTGGATAATAGGAATACTAATAAATTCTGTAATCATTTAAACATAGTCCCAATGAGCACTTCAAAAATGCATCATTTTTGTATTAAGTGTCACTTAAACTGAATAGTGTATGTAGTACGTGATTGAAAGGATAATGATTTCTGGTACAAGGTTTTCTTTCAAATATACATATACATATGTACATATGTATATGCATGTAAATTTATTTACCGGACATACAAACGCATCAGATACCATTATTTGCTTTTAAACTACATAATTATCAATCAATAATAATTAAGTTGTGTCTGTTGAATAAAAAATACCAAAGGGTGTTGATCGCCCATACCCCAACAGCAATATGGCATAGAATCTCATCACAAAAAATAATCACACAACAGAGTGAGTAACGGACAGACATATATCAGACTTACCCTATATTGTGGTTTGTATCCAGTGGGATTGTTTTGTTGAATTTATAAAAACATATTAATTATTCAAAAATTTGTAAAAGTTTTTCTTTGGTCTTTTTTAAATTTTATTTTATAATTTATAAAATTATCTCACATAATACAAATTAACTATAATAGAAAATTAAACTGTCCAATATCTATGTGTGCAGCACAGGGATCGAAGCCGGCTATGTTTCATCCGCAGCGGCTGACAAGAAATACTGGCGGAGGCGGCTTTTAAATACATCGTCGGTACCATGGTGGAATAATAAGGTGCGCGTATCAACGCAACAACAAAATCGACATGCATTTTGTTTGTGTAAAATTAATTCAACATTGTCAAAACAAAGCTGTATACAAAACAAAACAAAAGTTGTTTTGTATGTATTTATTGGTTATGCAAAAACAAAAAGCATAACGTAAACAAAAATATTCATGATGGCGGCCAAAAATGTAAACAACTTTTGACAAGACCGAATTAACTTACCATATTTTTGCAGATTATTTAACGGTCAAAACACAACCCTACAAAAAATCATATTCCTTCTTGCGCAGACCTGATTATTAGACCATGGTCGGTACAAAGCATGGAGGAATAATTAAGGTGCGCTTATCAACACAACAATAAAACACGACATGCATTTTGTTTGTGAAAAAATTAGCCAATGTTGTAAAAAAAAGCTGTATACATAACATACATAGTGGTTATGCAAAAACAAAAAGCAAACGTAAACAAAAATATTCATGATGGCGGCCAAAAATGTAAACAACTTTTGACAAGATCGAAGAGACTTGCCATTTTTTGCAGATTATTTAACGGTCAAAACAAACCTACAAAAAACCAAATTCCTTCTTCCGCACACCTTATATTATTCCACCATGGTTAATACTATATCAAGTACAACATTACAACAACATTTGACATATGAGTACCTATGCTTGTATGTACAAACTTTGACATGCGAGCCTACGTTTGCAAGAAAAAAGTAGATCAGCTGTCTTTTCAGCTTTACTTGTTATGAATTTGCCTTGGTCAAATGCTTTTTTGACACATTTATGGGTAAATTTTTTTACAAAGTAAGTGGAGGTTTTTCAAAGCGAATTTTGCGGAGGCTACCTGTTGTGAATTGGCCATGTTGTCAAAAGTAGTTTTGTTTGTAAGTCCCAGTCCTTTTTATAATGCGCTTTTTAAACTGCATTCGTATCCATTTAATGAAACTTGCAGTTAAAGTATATTTTATACCTTCCTTCTTCCTTTACTTATATTTTTTCATTTCTATGTATAACGAAAATGTCCCGTGTTGTCAACTTTTAATGAAATCATTTTCTGAACATACTATTTTGCAGTCTAGCAGAACTAAGGCGAATTTACTATTAGGTGGGGGCAACTTTAAAACACGAAAACAACAGCCATTTTGCTTGTGTAAATTTCCGACGACATGTCAAATTTGTTTTGTAAAGAAAATGAAAAACAGAGATATGAAACTATATACGTATGTACTAGAGACCGCCACAAATTTTTAATCTTATTGCTAATCTGCTACTTGTTCCAATGTCATAAGGGGCACTATACACTGTCATAATGCTTGACATCAAGCGTTTGTATGTGTGCTTGACATCAAGCATTTCCAAATCAAATATCAAAATATTTTGAGCTTTCATCAAGCGTCGTCGGTGTCACACACACAAACAAGTTTTCACTGATACAACTTTAAATGCTTGATGTGATTTTGACGAATGTATGAAGATATCAAACAAACTCCATGCATATAAAGTTGTGTTCAATGTTTTTTTATACATATGTATGTATGTAGTGTGCCATCTTTACCATTTTTAACAGTCAAAACACAACCCAAAAATAAAAAAACATCTGGAGACTTGCACAGATCTTATAATTGAACCATGATCTGCTACATCTAATTTGACAACTGTAAACCGATTGTAAACGCCTACAGCTGTCAGCAGAGTGTTACCTGTTTTTATTATACCATGAGTTTTCTTTTCAACTATGAAAATACAACATTAATTTAACAATTATGTTTCTTAATTTATTAAACACTTTATGCATATAAAAAATCTGCTAAGAATACAAATAAAATAGTAGGTATAGAATTATTATGATCACATACCCGTGGCATCTTTTCAGTGTGTGCAGAATATAAAATGAATTTCTGTAGACACTTCCGTATTTGACAACTAAATATTTATGTATGTATACAAAATTACGTTTTACAGCACTGTTTTAGTATAAGATTATTGAGACAAGTTGATCAAACAGAAATGATTAAAAAGAACTTTGAACTTGACACTTTCTATAGTAACCACGATGTACATACATATACATACTTAACGAATTTTTTTTCAAATAATTTGTACAGTATCTAAAATTAAAATTAATTAGTATTCTGTTTTTAATACAAAAAACACTTTAGTAGCAATGTCTTACATATATATGTAAATAGGTACATACATACATATATGTATGTATTTCATCAATTTTATTTTTTGTTAAACTTAAAGATGACTCTTTGGCCAATGAAAATAAACTAAACACACAATAGGTATATTTGTTTTTTCACTCTGTAAAATTTCTAAAACGTATGGAATGGCTTTTAGAGAAGATAAAATAATAAAAGAAAAAATAAACAACCAAACATTCAATTAAATTTTTATGTATTGGCCTGTATTTGTTGCTGTTTTTCTGTATGTGTGCCTATATTTCTGCTAACATTTATTACTGAATGGGAGCTAAATGAACTAGAATTTGCCGTCGTACTGATTAATAGTCTGTCTGTTAGTTTACTATATGGATATTAGGCTGGTTCATTTCCGATAAACGTATTTTTATTTGTCTAGCCAAAGTGAGAATTTTTCGCGTGGAATATTTATGTAGTACATATTAGTGAAGTTACGAATATCAATTTTTAGTATTCGCGAATACGAATACGAATATTTAAAACAGTATTCGCCGAATACGAATACGAATATATCTTTTGAGGTTTATATTTAAAATTTAATTGGAAAAAATCCCTGCCTTTGCGTTAGTAACTATAAATGAAAAAAAAATTTAGTGATTTAACATTATTATTGCATTAAGATGCCGAATTTGAAAACCTCTACAGAACATTTTTTAAATATTTTACTTACATACTTTCAGATTTCGTTTTCTTACTCTGCGTGAAATACAATGGGTTTTTTTAATAAAAATTAATATATTTTTTTACATTTTATGTACTTTTTTTAAACTTTTGTATGATTTTTTTTTGGAAAATGTATGGGAAAATTATTCGAAAAATATTCGCTTGAATTTGGAGAATACGAATACGAATACGAATATCTTAAAACAGGCGAATAGTCGAATACGAATACGAGTATTCGTAACATCACTAGTACATATACATACACACATACATACAGGGCTGGGCAGTATTTGAAATACATGTATTTGAAATACGTATTTAAAATACAAATACGTATTTTGTATTTGTATTTTAAATACATAGCCTGAAAGTATTTTGTATTTTGTATTTTAAATACATGTCCTGCAAGTATTTTGTATTTTGTATTTTAAATACATACAATAAATATAAGTAGTTTGTATTTTGTATTTTAAATACATACAAAAAATGGCAGTATTTTGTATTTTAAAAACATAGTTAACAAAATATATTTTGTCACTTTAATGCCGTGCTTCACTATCCTACACAATCGTACGATTCATTCACAGGAAAATCTTGCAAAAATCTGACCGACTTTAAAAAATCGTTTCAAAGTGGTGTTGTAGGTGCCACACTATCATAGAAATCTGATTCCAAAACATCTGGTTGACAATAAATACTCCTCTGATCGCATGAAAACTATCATTTTATGAAAATTTTCATAAAATTTTACAAATCGCACGACTTGCCAAAAAATCTGTCACACAGTTGCATTTTTAGTCCACACTACTATACATTTTTAGCACACATGTCATATTTTGCAAATCGCGCGACTGTGTAGGATAGTGCGGTGATGGTTGTTTGCATTTTGATCTATTTATAATAAGGGTAATCACGATGGTGATTGTGCAAATATGCATTTTGCAAATTTGCTGTGCATATTAGTGTACTTCGTGAGCGTACTTTTAAATTTATTGCATTATTGTGAAGAGCATGTAATTTTGTGTCGTGATTATCCTTAATGTATCATGCGTCAAACCAATAACCAAAAACTAGAATCGCTAAAAAACGTAATACTACGTTCACACGGAACATGCTTCGCTCTCTATTCATGCTTCACACCCCAATCATGAGCGAAGCAACATGCTTCGCCATACAAAATTTTGAGAGCGAAGCATGTAGATTCATATTGAATCTACTTGCGAAGCATGAAAAATTGCTGTCTTCTCTAAATTTTATCGTAATTTATCGGAAGTTTATCTGAACTAGATGCAAAAAACACAACAAAAACTTTAATTAAAAGTGAAAAATTGAATTAAAACTATAAAGATAAAACAACAATGGAAGCAAAAAATATGTTTGTGCATTTTTAAAAATGCGTAATAATTTTATCTTATTTTTTTTTTGTTTATTTTAGATTTTATTTGTTATTAAAAAGAGACCTATCAAATCGAAGCAAGTACATGGTCGTGTGAACAGCTAGATTCATAAACATGCTTCAGAGAGCGAAGCAAGTGCTTCATCTTCTCGTGTGAACATAGTATAACTATACAAATTCTTAGAGTTGGCATCAACGCAATTCAGCTGTC
Organism: Lypha dubia; assembly: GCA_947311025.1. Lineage (NCBI taxonomy): Eukaryota > Metazoa > Arthropoda > Insecta > Diptera > Tachinidae > Lypha > Lypha dubia. Next base: position 79,659,206 of record OX371263.1, on the reverse strand, counting down.
AACTCTAAAGCATTTTTTCACAATGCGATTTTATTTTGCAGGTAGTACTGTTACGACAACAAGTTTAACAATAAAAAAAATAGCATGGTTCTTTTTGCATTGGGAGTCAACATAAGGGCGAACAATTTTCAACGTATGTACGTGCCTCTCACTAGCAAGAATTGTGTGAGCCTGTGTTAGTAACACCACCTGTAAAGTGAATACATCTTCAGCGTTGGGCAGTATTTGAAATACATGTATTTGAAATACAAATAAGTATTTTGTATTTTAAATACATACATGACGTGGAAGTATTTTGTATTTTGTATTTTAAATACATACATGATGTGTAAGTATTTTGTATTTTGTATTTTAAATACATAACCTGAAAGTATTTTGTATTTTATATACATGATCAGCAAGTATTTTGTATTTTGTATTTTAAATACCGCAAACCATGTATTTTGCCCAACTCTGCATACATACATACATAGGTATAAATCTTTCTTTTTTCTCGTATTCCATTTGCATTGGAAAGATGTACAGGTACATACCTATGTGGTAATTGGATATAATTGGAAACACTTTAGACAAAGCTATCTCGCAGTTATTGAAAGTATTATACCTAGGTACTAGTACAAATAAAAACTGACGAGTGGCTTTTACTGAAAATAAAGTTTTTTCTATTCAGTCCTTGAATCTAAATCTTTGAAATAATTAAATTCTTAGAACAATTACCAAAGTTTTAAGTGCACAAGCTTCAAACTTTTTTCATTCTTGAGTGATACAGATTTTCAATTAAAAAAAAAATATATTTTCCCTTCTAAAATAATATTTTTTATAAATTTTTCCCAGTGTATTGTTGCATTGTATAGTTGTAAACTGAAATTTTGTCCTATTAGCGGCAGTCCCGTGTAGTTGTCAGTATTATCATGAGCTATCTAATCTATCTATGAAATCAAACATATTTTCCCATTTCGTCGTGCTGAAGGCGTTTTTATCTATAGGGTTGTAACTATGCTAAACACATTTGGTTTGAAGAAATTCTAATATTCCAGATTTAAAATTTTACCTAAAAAATATATTTGTTTAAAATTTTTAATGCAGAAGAACTGGTCCGATTTGCTACTTGAAAAAGCGTTACACATTAATTTACTCCTAGTAATAATTAAGAAGGCGTAGAAATCAAAACCTCTTTGAGTTACTTTATTTATTTATAGTATGTAGATATTAGTGATGTTACGAATATTGGTATTCATATTCGATTATTCCACTATTCGCCCATTTCAAGATATTGGGGTTTATTTCGGTTCTCGATTCGACTTCGACTGCTGTAATAGATTAAAGAAATATGTTGTGTGTTTCTTTAATCTAGTACAATAGTCCAAGTCGATTCGAGAACCGTAGTAAGGCCCATTCATATTCGTATTCGCCAAATTCAAGCGAAAAATTCTCGAATAATATCCACATATATACTTCCCAAAGAAAAAAAAAAAAGACGTGTGACAATCGGGGACTGCCGCGGTAAAGCTATTGCATAGCATTTTTTATCAACTTATGCAATTATATTATTACGTTTTGCTTAATAACTCGATTGTGATTGGAGATAATTTGGGCAAATTACAATTTTTTCGATTTTTCGAATGCTGCAACTTTCACTGCTCTACGGCTTCTATTTACGGAGTTACGGCCAAATTACTAACTTCAATATTCCCGACCCCGAAAAATTCTCAAAAAGTGTATTAAAATCAGTCTTTTTGTGTTAAAAACACGGTAAAATTAAAATTTACACAAGCAAAATGCCTGTTGTTTGTTTTGTTGTAGAATTGTTGTAGTCATGCATAAACCTGGTAATGAATTTGCCTTAGGTACACCCAAATTAAACCAGGTGGCAGCACATTTGCTGGTGTGGTTGTTGATTAGGCTGATTAGTTAACATACATTGGGCGATTCAAATACTTGAAAAATCAATAGCATACTTTAGGGGTTAACATACATTGGGTGATTTAAATACTTAAAACACAAAAGACTTAAGAAACAAACTTAGTGTCAGGATTTTTGGTTTCAAAAACAAAAGGCTTAAAAAACAAACTTTTCAAAATTTCTTGATTCGGTCGCCTCAAAACCCGCGATAGAAGCTATGCAATAGCTTAAAAATATATAAAGTTTAAAAAAGTACATAATATGTACAAAAATATATTAATTTTTAATAATTTTTATTTAAAGAAAACCCTTTATCTTTGACGCAAGATAATAACCATCTTTAAAAACAGACACAAATAAATACTATTGTTTCAAATATTCGTATTCGTATTTGCGAACAGTAAAAATCGATATTCGTAACATACGTAACATCGGTTCATCGGTGCCAAACACACTGATTTTAAAGGTAGTTAATTATGCATTGTTAATTTTAAATTTCTTGATGTGATATACAATTTGTCTTTGCAGGAGATAGTTTTATTTTTTAATAAAAATTTTCAAATAAATTTTTGCTTAGACGCCGCCATAAATTTTTAAGCTGAAACTTTTATTTGTTAATATTTTAATCGAAGTTGCAATTTTCTATTTGAATTTATTAAATTCTTTTTAGTTGACTTGATGACAAACACATGTGGGGTACTGGTTACTAACACAGTTCCTTATAGTGGGTAGGAAAAGTCAAAACAAAAGCAAAAAGAAATAAATGCAAACAAACCTTTTTCTTTTTTTATGCAATGTTTTAGTTGACTTCTGCAGCTCATTTTACCTTTCTGAAAAAAAAGACGTGCGGCACTCGGGGACTGCCGCGGTAAAACTATTGCATAGCATTTTTTTATCAACTTATGCAATTTCAATTTTATTTTCAGCTTTCTAGCTATACTGGAAGTGCCCCATACAAAGAAGGGGCACCCTAGTCCCCCAGGTAAAAAGTGCCTTAACTTAGTATCCTATGTCCTTCTACTGGTTCTAAACTACCTGCCCACCAATTTTCAGCCAAATCACTTCAGCCGTTCTTGAGCTATAAATAGTGTAACTATCACGACTTTCTTTTATATATATATACTAGCTTATCCCGGTGTGCTTCGCTACCCCCTCGTTATAAAATAAAATTAAAAGTATTTATATATCCTATTGTGAAAATTTAATGACGATCGGTCCAGTAGTTAAGACTATATTACGATTTTTAATTTTCCTAAAAAGGGGCGTGGTCCCACATTCAATAACTTTTATTTCAAATTAATTTGTTTCATTTTACATTAACTTTTTTTAATTTCAAATTGAATTATTTTTTAATTTAACGCAAAATACTTAAAAACTGATTGTTATTTTATACCATTAAATCTAAACTAAGTTTATATTATTTGCTATATAAATATTCATTGCAACGGCTCTCCAGATGCAGCTAATGACAAATTCATGGTCATATCAACATAATAATTGTTGCAATCGGAAGGTGTTACCGATTCCACGGATTGTTTACTTATTGTTACCAAATCCATATTGCTCTCTGGATCAGCTAACAAATTTCGAGCACAAAGTTTAGTTTTTGAAAAAACTTTTTCTATTGGATTCAGCATAGGAGAATATGGAGGAAGAAAAACTAAAATATGCCCAGACTCAGAAATTTTATCTTTTATCACTTGTGTTTTGTGTATCTGTGCATTGTCAAGGATCAGCCAAGCTCCTGTGGTGTTGGATTCAGCTAACTTATGAAATAGTTCCTCAAGGAAAGATGAAAAAATATTGGTATTAAACGTGGAATGGGCTATTATTTTTTTTATGTAAAATGCCATGTATGTTCATAGCTGCAATGAGGGAAACATTTCGTCCTCTAACGGTGGGAACAATTACATGTGCTATTAATAACAATAAGAGAAAGGTTATCACAACTAAAAGAGAAAAATACTTTTTGAAAGCTTCCTAAATTTAATTCAAGAAAAATTAATTTGGAGTAAAATAAATTGAATTTGGAAAGAAAAAAATTTAATTCAAACCAAAAAAAATTGCTTTAAAATGCAAAAAAATTGAATTTGTTTAGAACAAAATTTAATTTGCTTTGATAGAACTTGAGTTTGACTTTTAAAATATTTAATTTGAATCGAAAAAACGTTAATTTGAGAGTAAAAACCTATATATAGATAGATATATCTGCTTATTCCACGACACTTGCTAGTTTGGAAACACTTAGCCAAGACACACTTGTGTTTAATCGAGATACAAAGTCTTAGCAAAGACACAAACCACCTTCGGGAATTTCAAAAAACTTGGACAAAAATCCCCTCAAAATCCCAAAAATTTCCCGGGAAAAGTGCCAACACTGGAGGTTTAAAAAATTACCAAAGCGGCAACACTGTATAGTCATCATACATCAGTGATGGAAAATGCAGTACTTTTGTACTATTTTCAGTACTTTTTCACAACAAAAATACCACAGTACCCCCACGTAAAATTTAGTACTACTTTTTTGTTTTGCTTTGTTCCCTGTTTAGAAATTTGCGTTATTATTATAATCATTGATAACATTGGCTTCAAAACAAGAACTAAGGAATGCACAAATTCGTTATTCATGTTGTTGTGTTTTTGCAAAAGTTGTTAAGGGCACTATACACTGTCATTGACATCAAGCGCGTGTACGTATGCTTGATATCAAGCATACCCAATATCTAAATTTTTTGATTTTTCATCAAGCGTCGTCGGTGCCACACATACAAACAAATGTTTACTGTTACAACTTTAAATGCTTGATGTGATTTTGGCGAATGTATACTGCCCTTTAATGTTATTGGGCCAATTTACACGAGATTAATTTTTATTTCGCATAACTTTTGTTCTTTCGAAAACACACGAGACTAAATAATCTGGGGTAAAATTGTAAAAATATACATATATGTGTGTATTAGTGTATTTTGCACACATTTGTTTTTTTAATGTACATGTATTGGTTTTGTTTTGCTAATACGGGGTTGAAAAATTATGCCAACCAACCTGCATTGTTTTCTTCATTTAATATTTTTTTTATTATAAAATGGATTTTTAATTTAATTTTTGAATAAAAATATATGTTTCACAAAAAGTACCACAATGTTGAAAAAAGTACTCTTTTTGTTGTCGGACAGTACCATTTCAATTTTTCATTTTTCCATCACTGTCATACATAGACTATACAAAAAAGAAGTTTTCACTTCAAAAAACAAAAGACTTAAGAAACGAACTTAGTGTCAGGATTTTTCGTTTTAAAAACAAAAGACTTAAGAAACAAACGTTTCAAAATTTCTTGATTCGGTCGCCTCAAAGCCCGCGATGAAAGCTATGCAATAGCTTAAAAAAAACACTTTTTTTAATAAAAATTTAACATTCACTGACCAGAACTTCCAATTGTAACTGACGCCAACACAAAACCATAACACATAAAATCTTTTTTTATTTTTCTTGTTGATTTTCTTTGGAATAAGGGCACATTTTTTTCAACTCTTAAAAAAAATTGAGGTTGAAGGCATTAACATTTATGCATTTAGAACTGGAGGGAATTTACATACTTACATACATACATTCATACATACATATGTACATAGATACCTATGTATATGTACTACATATTGAAAGACGGAAATAGACAATATATTGTTTACTGTCCTTTTATTTTCTATACAAGAAGCGAACTATAAATATCCTTTTGGATTTCCCAATTTAATTAGGAAAATAGAAAATGGTTGCTTGTGTTGCTGCAAACGCGTATAAATAACACAAAGAATGATAATTGATTTATGTATGTACTTAGATATGTATTGCGGCACTGGTCAAATATCAATTTATATTTCCTAGTGGTGTTACAAGGCAAGTTGGGATTTCTTTGAGTATCCTTTAAAAATTACAATGACATAAATGCAAGCATGCATGTACATAAGTATGTATGTATGTATGTATGTATGTATGTATGTATGTATGTATGTATGTATGTATGCATGTACATATGTATTTCTATCAATTAATTATAGCTTAAATTATTCTTTAAATATATGAAATCCTACGGAGAAATGTAACAGATTTAATTACTATTAGTTTTTCGCTAAATATTTTCTTGCTTTCTTACAATGAATACAGTTTAGATCATATTTCCATAAAATTTAACGCTTAGCATTAAAATCACGAATTTATATATATCGATGGCTTAATATAGAAAGGTCTTACCTCGTTTTTTTTCTAATCGGTTTTTTTACATGTTCTGGTAGACAATACTCAAGTACACCTCCCTTAAAAAATTCAGTTTCCTATATTGACGAATAACAAATTTACAGTAATTAAAAAAATCCCTAACTCATTTAAAAACAATATAAAAAAAAAATAAAACATAATTGAATTTGTTGGCTGTTTTAATAAAAATCTGATTCAGAAAAAAAAATTATTATTATTTCAGATTTTATTGAGTTTTTTCCTTCTCCTGAAAAATAGCTAAAAGTTGAGATACGACCTTTCTATATTAAGCCATCGATACATATATTATATATACGTATGTATGTGTTAGTGATGTAACGAATACTCGTTTTCACATTCGATTATTCCACTATTCGCCTATTTCAAGATATTCGTATTCGTATTCGCCAAATTTAAGCGAATATTTCTCGAATATTTTGCACATAAATACTTAAAAAAAAAAATATACATAAAGTTTAAAAAAGAACATAAAATGTACAGAAATAATTTTTAATAATTTTTATTTAAAAAACCTGCGTTATCTTTGACGCAAGATAATAACCTCCTTAAAAAATTAACAAAAATATATATTTTGCGACTAGAATTTAAAAATTAAAATCTTCAATCTTCGTCCATATCATGTTAAGTTACCAATCAAACTAGAGGAATTTTGAAGTTAAATAATTGAAGAACTAAAATTTAGTACAGGAAAGTCAACCGAAAAAAGGTGGCTGCGCCATGTGCGAAAATATGTTCTGCCAAACAGCACTCAATTACTAATTAAAAGTGCAAGCAGAGTGAGAAAAACGAAATTTATTAAAGAAAAGTAAATTAGTTCCAAACAGTAATGAGGGAATTTCGTACTAATCAGCACTGTTTCATTGTAGAATAAAAATTGAATTAAAAATTAATTCTCATATTCTATTTCTGTTGAAAACTGGTTAAATAGTTGATATTCTTCTCAATTAGTATCCACTTTACGAAAATTGTAAAGATGGACAATTGAACGCTGATGAGAGGTGTAGCGCCCTTGAAATCAGTACTGATACGTTCTGCTAAAAACTGATTGGATATAAATAATAATATTTTCCAACACAAAAAAACTCTTAGTAATTTTGAATTTTCATTAATTCAATAAAACTGAACTTGAGCCTGATAATATTACTTTTCATATGTAAATCAATATAAGTTCAAATAATAATTACGTTTATTCGTAATAATAATAATATAAAAATAAAAAAAATTAATTTTTGCAAAAATGCAGTGCTTTAGATGAGATAAATATTAAAGAATCAGAATAATTAAGAATTTACAATCGATAAAAGTAAACCTAAAATACAGAAAAGTTAGATGCAATTTTACAGATTTTAATGTTCTAAATTACTTTGGTTAAAATTTTGTAAAATAGTTCTGAATTGTGTGAATTTTTTTCTATATTCACTTTGTAAGTAAAAAAATAATCTGTTGAACCTCGAATATGATAGCTCACATAATTAACAAACTGTATTGTCGTTTTAATACTCTTGTTGATATAAAATCAATTATAACGTTGATTGGAAAGAAACTATGTATCTATATTTTAAATAATTATACATATCTATTAATATTTTTTTAACTTCAATATAATATACAAATAAAACAATTTTGTTAAAAATGTTTTCCGTTTTACACTTTGGATTAAATAATCATAAAGTTCGTCTAAAAATTTGTTAATAATTCTAAAGCTACGTTCACATTTATCAAATATTTAAAAAAAAAAGGCGTAGCCACTAGTTTTGCTTAGGGATAAGTGTCATTTAATTTGGTTTTTAATTACAAAATAAAATTAAATATTCTACAGAAAGTATTTTTATACAGTTTTCAAAAAAATTCCAACCCAAAACTAAAAAAAAAAAATTAGGAATTAAAGGAAATAAATTTTTAGTTTCTTTCTTGGTCACGTTTTTTTTTCGACAAATATTTAAAAATGTGAACGTAGCTTAACAAATTATTTGAATTGATCGAATCGCTAAGGAATCTTTTAAGCTAATCTTACCTTCTTATCATTCATGTTATTATTAAGATCATCGTTGGCTGGTATAGTAGAACTGTAATTTGACAATTTTCCATTAATCGGGGCAGATATTCTCTTTTCCGAAACAAAAGAAAATTGATAATCATCATTGCCACCCCAACAAGTCAAGCAGTTATCCTTATCAATATATTGATTGATATCCTTTTTCTTAATAACTTTTAAAATTTCAACAGCTTTTTCGGGTAACAAGGTCTTTACAATCTTAAAAGCAGCTGTTAATTAAAAAAAAAATATGTATGTATGTATACAACAATTAAAAATAATTCATAATTCGTACATTAATAGAAGAACATACCATTCAGTACCCACGCCATCTCAAATACAATAATATAATTTAGAGCATTTGGATAATACATCTTAAATGTTTCAATTATCATTTTGATAAACTCCAAATCCATATTTGATAAGCCTGTGCCTTCCATATCGAAAAATATTGTACACTTGTCCATATGTGTTTCACGATGCATTCGCTCGATCCAGTATACCAAAACCTTAAGCACTTCGCTCATATCCTTGGCACCTTTCACATGTAATTTTGTTTTAAATATTAACAAAGGCTTTCCATCGATATCTTTGTTGTGTTGGAATATAACACCGTCAGTTAAATAGTCCATTTTTACATTTGTTTCATTCAAATCGTTTGCACCATATTGTTGACGCCATATGCAGGTGCTCCAAAGTTTATCGAAAGATATATTCATATCCAGATCGTACATTTCCAAGAAACGTGTACACCAAATATCTTCATGGTGAACACGATCGATATCCACAGGATGAAAAGGAACTAAAAATTAAATGGGAAAACGATTAGATCACATTCAACTAAGCCACCTAAAAAGTGGTGATAAACGAATATATGTACATGTGGCCTCTGATGATGGGTCTGTGGCTACTTTCGCTGCCCTCTTCTTTTGAAAGTTAAATTAATTTTATTATTTTTTCTTGTTCCTTCGAACTCTTTGTTGATCCTGCCTAGTTCTTTCTAAGTAACAAAATACGAATTTTAGAATAACATAATCAATTTGGTTTCAAAAGAATAACATGAAAAGAGTGAGCTTGAATGTGTAGTGCTTCTAGGCTGTATGAAATAACGCCCAATGAAATGGGGCTAAAAACTGAAATAAGTAAGTTTATGAAACAAATCCAAAAGATAATTAAATTATTCCCAAACGTGAAATGAAATAATTTTAAATTGTTGGGACTTGCTTCATAATGAAATAACTCCCACTTAAAACAATGAATTAAGTCCCAATGAAAGAAAACCAGGGCTTAATCACTTTTTCCACCATGGTATATCCTGAGACGGAGATGCTTACTAAAGAATTTCTGTAGTATGTAGGTATGTTAGGTTACAGTGAATTAAGGAATGCAAAAATAAAAAGTATATAAGATTGAAAAAAAAAAAATAATACTTAACTTTGAAATATTCTACTGTCGAAATTTCGCTCATCAAAAGAATTCTACACATGTATACGGGTAATTACAGGTTAGTAATGTTACGAATATCAATTTTTAGTATTCGCGAATACGAATATTTGAAACAATATTCGCCGAATACGAATATTAGATACTTTTAATGCTTAGAGCCACTTAAAATTTCAAATTTAATTGGGAAAAAATCTCTGCTTTTCTGTCAGTAACAATAAATTGAAAAAAACGTTCACACAACTTTGGGAATTTAACATTATTCTTTTTGTTACAAATTTTCGCAGCTTTTCGCCACCTGTGTCGGTAGATTTTCACATGTTAAATTTTCTCCTGAGGTTTGATTACTAACTTAACATGATATGATCATATAAGACTTTAATTTTAAAATTATTAAAAATTAATACATATATCGTTAGCTGAAATCCAAAACCACGTAACTAACATGATATGCATTATAATCAATCAAAAAACCGATTTCTCATTTTTTGTTAGTTACGTGGTTTTGGATTTTAGCTAACGATATGATATATTTTTTTGTACATTTTATATACTTTTCTTATGTATATTTTTTTTTTTTTTGTGCAAAATATTCGAGAAATATTAAATTTGGCAAATACGAATCTTGAAACAGGCGAATAGTCGAATAATCGAATAATCGAATACGAATACCATCAATTGGATCTGAATTTCAGATTCTGAAACCGAAGACGGGTGGGTGTCTAAAATAAGGCGTTTAAATTGGTTATACGCGTTGTATAATAATAATTACAATGAATGCCGGCTATCAAAGTTCATTGAAATTTATTTATACATATGTATGTATGTATATGGTACCACATAAAAACTGCTACTCTTAATACATACATACATACATGCTATCTAATCAAATTGAATGCTGTTAGTTTTCATATTATGTGTTTGTTAATCTATTTTGTATTATCAAATTGTTTGATAACATTGCCTGTTGCCCCGTTAAAACACTTATATAAGGCAGAAACAATTATAAAATTTTGTTTTCAATGCAATTGTACGAAATAAAGAATATCCAGATAGTTTTATATTATTGTGTGCAATACACAGTAAAACATTTTCCAAATTTAGAGGCAAATTGCCGCATTCGATATCGATCGAAATTTTAAAACTATTTTTTTTTTTTTGAAATTTCGATCGGTATCAAAAAATGCCTTAATTTGTCTCCTGTATTTGAAAAATAAATGAAACGTAAGATTAATATTATTGAAGAAATCTTCTTTTCAATTCGCAAAGAATTTTATAGATTTTTGGATACCAATATGGTATAATTGATATGTACATATGTATGTACATACATATATGATGAAAAATAGTTTCATTATCTACGCATGTATGTACTTATAATTTTTCATTAGGTAATGACGAAAAAGTATCCTAAGCTAATTTTTAGATTGCTACTCTTCCAATTGTTTAACTAACGCTAATAAATATATCCTATATTGTGCAATAATATATGAAGTTTTAAGATAATTTGTTCTCTGTCTCTATAATACTGCCTTGATCTCATATGTACATGGGAGTAATTAAATAAATTGACTAATTAATTGTCGATTTCATTGGTATTGACTTATAAACAATGCCAATTAAATTTTTAGCATTTTCATTATTTTGAACAATGATAATGCTTTTCAATGAAATAATTTCATTATTAATTAGTTAAAAAGCAAAAGCATTACAAATAATTAATGATAAAGTATTTCAAAAGCATTATCATAAACTCTCATGGATGTATATACTTATGTAAATGTATACGAGTATGTATGTACATAGCTTGGTTTGTATTTTATTTATTAATTTTATTTTTGCAAAAGCTATTGTGACCATATTTTTTATACAGATAGTATTAATAATATTTTTATCAATTGTAATTAGTATTTCAAAGATTTCATTGTTTTTTCATTACAAATAGTAGAACAATTATATTTAAAAAAAGCATTGGCATATTTTTTTTTCATTGTAAATGTTTAAAATAATGCCAATGAAAATTCAATGCCAATGAAAAAGTCCCATGTATGCTTGATCTATGTTAAGAGTTTCCAAGATTGCTTTAAAACTTTCCGAAAATAGAGTTAGGGTGCTGAAATGTTTTTTTTCTGTTGCAACATTTATGGCCTTATAGTTACAATGTTCCATGAAGAGTATGGGTATAAATAAATAATAAATTGAAAAATTTTATAGAAAACCATAACCAGCAATCGAAAATATGTACTCGTATATTAATTCATATGTTTATAACTTAAGGACATTATACAATAACAATAAGGTAATCTTAGAAGACCAGCTGACAGTTTTTGTAAGCCACTAGTTTTTAATTTCAGTTGTTAAATTTAAAAATTGTTAAATTTGTGCAAACTATTTCAAAATAAATATCAGTTAGCATTTGTGCAAAATAAGTGTGATATGTTAGAGGCATTGCAAAGGAGTTTTTTTTAAGTTCCCAAAGATGAAACCAAACTAAAGTCGTTGAGAGATATTTTCAGTTTTGTTTTCTTAAATGAATAAATAATTTTTACTTACATATGCATATTTTTTCATAGCTTAAAACCTACACACATCCATATGTAAATTTTCTACCAACAAAGTATGTACCTAGATTTTATTGTTTGTGTATTATTGAATATACTTAATATGTAGTTATTGTATAATGCTATAGGGTATAACAAATTCAACACTGTCGAATATACTCCCTTATTCGAATATACATGCATACATACATATGTACTTCCTTATTATTTTATTTGTTTTGATTGGAATAGGTTAAAGTCTACAGTTTAAATTTTTGTGATATTCTCAAGCAAATAAGTGAACAACGATACTCAAATAAAGAGAAAAAAAAATCTGTTGCGAAATACTGGTACTCATAAGCAATAAATAAAAATATAAAAAAATTCCATTGAACTTGAACGCGGTAGTAATACTGCAACAAAAACCGGTTTCGATATTTTAAAAACTAATTATAGTTGCAGTTAATTCAGATCCAAAATATAAAATATAAAACATATGTATCTATGTATGTATGTATGTACAGTAGACTGTTTGGAATAAAATAATTATAATCTTCAAAATGTAAATGCACGGGGTTAGCAAAGCCAACGATTATTTATTTAGTGTACATAAGTACGTTCACTGTCAACCTTCATATGAAATGTAAAGAAAATATATGATAAAATGAAAAGATACTTATTTCGATAGCGAACATAAATTAATTTTTTTTCCAAACAACTACCCTAAACGTTTTTAAAATGTCCTTTTATGGAAGATCATATAACGATAGAGTTCTATTTTTTTTTTTTTTGATGTTGTGCTGAAATTTCAATGATTTCTATAGCATTCTACGAAACATTTTAATTTGAAAGAAGTTTAAATGCGTACCCCGCAGCTAGCCTCTCTTATTTTGATATGACAATTTTATTTTTTTTTATTTTTATTTTTATCCATCAGATTATTAAAGTGTTAATTTTAGACTTCTGATGTCTCTTAGAATCATAATGCTTAGAACATTTTATTTGAATTGATTTACCTGCTGGTGGATTTTTCTCACATTGTTCTATAAACTTATTGCGAAGCTCATCAACTTGCTGTTTAGTAGGCACCAACGTTTTAATTGGCATTTTACCTCTTTCTTTTACGAAGGAATATTTTATTAGTTATTTATTGATTTTTGCAACTTCACATTCAATTTATATTTATGCTAAAGGAATCAAACCGTTTTAATTTATTTTCACTTTCATTGCAAATTGACAACAATGAATTAACCGAAAATGTTTGTTTAACACAGTGATCAAGAGAAAATTTAATAGATTTTTCGACTATGGAAAAACTGACTGAGTTTAATAATAATTGAAACAGTGTTAAATTTGGCTGATGTTATTTTTATATTATTTTAAAATACAGACGATGATGATAGCGCTTTAGTTTGTTTAATTATCCGATAACGTTCGCTTAGTATTAGAATAACCGACCCCACTAGTAAACTGAACTTATTGAATTGACAACTAACAAGTCAGTTGAGTGTTTTATTTAATAAATTTTATAACAACAATAAACGTGGCGTAATTAAATTCAGAGAATGTGCCTCGACAGAGTAATAGCTTCACATGATACGATCCTCTATTAACAATTTAAAAGTTCTCTACTCAATTCTAAAGGGCAAATGAGTAAAAAATGTTGTATATGTTTAAAATGCAAAGCTCCAGCTCGACAATAACTTTCGTTTAAAAGTAGATCATAAATACGTATGTAGTCTATCGTCGTTGTACTACGTGGTGTTGTTCGTGTTTTGAATTCTAATAAATGGCCCACTTTGGAGGCAGCTTACAGACAATACAATATTGTTTATAATAATGTATTTTTATAATTTTTATTCGTAGTAAATTGCATGTATGTATGTATGTATGTATGTACTCGTATGTTGTATATACTCTGTACAAACAGTACGCGAGCTATTATTGTGACCCAACAACAACGAAAGAGTTTTGTTTCTTGTGATGCAATTGAGTTTTTAATTTTTTACTTTTGCTTATTTATTGTTCTCAGTGTCGTATGTTTATAAAGCAATCAGAGGTTCTCTAACGATCTGGCGGGTGGTAACCACTCAAAGTGAACTATTAATGATAATTAAGTTCGTATGAATATAAGTGTTTTTTTATAATTTTAAAAAATCAATTTTTACTTTTGGCTTAACTATTTCCATTTTCCACTCGAAAATTGCAAATTAAAATTTTAAATTTCTAAGCCCTACAAGAAAGACGTATGATAAACTCGTAATAAGTTAAATGTTTATAAACAAATTATTGGAATATCACTTCTTTCAGTAAGAAATCTTTTTCTTGGTAACATTTCAAATTCGTATTAAGGCGCACCACTTATTTAAAATAAAACAGTAAATATTTAACAAAAAAAAAATCCAATTTCTTATGAACTCAAAAATTTTGATATTAATTTTCGATTAATGTTAGAACTTGGACGCATTTCCCAACACACTGAATTTTCCCTACAGTAATTCTGATAGTCTTACTCAAGGCAGATGAAACAAAGAAGAGAGTTTTGCATTTATGTTTATTTTATATGGAGGTTGACAGGTAGGAAATACGAATTAAATCAATTAAATTATTTTATATGGAGGTTGAAGGTTAGGAAATGCGAATTAAATCAACAGTTGTCATTGAAGGCTTATATGTATATTTTACGTGTATCCGATTTAGTTTCAAATAAATTAATGGGTTTTTATAGTAATATAGTATACTTTTTACCCTAGAAGATGTTATAATACATAGTTTTTAAAATTTAAATTTTAAAAATTTCTTCTGCTAAAATATAATCCATTTCCAGCCAATATTTACCCTCATATCTGTCATGTACCTTCTTAAATAAAAAAAAAAATTTTAAATCGGTCGCATAAATGCGATAATCAATATATATTGGGAGGAAGTGATGAAATATCCTTGTTAGAAAAGACAAAATTGTAAGAAAACATAAAACAAATTTCCAAAATCATTCAATATATAGAAGAGCCAAGTATAAGATTTCAGACAACTTGTCCCAGATTTTCCAAAAATTTTTATTAAACCAAATTGCAAGAAATATAAACCAACTCATTACAAATAAAAATCGTTTGTTATGTTCTTTGTATAAGTTTTAAAGAACTATATGCTATTCCATTTGTAATTCTCATTTCTTGTTTAAAAGTTGGCCTTAGGACTCAACAAAATCCGACCTTAGTTTCGAAAATTCAAACCAGATTTTCTATAGTGACATCTATTGATAATACAGGAGATTTAAAAAAATATTTTAATAGTTTTTAGAAGAGAGTGTCCATTTAAAATTGAAGAAAATGACAATATAATTATTGCGGTTTGTCGAAATAAATTATGTAATTAAAACTTTCTTCCCGTGCGCCAGGTGTGTACAAAAAGTCGAAGACATTGACAATTTGAAGTGACAAGCTTTTCTATAAAAAAGTAAAGTTTTGCAATTTTTTGCAATAAAATAGTTTTTCGCATTATACTCTTAAAGACAACAGCTCTAAGAAAATCTATTAAAAGCTATAAAACGAAAAGCTATAAGCCCATACAGCTTAAAGCTTTCAATAATGTTTTACTTAATATTTTTACAGCACTTTTACTTTTTCACAAAGGCATCTGTTTTAGTCTGTTGAAAAATCTCAATGTTTTGGGAAATATATATTAGTCGTGAGTGAAAGGAACGCGTTGGTATCATCAACAGAAAAAAAATATATAAATATTTTATAAACAAATATGCTACACAGTGCTTAAAAATAAAATTTTAAATTTTCTTTAAATTATGAAATTCGCTGAACATTTAACGGCTCATATAACTCCAGAATGGAGAAAACAATATATAAATTATGAGGTAAATTAAGAAGGAAAGAATTGGGTAGAAATATAAAATTTTAAATATGAAAGTGAAAATAATATAGATACTAAAAATATTTTAAGAAAAACTGTGACGTCACAAATGAGCTTCCAAAATAAAACACATGTTGAAAAAGCTTAAAAGGGAAATTTTTTTCGTGAGTGCAGTGCGCAGGTCAGTCTTTGGATTTGTTGTGTTTTGAGTTTGAGAGATTTTTTTATATATAAATAAAAACACAAAATGCCGGCACATGCTTTAGTTGTATACAAACAAACTTCAACAGGTGTTTCCGGAGAAAAATGTGATATGAAAATAGCAGAGCGTAAATAAATACTCGTATATTGCTATGATGGACTATAAAAGAATTCAAAATTTTGCAATAAAAATAAAGATATTAAAAGTTTTAATTCGAATTATGGCAAAAGTTAAGTTAGAAATCCTGCATTATGCCTATCCAATAAATTTCTAGTCACACATCAATCAGCGGTCCCCATCATGCCTATTATTTTCAGTATTCCCTTCAACGCGGTATTTTTTTTTTTAATATGTACATATATGTTAGATTTTTATGGTCAGTCGATTCTGTTGAACAGAACTTCTCTTTCTTCTCTCGTACTCAACAAGAACCAAAGTTATAACAGCTTAAAATAGTACTGAGAAATATGAAAATTTAATAATTTTTCAATCCATCCCTGGATTTTATTGATAAATTCAAGGTCAAAACGCTAAAATTTGGACAATAATATCTGGAGCTTGTGACTCAGTTTTGCAATTCTAAAAAATTGAGTTACTAGAAAATATTGGGAAGGCAAAAATTTGGAAATATGAAGATACAATTTTTGTGACAATTATAAGTGTCGAACGAATACACACATCGGAAAAGTTCAGAACTTTTTCCTAGAAGCTCAAAACGTCGAGAGCTGATGTTTACTGTTATATTTTGGACTCGATTTTTGACATCAATATCTCTCGAAGCAACACAACGCTATAAATCAAATCGAAATTTTAAAATTAAAAGAAAGTGACCAAATTTAAATAGCAATTTTAATTAAATTTTCGCTTTGGGAAAAGTTTCTTTAAGAACAGATCTTAATAACACTGGTCAACACAACTCTTATTTCCTTTATTTATTTTTTTAATTATTGGGTATTTCTATGGCCCTGACTATGAACAAAATGCTGGAAGATCGCTAACAGCTTTACTTTTTTAAATATGCACTTTTATTATTTTGACAAAAAAATACAAAAAATTAATACATACTTACATATGTATGTAGGATAAAAAATTTCTATCGAACACTATTAAATGATCTTTTATAAGATATCCCTGAATTACCGACCTTAGGCTTCCACCCTGCCTGCTCCTTACTAAAATCTCCCAGATTTTGATTGCAGGTAGTGAATTTTTATAATCTTGCAAGTTCGATACCATGCACTTAATAAGCTCGACATTGTTGTCAGATTTCCTTTTGCCTAGGAAATTACTCATAACCACATCAAATGAATTCTAAGCTTTGAATTCGACATTGATTTGACAAAATTAGAAGTTTTCACGAGTTGCCTTATCTGTGGCCCATCAAAAATATCAGCTTTAAATTTTTCTGTACTTAATCCTGGAAACTTGGGTGAAAGAAAATTAAAACATTCGCCACTTTTAATGATACGCTGTTTTCACAATGTCCGATATAGTTTTTCTAAATTTTTCAAATATATATTCAGCACAAATATAGCAAAAACAATCTGTATTAAACATACAACATCTTCTTGAAGAAGTCATATCTAAAACATCAACAAAATATATTTTAATGTCCAATAAAAAACTAATAATATACATATGTATAAGTAAAAATAGCAAAAGTGGGTAGTTACCTATAACTCAAAAACAAAAGCTGTTAGGGAAAAACTGTTAAAAAAAATTCACAGGAAACAATCAATTGTTTCCCTTTTGTTGACTAGTGTAATTAACAAACTTTTAAAAGTAAAAACATTTCCCATATTTCACTACAAACACTCGGCAATCGACGTACTTTCTTAACGTTAAATTAAATATGGCATCTAACTAACTTTAGCCAAAATATTGAGATTGATGAACATTTTTTTACGATCAGGTAAGTTTTTAAAAATTTATGACTGCTTCAGATGCATATATAAACATACAGCCACATGGAGAGTATCATAAAACTAGTTAGAATAGCTTCCGACGATCTCAAATGGATTAATAATACATAATTGTATGACCGATAACGTCTTATCATTCGGTATTGGCAAGTGGTAATAATGGTCCTGAATTATACAGATCTACTGGTTGAATGTGATAATGTCAATAGATGTGATTATACACAACGAACATTGTTGCACTTTTGTAAATTTTAGTATATGTGGACAAGGTAGCACTATAATTTTTTATCATAAACGATCACCTACATTTTATATTGTGTAGTTAAGGAAATATCCTTTCGGTGGCTTAACTAGCAACTTTGCATATAACTTAGTTCTGCGAATTTGAGCCCGTCCCACTTTTAGCATAAATTCGTAACATGTGAAATAATGCACAAAAATTCAACTACTTTCGGACATGCATATGCATATCAATAGAATATTTTGGTGGTAGATCATGCAATTTTTAATCTCTTAACTGTGTTAATTTCTTTTAATTTCAGGAAATGAAGGCAATGCTTTATGCCGCCGTTGAGCAGTCGCCCTCAGCCGAGCTAGTGGATCCCGAAGTATTGTCTCGCTATTTTGCCAAATTCGATGAACAATTCTTTCACTACTGTGACAAAGAATTAGCCAAAATCAACACTTTCTATTCAGAGAAAATGGCTGAGGCTACCAGAAAATATGGAAATCTACGTAGTGAATTGACGGAGACTCTAGAAATGGGACATGTAAAAAAACAACCTGCTTGGAAGAGTAAAACTCCGCTGGGTAGAAAGAATGTACCTGCCCGAAAACTACAAGATCTCAAATTGGCATTTAGTGAATTTTATTTAGGTTTAATTTTATTGCAAAATTATCAGAACCTTAATTTCACTGGTTTTCGTAAGATTCTGAAAAAGCACGATAAACTGTTGAGTGTGGATTTTGGTGCCATTTGGCGCAAAGATCATGTGGAAATGGCACATTTTTATACAAACAAAGACATCGACAGACTTATACAGGAAACAGAAGCAGCATTTACGCACGATATTGAGGGTGGTGATCGTCAGAAGGCCATGAAGAGGCTACGAGTGCCACCATTGGGTGAACAACAAAGTCCGTGGACTACCTTTAAAGTAGGCTTGTTTTCAGGAGCATTCGTTGTCTTGCTAATAACTGTAATATTGTCATCGATGTTTTATGGTTTTGGCGATGATTGGCGCGTAGGAATACACATGTTTCGAGGACCTTTCCTTGTCATACAATGTCTCTTTCTGTGGGGCGTCAATGTTTATGGCTGGCGTTCTTCGGGAGTTAATCATGTATTGATTTTTGAACTGGATCCTAGAAATCATTTGTCGGAACAAAATATCATGGAAATAGCTTCGGTTTTTGGAGTTCTTTGGGCAACGGCAGTACTTTTTTATATTTACTGTGATCCCTTGGGTCTACCGCAGTATTCGGCACCCATTTTCCTGTACACTGCTATGGTGGCATTTCTACTTAATCCCACGAAAACTTTTTATCATGAGGCCCGCTACTGGTCCATTAAAGTGTTGAGCCGAGTGTTTATGGCACCATTTTGCTTCGTTAACTTTGCTGATTTCTGGCTGGCTGATCAGTTAAATAGCATAGTACCTGCTTTCTTGGACATACCATTTGTCATTTGTTTCTTTGGCCGAAATCCCTCGTGGCATAAAATGGGTGTAGGTAAGGTGGACATTTCGTATAAAAGAAATCCAAGTATTTATCAATTCAATGTCCATCATTGCTTTTAACACTTAATTCTTTTTTTTTTTGTTTTTCTTTTGGTTTCTTTTTGCCGCACGTGCTTAGATGGTGGTCATTTTTGTATTGAGGACATATCAATTGTGCGTCCTATTGTTGCCATTTTACCCGCCTACTTTCGTTTTGCACAATGTATGCGTCGTTTCCGTGATACAAAAGAGTCATTTCCTCATTTGGTGAATGCTGCTAAATATGCTACATCGTTTTTTGTTGTAATTTTCTCATACAAATATCAAACCACAAACTGTAAGTATGGGAAGCACACCCATTATTAATATTGGTGGGTGTTCAAACAAACTTATGATGCGTAACTTGTAAAAACTTTTACCTACATACATTCATACAAATTTATTTTGTAAAAATTTGGGGATGGGTAATAACGGCTATTAGATATATATGTATGTATGTATGTATGTATGCTGCCGATGTTGATTTGTATTAATTGTGTTACAAATGTTAATACAAAGAATTCTCAAATTACAGTAAATATATTATTTTACTTAACATAATGGGCTTATTTGTAACTTAATTGCCCCAGAATCTATAAAAAAGAATAAGAGAAAATAAAACCGCTGCAATCAGTGGTGCCGAATCTTATATACCCTTCTCCTGTTAGACTACGAACCAAATTATATCAAAAGAAATAAAATCATGAAATTTTTACGCAAACTGGAGATCGAATTTTGATAATATCTAAGAACTTCGAATAGGAGCCTATAACGCCGTCATTAAAAGTCTCTGCATTGCGATGCGAAAGCAAATGCTATGGAAAAACAATGTAAATAAGAATTGGTAAAATGTTATATGAATACAGGAATAGATTAGGTATTCTGATGGACGTGATTACATATCCCATTTATAAACATTTCGAATGCAAATAGAATACGAGACTTCTCACTACTAAATTGATGTTAGCTGGTGACTTTTTATTTCCCCCGATGTCTAATATTTCTCTGATTATTAAATTTACGAACTTTAGCCTGCAAAAATATCAACAAATATTAATAATAATATACAAATAAAATTTCATTCATACATACTCCTATATATGAGCCGTTTATTTTGAAAGTGGCATAATTCACTTTTTTTATTGTATTTTTTATTGTGTTCAATTGTATTTAGTGTTGCCATTAACTCGATTTTTTTTTTAAAAAGTGACTTATGCCACTATTAAAATAAACGGCTCATACATGTGTACCCGGCAGTTTTAAAAGTAGAAATTGACTCGAAATCTTTAGGTATTTCGCTAACGAAAAATCGACTAACTACTACAGTGGCCACAAGTAATGCAAGAGTTCGCCTTTTGACTCCCTCACTCATGTACATGTACACGCACTCAGTACATGCATAAATGTTAATACTTTCAACCTCAATTTTTTTTAAGAGTTTAAAATAAACTGTGTCCTTATCCAAAGAAAATCTACAAAAAAATAAAAAGATTTTATGTATGTAAGTGTTATGATTTTGTGTTGGCGAACAATTACAAGTTCGTGGTCAGTGAATGTTAAATTTTTATTAAAAAAAGTGTTTTTGTTTAGAAAGGTAAAATGAGCAGCAGAAGTCAACTAAAACGTTGCATAAAAAAAGAAAAAGAACAATTAATTGAAAATTTTATAATTATTGAAAAAGAAATTTGATAAATAAACAAATATACAAAAATTTTAAATTTCTGTAGTGTTTTTATTAAGGAAATATCATTTGCGATCTGACTGGTACATTATGACTAGCGAAATAGTTGATTCTTGCTGACTAGTGATTTCACCAGTCTGATCGTTTCAATTGACTACCGTCAATGTCATCCCCGTGTTAAAATCGTCAGCCGAGTGCATTGCTAGTAGTCTGGTTTCTGGTAGCTAGTGGTAACGACTGGTAGTTAGCGAAATAGCTAGTCATTCGCTAGCTACGCCGACTGCAGGGTATTTAAGTATGTATGTATGTATGTTAGGGATGCCAATCGTTATAAAATAAAATTCCTATTGTGAAAATTTAATGACGATCGGTCCAGTAGTTAAGACTATATTACGATTTTTCATTTTTCTAAAAAGGGGCGTGGTCCCACCCACTTTTCCCCTGGTACGTGTTCCAAATTATGCCAATACCATATGTACCAAATATCATCGACGTATGTAGGTCAGAAAATGCCCAAAATATGGCGATTTAAATTGTTGGGTTATATGGGCGGTTCCACGCCTCTTTGTCCAATCAAAACTTCATATAGCCTATTACTCCTTTCAGAGTACCAGTAACATGCTGTAAAAATTTCAGGAAGATCGGTCCAAGGGTTTGGTTTTCCTAAAAAGGGGCGTGGTCCCACCTACTTTTCTTCTGTTATGTATTCCAAATTATGCCAATACCATATGTACCAAATATCATCGACGTAGGTAAAAAAATACCCAAAATATGGCGATTTAAATTTTTGGGTTATATGGGCGGTGCCACGCTTCTTTGTCCAATCAAAACTTCATATAGCTTATGTCACCCGCCTGAATATTCTGAAGATTCCCTGAAAATTTCATCAAAATCGGTCCAGTAGTTTAGTAGTATAGATATACTACATATTATTTTATTCGAATAAATGTACTTTCTATATTTGTACTAACATTTTATTTCGGGATCCCGGGATTGGAATTTTTGAAATCCCAAATCCCGGGATTCGCAAATCCAGTCCCGATTGGCTTCCCTAATGTATGTATAAGAAAAATCAAAAATTTTATGACTGAAAATATTTTATAATGTTGCTTTAAAAATTCTACTTTCAAGGAAATTTTTATTTTATTTGTGTGCGCATTTTCTAAAAGCAGGAATCTTTTTACTAAATTTAAGAACATCGCTACATAATCATTGGTGCTTTTTGTTCAAGCTGAATACCAAAAATTAAAAATATCATCTGCTTATTAAAGTTTATTTAACAATACAAAAAAAAATTATGAGGTGAATTTATCCCTTGAAATATAATTTTGAGTGGAATTTTGTATATTGTAATCTAAAACATTTTTAATTATTTAAAAACCACAAATTAATTTACTAAAATATCGCATAAACATATTTATATCCTTCGAAAACTGTTTTTGTTTGAAATTGAATTTGTTTTTTCAGTTGGTTAGTAGGAATATTTTATATATAAAAATATTTTAGTCTTAACTATTTTCATACTTTCATAAATTCGTTGGTAGTACTCGTAAAGCATTTTTTTTTTGCTTAAAAATATTTTCGAGTATTAATGGTGGAGATTTTCTTTCAATTTCAGTTGAATATGCTACATCTAAGGACAATCCGTGGTTCTATTGTTGGATTATAGCAGCCATTGTGTCTTCGTGTTATGCATACACATGGGACATTAAGTTTGATTGGGGCTTATTCGATGCTAAGGCAGGCGATAATAAATTTTTAAGAGAAGAAACTGTATACTCGTCTACGGTAAGTGCCAGTGTATATTAAAATTCGTACAGACGTACTGAGTGTTCAAGGACACTTATTTCACACATTTGTTATTGCAAACTTTTTTTTCCAATTTTTTTTTTGTTTTACAAGTCTATTTATTGTATGTACATACATATATATCTATTTTTTTCATCAGCATTCCGTAAAAAAACAATTTAAAGCAAATAAAAACTAATTTTGAAAAAGAAAAATTGTTGTAGGAATGAAATTATGATTCACACTGTAGTAAATTGTCAATTTTTTCAATAATCAAATTGTTCAACAACAAAAATAAGAAGTAAAATAAAATTATAATTTCAGTGTGTTTGTTTATAATTGCACAGTGGAGCTGAATTTTATATACTACATATGTATATGTAAATATGATTTTATAAAGTATATGTAATTTTCGTCAAACATAACTGAAGCGTATTCGAGTACAATTTATTTTGAGAACTTCTCAGTTCTAGGCATCGATGATAATTGCAAACAAATTCTTCTTTTTTTTCGGTCAAACGTTTTTAAATGGCCGTTAGGACATTTTCCATTTGAGGCTGTTATCAATTTTGTCTGCAGTAAAAACTGTGAGAGTTTTGCTGTTTCTTAATTGACTTGGTGAAATGTTTATTAAAGCAGTCAATATTTATTTGTACTTACATATCGATGGCTTAATATAGAAAGGTCGTAACTCGTTTTCTTTCAAAATCGATTTTTTTACATGTTCTAGTAGACAAAACTCAAATACGAGTACACCTCCTGTAAAAAATTCAGTTTCCTATGTTGACGAATAACAGATTTAAAATAATTAAAAAACAGCCCAAACTCATTTTTTACATGTTATTTGTTCAGTTTTCATTGAGTTTTTTTCTTCTCCTGTAAAATAGATAAAACTTGAAATACGAACTTTCTATATTAAGCCATCGATATGTAGGTACATACATACGTACGCTTTTAAAAAAATTGTAATTTAAATTTATTCATTCTTAACTACATACTTTTGCATGTGCGAATCAGAACTATTTTTATTAGTTTTGCAAATATTTGATTAATTTTTTTTTTAATTAGGTCGAGCACTCAGGGGATGACCCCTACGTATGCAGTGCACTGTGCCGGAACTCAGGGAGAGGGATAGGGTAGAGAAGATAGATGTTGAAAATTTAGAAGACAGTGTTGAGGCGCCGCCTCCGGTGTTAAGTAGACGCATTAACTTAGTTAAGCTGTATTAGCAGGCATTTTATTAATTGTTTTACTTCGCCGATGTTTCTGCTAACAGGCGAAGGAGGGCGATGTTGTGTACATTAGCTTCGAACTGCATCAATCGCTGTCGGAACAGTTTTTAGTGACCATTGCTATGCCTTCATCACTTAAATAGTCCGACAACAATTAATACAATGTCTCACTAATGTACATTAGAGAAATGAATGATGTTGATTGACTTGCTTTGGCCAGGGTTTGAACCGAGGCCTCAAGTCATTGTTTGCTTATTAGTCAACGCTCTAACCACTTCAGCCAACACCACCCCCAAAATTATTGTTAAAATTGCATTTGCTTTGATTACAAATTGTAAACTTTTATTTAATTTCCTTCCTTTTCAGTGGTTTTACTATTTCGGCATAATAGAGGATTTAATATTGCGCTTTGCTTGGACAGTGTCGATGAGTTTAATTGAAGCTGGATATATGGAGGGTGATATCATGGTTACAATATTAAGCCCATTGGAAGTATTTCGTCGTTTTATTTGGAATTATTTTCGACTTGAAAACGAACATATTAATAATTGTGGTAAATTTCGTGCTGTTCGTGATATTTCTGTGGCACCAATGGACTGTTCGGATCAGGTATGTTGGCAATTATTCAATGTTTGTGTTTGTGGTTTTACTTCCATCCATCCGCTGTTGTTTTTAATTAACTACAATTTCAATTGATTTATGTTTATATAGGATGTTTTTTATAGACGTATAGAACTTTGAAATGGAGTAAAGCAAAGATGTTTTTTTTAAATTGACATGAAATTTACTTTATTCGAAAGATACTCTTCTGGCATTATAGTTTAAATATGACTTCTGCCATATGAGGGCCACGGCTGGGTCGGACGTAGTTTGATCTGGAGGTCCAATTTTCAATGAGTTTTTCGAACATTTGTGGCAATAACGCGTTTGAAACGTGAAACTATGCGGTTACCAAACGTCTCCTTCAATAAATCAATTGTGGCACGAGTTGTGTGACATGTTGCGCCGTCTTGTTGAAACCACTGCTCCTGCACATCATAGTAATTTAAATAATGAACCAAAAAGTCAGTAATTATGGTATAGAGCGGTCACGATTGACTGTAAAATTCTGACCAGCATCGTTTTTAAAGAAGTACGGACCATAAAGCACATCAAACAGTGAGTTTTTCTGTATGTAACGTGTCTCAAAATGCATTTGAGGACTATCATCACTTCAAATACGGTAAATTTGTTCATTGACGTATCCATTCAAACAAAAGTGAGCTTCATCGTTAAGCAAAATTCGCTTATGAAATTCGTATTTAAGTGTTTCGAACAGAACCATGATTTTCAAAATAAATTTGCATAATTTGAAGCGTTGTTCAGGCGTTAGTCTGTTCATGTTGAAATGCCAAACCAAACTTAACATAAATCATTAGACAGCTGACAAAATTGCCGCCAGTTAAAAAGGTTTTGCCAACTTAAACTTCTATACCTCTATAAAAAACACCCTTTATTTTGTGCATGCATATTTAATATTGAATACATTTTTATTTTGTTTAAGGTATTTTAAATTTTAATTATAAAAACTGCATTTAAAACGTGATTAATCAATATTTTATACATATGTACATATTATACAATTGAAGAAACTTTTGTTATAAAAAAATATATTATATTGTTTTAAAATACAAGAATCTTAGTCAAGAAAAATTAAAAACCTTCATTGTTTTTAGAGACTTTAAAATTGTATATTTACTTAATTAAATTAAAAATATATTTTTACATATCGCTCCTTTATTACAACATACTCAAATCTCAAAAAACAACATTTTTCAGTTACTGACGAAAAAGAGTTTCTCAATATATTCTTTATTTGAAAATGTAAAAATTTTTCATAAATATATTTCTATCTACGTTTTGAAAACCTTAAATACATTTTGCCACGTTTAAGTTTTTTTGAGATATGACTACGTTGCAATAAAAGAGAGATGTGTAATCGTATGTATGTAATTACAAATATATTCTAACATCGTTCACGGTATAATGTATGACATGGGTAGAGGTACCCATCTATAGAAAATTATACTGCAAAACAAAGAAGAATTCTCGAAAATGTGTAAAAGACTTGTGATGATGGTTTTTGTATATTTTACAAACAAAATATTGTATATGAATAATTGCAAATGAAGTAGTAGGAATGATAAGCCATCATTATTTGTTTTTTTTTTTAAATATTGTAATACATATTTGGGGGATTCATAAAATAATAGCACATCATAATATGACAAGTGTGAACACCCCGTCATAATTTAATGTGCTCTGTCATAATTGTGTCAGCTGATATTAACAAAACATTTAACATTTAACATTGGCTTAAATGTAAATATTTTTTAATTCAATCCGACTTGTTAATAAAGAAAATAATAAATTTCTTTAAATAAATTAAAATTTGCAAATTGTTTTTTATCTACATATACGAACTTGCTGAAATAAATATAAACAAAAGTAGGTATTGCCGGTAACATGAGCTGAAGATTTTTTTTGAACGGCGGCAAGTGGAAAGACGTTTACAAGCTGCCAGGCAGATCACTTACACAAACACATATTCTTATTCTTGTATTATTTATAAGTAGCGGCGGCGGCTTGCAAATATTATCGCCGGCTCGACTGAAGAGTTTCAGCTGCTCGACTAACGTTTCTACTGTTATTTTTTGACAAACCATATTATTTTATGACTTTTTTGCTTGAAGCACAACAACAATTTTTTAAAACCATTGTAAAATAATAAGACATTATGACAATATGACTACAGTGTGAACACCCCAATTATAATTTGTAATTGATACCCATTTGATGTAACTAATTTGTGCTGTCAGAACATGATACACATAATTGTTGTACATAAAGTCGGTGATATTGAAATGATTGATTTTTGTATTTGACTCAAGTTTCATTATTTTTTCTTCTTTTTAACCGTTCAAATTTGTTATGTTTTTAAAAATACTGATTATCACATAACTATTACATTTACGGACCGATTATTAAAATGTTTTTTTTTTTGTTTAATCGGATTTGTTTGCAGTTAGGTTCCATTTTTTCGAAAGTCGGAAATATTGATTAACGCAGAAATAATCCGTTTATGAACCCTACTTTTACCTTTTTATGTTTGAAGAGTTTCCTTGTGGTTATGACCCATAATATTCTTTTAGTTCTCAAAATATTGATTGTGGCTTAATTCCAGCATTTGTGAACCGATTTTTAAAGTGTAATCTTGCAGTTTGGTCCCATAGAAATGTAAGAGTCCACCTGAAATATTGATTAGTATAAAAATTCGCTATTTTTTATTTAAGAAGCTACTTTATTCTTTCGTGGGTGTATTGTATAAACTAGAAATGCATTATGTCGGTCTTTAAACATTAGCATAGTTGCATCGATTTTAAATTTGTTTAATTGACGTTTTGTATTGAAACCGATTTAGAATTATTGCTATTTTAAATTGGACTGTGTAACAACCTTGCTGTCTGTGATAGAATAATGTTAATAAATTTAATATATGAGATACTCTTTCAAATTAATTTAAAAACATTTTCATTTGTTGTGGGTTAAGCTACGTTCACATTTATCAAATATTTGTCGAAAAAAACGAAACCAAGAAAAAAACTAATAATTTATTTCCTTTAATTCCAATATTTTTTTTAATTTTGGGTTCGAACTTTTTAAAAACTGTATAAAAATACTCTTTTGGAGAAGAATTAATTTTATTTTGTAATATAAAAATCGTGTTAAAAAAAACTATTGGTTACGTTTTTTTGGGCAAATATTTGATAAATGTGAACGTAGCTTTAAGCATGAAGATATGCTTAAATTTCATTAAACAATTTGATTAGAACAGGGTTGCTCCACTTCAAATAACTCATTATTAACAATTCTTTATGTGAAAAACAATTAAATTTCTTTGCGATATAACCATGGAATAACAAAGGGGCAATACAATTCTTGGACTATACTAATGCAACGTAATACGAGTATGTGCCTAACCTTATTTTTCAAGAAGAAGAAAAAAACAAAACAAAACAAAACAAACACACATTAAATGAGTTTTTTTTTATTGCTGTATGGAAGTGAAGTGACACTCATGCTTTATTAAATAAACCATAATTTAATCGAAACTTAATTTCATTCTCCTTTTCCTTTGTTATCTTTCACTTAGACGACCATACTACGCATGATGGATGAGGAGGATGGTGTCGCTAATAGACGTGGTAAAACTAAAATACCAAAGAAAAAAATAGAACATCGTATACTTTTACAAGCAGAATCTGTTGAGGATTTATGTTCGTAGAAAAGAACATTGCAAAATTTAAAATCAGCCAAAACGAAGAATTTATATGACTTTTTTTTATAGCAAATAAAAAATAGATAAACTTTAAACAATATAAAACTTTTTTAATCTATTTAAAAGAAAACAACTTAATTTACTTCTAAATGTTGTCATTAAAATTAAATTATTTGTTTAACTTTACGGAAGTGTTGCTCCTTTTACAGATTAATAAAACTTTATGTTGTCATCACTGTTTTTGAATTCTACTCATTTTTATAGCTGTCACGTATTTTCTGTTTAGTTTACGATTTTAACATAATAGCACTATGTACTTCGTATAACTGTGAGAAAGACTATAAATAATAATACATACATATATATACATACGAGTACATACACACGTACTAATAAAATTTGCTTCATAAAGTAAAGTATCGACCGGTTATATTATAATATTTTGTAGTGTGTGTCGAACATATCGTACGCATTATAATAGAAGGAATATAATTTTAACAATTTTTTTTATTAAATTCATTGGACAGTTAAAGAGATTCGATGCGACGCGAGAGCATAGAAAACAGCAGGTTCATACTTGGGATCGCGACAGGCGATAAAATTAGTTAGCACCATGGAATCTTAAATGGAAGCTAATCGGTTTCATTTACGCTTATTTTTTTATCCTGGGACACAATTGAATTGATATATATAATACTTAACTAAATTAAATTGTTTAACTTACTCATTTGAATTTAAAATTTATTTTTGTCCATTATTAGTATTAAAGATAGAACTCACAAGTTTGAAACACATCGTCTTAGACAACTCAATCACGTTAGTATTTTCAAATCGACAAATATTGAGTAAGTACTTATTTTACTATAATTGGTTATGACAAAACTGAATAATCGGTTAGGAGTATCAACCATTGCCAATTATTCAGTTGTGCTCATCATTTGGCATTTAGTAGCAGCAAAAGAATGCATTCGGTTGAATTGTCACAACCGTATGTTAGTTACAATTTTGTTATTATGGTTATGATAATGGAATGTTGGTTGGATTCATAGAATATTGGTAGCGGTAACCGATATATAGTCTATGCAACTGATATTCTATTGACACAACTGCTTTCCAACCAATCTTTTTTCTGGGTGTGTGAATGAATAAAAAGCCGATTTGTAAAGCTTAAAATTACTATGATACAATAAGAAAATATTTATATATTAAAGATTCATGTAAATGCACAAAAAGTATATCATAATTTTACAGGTCGCGTATGTGTGTTTACGCATCAAAGTCTTTGATATCATTTACTAAACGAATATGTGAATGTGTGAGGGCACAGAAATGTTACTCGCATCCGTTTCATTCTACCTTAAGCAGTTCTTCTGATAATACAAGTATTTTTGAACATGAACACCTTAACCAGCTTAAAATATATTAAATTTTGGAATTGAAATGTAGACAGTGTTGCCAGCTAGATTATTTTAATGGATAAAACGGAAGTCTTGAACGATTCGTAATTAAATTTATAAATAATTTTATTCAGTTGTATTTTAAATAGTTTTTGGCTCGTTGTATTTTTTAATTATTCAGTTTGCTTTTGAGTTTTTCAAAGATGGAAACACTGGTGTTACATGTGTACAGGTGCTAATGAATATAAGTATGTAAAATACTTAAAAGTCTTCACAGCGAAGTTGACTTTCGAAATCGAGAAACATTAAAATATGGTAGCATTAATTAATAACATTTTATAACTCATGCTACGTTAATACTTCTGCTTGCTAGCTAAGGCATTGAAACATGTAATCAATATAAAAACGTGTACATATGTATGTACATTAATATACATACATATTGTAACTGAAAGTCATTGAAATAAATATAGTTTATAGGTATGTATGTACATGAAATATACAAATCTTTCTTAGTTTCTATTGGATTTTGTCATTAATATTTTATAGCGGATTCCCAAATTTTGCTTTTTTTAATTAGGACCAGCATTCAGGGAACTCAGTGAGAGGGATAGGGTAGAGAAGATAGATGTTGAAAATTTAGAAGGCTTAACTCTTTTAGAACTCTGCTTTACGCGTTATGTTAATTTTTATAGCAGTTTTGAGGCGTCTCCGCTGTTACGTAGACGCATTAACTTTGTTAAGCTGTATTGGCAGGCATTTTATTTATTGTTTTACTTCGCCGATGTTTCTGCTTACAAAAAAAATAAACATCGAAGATGTCTTGCTAAACTTACGCAAAGTAATAGTTAATAGTCACATAATAAAGACTTAAATCAATTATTTTTTTACGCAGCATTAAATTGCTTTCCAATAATAAATTATAAACTTAAGCTAAGTTCACATTTTTCAAATATTTGTCCGTAAAAGCGTAACCACTAGTTTTGTTTATGGATAGTGTCATTTAACTTGTTTTTTAAATTACAAAATAAAATAAATAATTCTACAAAAAAATTATTTTTATACAGTTTATAAAAAATGCGAAACCAAAATTAAAAAAATATTGGAATTAAAGGGAATAAATTATTAGTTTTTTTCTTGGTTACGTTTTTTTCGACAAATATTTGATAAATGTGAACGTAGCTTTACGGCCACATTTATCAAAGTATTAATGAATGCTTTTGTTTTTGTTTAATATGAGTATGTATTTCTTGGCTAATAAACAATTTTGTCCAAAAGCTGCTCTATTAAGAAAGCTATGTTTCTGCTAACCGACGTAGGAGGGCGATGTTTTTTTGTATATTAGCTTGGAACAGCATCAATCGCTGTTGGAACAGGTTTTAGTGACCAACAATTATTAAAATGTCTCATTAATGTACATTAGAGAAATTACTGATGTTGATTGACTTGCTCTGGCCAGGGTTTGAACCCAGGAAATATTAATTAAAATTTGATAATATGAAATTTGTTAACAATCGTTTTTCTTAATTTACCAAACATATTCTAAGAATATATTTAAAAATTAATGAACAAAAATATACCCTTTTAAAATTACTTTGTATATCTGGCAAGAAAATCTATTTACTCGTCTTTAACGGACAAAATTGTTCGAACTCATTTCAATTCTGTGGAAAAAAGGAAAAAGTGCTTAAGTCGAGATAAGGTCATTTTGAGTTAATATCACCATCGTATTCTCTATTATCAAAAGTATCTCTGGGAATATATTAAATTTCAAATTGAATATATGTATATGTTATAGTGGACAGAACCATGAGTTAAAAAATCAAAAGAATCGAAAAACGAATGATCAACTTTTAGTACAGCACGATTACATTTTTATCAAACCACTTAAACATTTAAAACTGCTTTTCTAGATAACTATAAAATATGACTTAAGCACTTTTTCCTTATTGCCACAGAATTATAATTAATGCAGCCTGTGGCGAATAAGTAATTGTAAGAAATCACTGGCATTACGTATACGCCATTTGTAGTATTGCACCAAAGTTTGGTGACCAAACAAAGGTGACGAATGGCAGCATTAACGCTCCAGGGGGGGGGGGGGGTTAAAGATTTGTTACGGATTGGAAATTTTGCTCTAAAAAGTCATTAAAAAGCGTTACTGTGGGGGGGGGGGGGCTATAAAATCTCTGAAAACAGCGTTACGTAATATATGCACAGCCCCTTGGCTAGAGGGGCATCTGTAAAATATAAAGGAGATTTAAAAAAAGCAAAATTAAAATGGCCAAAATTTGTTCTTAATTTTTTTAATCTCGTGTATTGCCAATCGATGTCCCTATAGAAAAAGCTTAGTTTATTGCAAATTGTCTTTATTTAGAGCCGGCGCTCGAAAAATTAAGTTTCAAAATTTAGTTCCATGTTTCGAGATTTCGATATTAATGTTATTATTTCTAAATCTAATATTAATTTTCGAAATCAGTGTCGAGTTTCTGATAATATCTTTAAAATTTTGTGTATGGATTAAAATTTACTTGTCGTGCGACAGATGTAAAAACGTCGAAGAGCTTTTTATACTCGTATTTGGTGTGAACCTCGATTTACTTAAGGGACACCCATGAAAAATACAGGCGATTCAATTTTTTTTTTATAATTTTTATAATACACTGTAGTGTGTTAAAAATTGCAAAACTCTAAAAAAAGTCTTTTTGATATTTTTAATCTCCTGTTGCTGTTCAATATTACTGTACAATATATAGTTTGTATTTCGAGTCACAGGGTAATTTGCACCAAACACTCAATACTGCCATTAATAAATACAAAAGTTTTTAACTAATTCCCAGTTTCATGGCTTTTATATGACTTTATAATATTTCCACGAAATATTGGTCATGTTCACATACATTTTTTTTTTTTAATTAGG
Organism: Lypha dubia; assembly: GCA_947311025.1. Lineage (NCBI taxonomy): Eukaryota > Metazoa > Arthropoda > Insecta > Diptera > Tachinidae > Lypha > Lypha dubia. The sequence goes on along the minus strand of OX371263.1, from coordinate 79,625,933 downwards.
ACCAGCACTCAGGGGATGACCCCTACGTATGCAGTGCATTGTGCCGGAACTCAGAGAGAGGGATAGAGTAGAGAAAATAGATGTTGAAAATGTAGAATTATTACAATGTCTCATTAATGTACAGTAGAGAAATTACTGATGTTGATTGATTTGCTCTGGCCAGGGTTTGAACCCAGGCCCCACGTCATTGTTTGCTTAGTAGTCAACGCGGCAACCACTTAAGCCAACACCACCCTCTTATGCAAAACAAAGCGGTAAAAAACGCAGCGAATTGCTTTTGACACGCAAATCTATTATTATTGATATCTAGCGAATTAACAATTATTTTTTTTTAAGTTTAAATCTTATTTTCCCATTAATTGCTACAATTTTTTACTAGAGCCTTTAAATTACAAACATATCCCTCGAGATCGAAATATTGACCGCGAGGACAATACAGAGCGACAGCAGAGCCATTTATGCAAACATAATATTTGTTGCAATTTCTATGATCTCTTATGAAGGTGCCACTCTTAAGCATACTGCAATCATTCGGCAACGAGTATTGTTGCTTCTTTCGTGATGGCGAATTTGTTTGGGTATACGGTAGTTTAGGCTTTTCTAAATTGCTTTGATTCTTGGGCTTTGCATTTTCCACTTTACAATCGACTGCATCAGGATAATTGCAGATTTGGAGTTTTGCATCGAAATAGAAATGTCCTGGACATAGTTGAGGATAGGCCTTTTGCTGATAACAGCTGTAATATTTATTACACTGTTTGGGATGTTCAATGAAATAGACACCGTAGTGATTGGCGCAAACCGAATCTATATCAGTGTTGTCTTTGTTACTGTTATAGCTTAGTGGTGTTGTTATTTTATGTTGATTGCATTCAGCTGTTTTATTTGTAACATATGTGGTTGCTGTTGTACTTGCTATACATGTAGTTCTTGTCGGGGTAGTTGTTTTTATCTTACAAATCATAGTTGTTGTAGGAGATGGAGTTCTTATTGCTGAGCCAGTTGTTGGTGTACATTTAGTTGTTGATGGGACAGTTGATTTTCCTCTACACGTGTTTGTTGTTCTAGTAGACGATGTTCGATGTGGAGTGGTTGTTGTCGTAGTTTCAGTTTTACATTCCGTTGATGTTGTAGTTATTGTTGAACATGTTGTTGTCGTCGTTCGTGTTTTACATATTGTTGTTGTTGATTTAGGACTTGTATTTTTACACAAAGTTGTAGTTGTTGGTTTTGTCAAACACGATATTGTTGTGGTAGTTGGAAGAATAGTATTTGTCTCTATAGACTCAGTCGTTGTAGATGCTGCTTCGGTGGTCAAAGTACTTGAAGCTTCTGTTGTTATCGCGGGAGTACTTTTTACAGTTGTGGGCGATTCAGTTTCAGTTATTGGTTTCGTTTTTATCTGTGTACTTGTTGGCATTGTGATTTCTATTATAGCTGTAGTTGGAAATGTTGTAGGCTCCGAAATATTTTGTGTTGTTGTTTCTGTGTTTATTTCTGTAGTAGTTGGTATATTTGTTGAAGGACTTTGAGCTGTGGACTCTTCTATTGCATGTGTAGTTGTTGCTGTAGTTGTTATCTCGGGCGTGGACTCCTCTGTGACAATCAATGTATACGTTGTAGTGTCATTTGGAAGCTTGGTCGTTTGTGTTGTAGATTTATAAGTGGTTGCGGGGCTTGCTGTTGATTCTTCAGGCTGTTGCGTACCAGATTCTGTTGTTTCCGTGGCTGATGAAGTTGTCGTCTCTGTAGTTGTTTCAATCGATGTTTGTGTTGTTTGTGTAGAAAGTTCTGTTCTAGCTGTTTTCGTAGATGCTATAGGAAAAATTGTTGTAGACGTTATTGGCAACTCTGAGGTTTTATCTGTTGATGTTTCTATGGGTTCTGTTGTCATTGAAGTAGTAGTCCTTATCGGTATCTCTGTTTCAGTCGTTGAGTTTGTTACTTCTGTCGTTTGTGTTGTAGATTCATAAGTGGTTGCAGGGATTGCTGTTGATTCTTCAGGCTGTTGCATACCAGATTCTGTTGTTTCCGTGGCTGATGAAGTTGTCGTCTCTGTAGTTGTTTCAATCGATGATTGTGTTGTTTGTGTAGTAAGTTCTGTTCTAGCTGTTTTCGTAGATGCTATAGGAAAAATTGTTGTAGACGTTATTGGCAACTCTGAGGTTTTATCTGTTGATGTTTCTATGGGTTCTGTTGTCATTGAAGTAGTAGTCCTTATCGGTATCTCTGTTTCAGTCGTTGAGTTTGTTACTTCTGTCGTTTGTGTTGTAGATTCATAAGTGGTTGCGGGGCTTGCTGTTGATTCTTCAGGCTGTTGCGTACCAGATTCTGTTGTTTCCGTGGCTGATGAAGTTGTCGTCTCTGTAGTTGTTTCAATCGATGCTTGTGTTGTTTGTGTAGTAAGTTCTGTTCTAGCTGTTTTCGTAGATGCTATAGGAAAAATTGTTGTAGACGTTATTGGCAACTCTGAGGTTTTATCTGTTGATGTTTCTATGGGTTCTGTTGTCATTGAAGTAGTAGTCCTTATCGGTATCTCTGTTTCAGTCGTTGAGTTTGTTACTTCTGTCGTTTGTGTTGTAGGTTCTGTCGAGATTTTTGTCGTATCTTTTGTTGCAGTTTCGGTTTTGGTTTGTGTCTCTATACTTGAGACCTCTGGAAATTGAGTTGCAGATTCAGTTGTTAGTTCAGAAGATGTTGTCGTTTCAGTAGTTGTTTCAGGTGGGAACTGTGTTTCTTGTGTACTTAGTTCACTTGTAATTTGTGTCGTTGAATCTATAGATAAAATTGTTGTTGATTTGATTGGCAACTCTGTTGTTGCCATGGTGTACTGAACTGTTGCTGTGGTTTGATCTGGTATTTTTGTACCATCTTCAGTTCTCATTGGAGTTTGTGTTATGGTTTCAGTTGTTGATTCCGATATGATTGAAATTGTTGTTATTTGAGGGTGTTGTGTTGAAAATACACTCGATCCAGAAATTGTTTCTATTGATGTAGTCTTTTCTAGTGAAGACTCTGTTGAGAATACTGAAGTCGTATCAGTAGTTGTCTCTTCAGTTGTCTGGTCTGTCGAGTTTTCAGTTATTGAGTCTGTTACTTGGATCGTAGATTTAGTAGTTTCTCTACTTGATTCCAATATGTTTAATGTTGTTGTAGTAAATTCCATTTTCGGTGATGTTGTTGAATCTGTAAAAGATTTTAAGGTACTTGTGTAATCAGAAGCAATTGGCAAATTAAAATTCTGTGAGTCTGTCGCTTCTCCCGTAGATGCAATTGGCATGCTGAAATCTGTAGAAGTATCTGTACCATTAGATGCCTGGGAATAATCAGTATGTAGCTGTCTACTAATATTGGGTGCAATATGTGCTAAAATTGTAGTTTTTAAGTCCGCTGTAGTTGAAACTGATGAAGTAGTTTCTATTTGCGATGATCCTTTGGAGTCTGTGGAAGATTCTAAATTGGTTGAATGCTCACTAGACAGTTTTGAGATTTCTGAAAAAGTCAGTCCTTCAAAATTAGTAGCTTTGCCCATAAATGATTTCGCACTTGTATTATTTTTTAATGCAGATGAATTATGCGTATTATTATCACTTTGATAATTCGAAGAATTCTCGAAAGCCTTCAAAAGAGTTCGATTTTTTTCAATAGGCGATGCATTTAATTTTGACAACAAACCTTTATTGTCAGCCTTCAAATAATACTTCTTTACATAGTTTTCAAAGAAAACAGTTGTCTCTTGTTCTGCACTACTACTCATATTTTTTTCCATTATATTTCCATCGGAGCTATTAAGACAAGAACACGGTGAACATTTGCCTTTTATACACTTTTGCTGACTTTCATTGAAGCGATAGCCCAAACCGCAGTCCAAATTATATTCTCCCCATTTCCCCAAACAAACATAAAAGTTATGACAATCTTGTGGATCTTGTATTTTATATCCGAAATTTCTCATTTTACAAAGTTCGTGAACCGTTGCAGCTTTAACCAGTGCCACCATTAAAAGACATACTGCACTTATTCTTAAAACTGTTGAAGATATTGTTTGTTTTGTTTAAGTATTTGAATTAATAATTTAACAATTATTTAAATATTTTAATGAACTTACTCGACGGCATTTTGCGTGTGAAGAACTTTTCACTCTGCGATATGAGCACTTTCAGTGTAAGGCCATTTCATTTGCAGATGCATTTATTAGAAAAGTTCATGGAAATTAAAATTTATTTAGATAATGAAAATATAATTTATACCATTCATTCATTATAGAACAATGTAACTTCAAGTTGTGTTCTAACACCATGCACCAATTATGGTAATGAGTTGTGTTCTTGTTGTACGATATTATAATTTTTATCTCATTGCTTGCATTACACAAACATCGAGTGTTTGCTCGATTTGCTGATATAACAGTGGCTTGTTTTCTAATAACAGTAAGTCGCAATAACTTCAACAGAAAACCCGATGGCTGCTGTTAATGAAGATGAATAACTATCCAAAATACTAACATACATGGAAGAAAATATAATACCTGCGTAAATTAAGCTGAGAAAACTTCCCAAAAATAAGTAATTTTTTTGAAGCAGCAAAATGGTGCATCCTTTCCACTTTCGTTGAAAAAGCACATGAATTTTAAAACATTTTTGAAGCAAAAATAAATCTTCCATATGGGACATTATCAACAAAACTCATTCCTTTTGGAAGCGCTTTTCAAAGCAGCTGGCACAACAGGAATCGTCAACTCTCACGCTGACATTGATCTGTGTCTTGTGAAACATTAGATGCAGTTTGAAATTAACGTATGTATGTATGTATGTATGTATGTATGTGTTAGAGTTGTCAACCGATTAAGAATAATTCAATTAATCGATCAAACAAAACTAAATTCTTGTTCGAATAATTTTAAAATGCCGAATTTCGAATAACGAATAAATCGATTAATTTATGTCAATTAATCGAACATATTTTTGCATAGGTAAAAAATGTGTTAAATTTGTTTGTATGATTTGAAACAAAGCGAGTACTTTATATCAACCAAATATATGTTATTTTGGATGTTTGTAGTTGTTGTCGAACTGCGCATACCTAGTAGTCGTGCTATGTTTTAAATGAAACGTTAAACAATTTTCAAGAATCGGGGTTTTTTTTTACTGTCAGGTGAATAAATTAGAAATACACTAAAGCCAAAAAATTGAGCTCGGTTTGGAAGTAGTTTACCAAGAACAAAAATGAAAAAAAAAACAAAGTCAAATGTAACAAATGTCCTAAAGTATAAAAATTGTTGGATCAACAAAAAAAAAAATAAATAATTATTTTGCAACAGATTTACTAAAACGCATTAAAATAAGAATAAATAAGAGACGTATAAAACTTTAAAATACGTTAATAATATTTTTTTAAATTCTGGAAATTTTCCGTGCAAGGAAAGTTTTTCAAATATTCTTTAAAAATTTAAACTAAAGAATGTGCTAATTAATTATACTCTAGATTATTTTATGTTGAAAGGAACCACAATGATATAATAATAAAGTAATGATATATAAGAAGTTATTATTAATGAAAATAACAATCTTTTATGCGAATTAAATAAATGTATTCAAAGTATTAAAAATTCAGATAATAAAAAAGAATTCAGCGATATATTAGACGAAAAATCTAAAAAAGAGCAGAAAAATTAGATATTTAAACTATTCAATGCTTTTCTCACTATCACCTACCTCGACGATTAGCGAGAGTTTTTTCAAAATCTAATTTAATAAAAACAAAAATCAAAAATCGTTTGAAAGCAAAAAAAAATATTTTTAAATGATTATTTCTTAAGAACATCCTAAATTGTCTAACTTAACAAAAAAAAATCATTTGAGATATTTTGACTGAATAAAACATGTGTGTTTGAAATATTAAAATCGAAGTAATCTCAGTTATTACATTTTTAAGTTTTTTTTATGTATTATTAATTTTATGTATATTTTTTTTTTTGTTGATATAAATAAAATTTTACATTTATTTAATTATGTACTCAAGTATTTATGTTTTAAATTTTATTTATTTGTTGCGGGTTAGCAATATCTAAATATATATTTCGTTGGTAGCCATACCAACTCATCAGTAGATGTTTTACCCTTTATTTATTTATTTGTTTAACCGAGCCCATATGGGCCATATATGGTTAAAAGTGTACAAGGAAGAAAAAAAAAATAATTATTTATTAATAATTACAAATGGATTTGTAGTATATATATACAAGAAAATGGAAGAAAAATATAATTTTCGAACAAATATTTACATATTTACATATAAGCAAATATGTACCAATACAATTCAATAAAATCTTATAAGTTAAGAACAAGTAACATTGTTTAATTGATTAACTAGAAGTCAAGATTTTATTTGAATAATTCGAACAAAGTTGAAAGGCGAATAATTGACAACTCTAGTATGTATGTATTATTATGAATAATAAAATAACATACACTTAAACTAAAAAAATGTTAAAGATAAAAGGGTTGGCAAGAAAACAACATAAATTTGACACTGGGGCGAATTTAACAGATGTGATCTTGATTAACATCAGGAACTACGTTGTGGCTTCACCTGACGTTGCTCTTACCACCATGTGAAGTTGACTGCTTAGCACAACCCTCTAGTCTTCCCAAAGACATACCAATGTCTTATGCATGAACCACCAACCGCCAAATATTTAATCTCATGTTTATTACGAAACTTCTGTTGCTTCGCAACAGCACATAGAGGCTTAGCATTGGCAGACCAAAGTCCAGCCAGCCACTAGCACTGGTCGAGCGTCAGTCCTTAAACGAATACATCTCCCAGCAATTTTGGTAGTAAGCACAGCCGCCACGTGTACTCCCGAAGGAGACCTCAACAATAACCGATCATGGGATCATACCACCAACGAGAGTAGCGCGATGGCTGCCAGCATCTATATCTATCCCCAAGGAAATAGAGTATGGCCAGAAGCATAACCATAAACAAGGTTACAGAGTATACTACTCGCAGCACATCGTAAAATGAGTCAAATATAAGAACAACATTTCTATAAAGTTTCATTGGGCATTTATCCATGAGGAAAATCACATACCTTAGTACTAGTATATTTTTACTGGTCGAGCCTATAAAAAGAATCTCTAGAGATTAACTTTCTATCGGCATTCCTCTAGGGCAGATACCTTGGGTGCATGTTTACCATCTACCACCAGAATAGCAAAATTTTTATGCACGCCAGTTACTCTGTTGTTTCAGAGATTGTAATTGGCCAATAACCCTTTTGCCCCAGAAAGTTCAGCACCGAGGTGTGACTAGTCACCGAGCCCCCGGTGATTAAGTTTTGTTCGAATAATTTTTACGAACAACAATATTTCTACTTAATTAGTATAGTAAAATTGATTTTTATTTACACACAAATCTGACAAATACCTTAAAAGTTTACCTTTAATATTTTGACTTTTTTTTGTTGGCAAATTTTCTAATAATATCAAGAAATAATATGCAATAAATGCGAAAAAAAACTGATAGATAACTTTTGCGAAGACTAAAAAATTTCACGAGAGAATAAAAATGAGAATGTAGGTCAAGGTCTGCTGCTGTGATTTAATTTAATTTATTTGTGAATGCATATGATATTTTTTGTATTCACTTGTAGTAGAATTACATACTATGAATTTTGTGATTTCATTTTAATTGTTTTTGTTTATTTGCTTGTGTGATTAAATATGGAATCGAAAAGGGTACACCCTTACAAAAACAGTAATAATAATTCTGTATCTGCACAAATGCAATAGGGTTCCTAAAAATATTTTTTTGAAAAGTTTGTCTGTTTAATCCCTCATAATTGTTTTTTTTTTTAAATCGGTCAATCGCATAGCTCCTCCACAATTAGATCGATTTGCAAAATGTTGTTTTTTTGTTTCAAAAAATTTTGTGGCGATTAGCGTTTTGCTCCGCTTAGTTTCTTTGTATTGAAATCAGTTTATTTTTTATAATTATGATTTGTCTAAGTAATATTAAAAAGAAATTTTAAAAGTGTTTATAAGAATCAATAATTTAAACGTATACAGTGAAACTTTGATATAACGAACTTCGATTAACGAAAACCTCTATATAAGGCACGTTGTCTGAGTTTCCTTAAAAAGCACAGTTATTGCAAAGTTTTTTATACAAACACACACTATAGCTACTTATATTCATTGAAAAGCCTCTACACAAAGAAGTCCGAATAAAGCAAATTAAATTTTTAACAAATTGAATGTTGAATGTTATTAAATAGCATATTCTATTTATATAGTATTTGGATAAAAAACTATAGTTATAACGTGTATTAATTGTAATATTTTTAAATTACTACGAACTGTTTATTATTAATATTTAAACAGGCTAAAGTTCGAAAATGTTTTATAATCAGAGAAATATTAAGTAGACATTGTTAACATATTTCGAGCAACAAAGTAAAAATTTAATATTTATACATCCCTTTTGTAGATTTTTCAATAGCACTAGCTGAATAGAAACAAACGTTGTTTTTCGGTAAAAGCCACTAAACCTCGTCAGCAGCGTTGTCAACTTTGAAATTTCAAAAGGCACCAAAATGGAGAAAAAAACGCGCCATTTAACAAAAAACGCACCAAGTTCAGATTTTTTTTTTATTGAAATATTTTATTGAATTAATTTTGCGTCTTTACAACATTTAACTTTAGTCCAAAATTCTAATGTTGATATAATATTGTGCCAATGCATGAAGGGAATCATTCTCCACCCTTTTTCAATACCAGATAATTATTTCGACATCGGTTTCAAATTGTACTGCTAATGGCATGATATCATATTTGCTTAAAGCTGCAATGTGTTTCCGTGTTCCAGCATGCCGAACAAGGTTGGGTATTTAAGCGTGATATCGCATTTGCAATAAAAACATCTTGCTTTTGCCGAATCCATTCCTTAAACTCACATTGTGATTCCCAAATCACTTTGTATTTCGCTTATGATCTCCTTTTTTAGACTCCATTATTGACAAAAACTTTAAATATTTCTTGAATGAAATGGTATTGAAACAGTTGTATTTTTTGTACAAAATTCTTTTTTTCATACTAAAACAAAAAATTATGTTTAATATGATTTGGAGCCACCCAAAATTAAAAAAACGCACCAAAATTAAAGAAAAAGCGCACCACGCACCAACTCAGATATTTTTCGCACAAAACATTTATGGTGTTTTCTTTTCTGAACAAAAATGTTGACCTTTCAATGTGTAACACTTTTTACAGTTTGCACCTACCTTTAAAAAGTGGTACATTTTTTATTGCCACAATGGTACAAAATATTTGAGGTTTAACATTACTTAACATTAATTAATTAATTATCGTTTTAATTATAAGTTTTTTCGCTTAAGTAAGTAGAATGACAAAAATACAAGTTCTTACTTGTATAAAAATATACTAAACAAAGTTGTAAAAATGGGCAGTATATCACCCCGACTTGATAGTAGAGGGCAAAATATGTTGCATATTTTGCCATTTATTGGTGCAACATAATTAGAAAGGAACGAAATCGCTTTTAAATATGTTACATATTTTTTAGAATGGATCACGAAAATTAAAGAATGTAGCATATATGCAACACTTTTGTCAGAAAAGAAAACGCCATTAGGAAAGCACCAAAAAAGGTGCGAAACGCACCAAGTTGACAACGCTGCTCGTCAGTATTCAAATGCTTTTTCACTACTTGTTAGGTAGCTTCGTTGAACGTAATTACATACTCTATTACACAATTACAAATACAAATAGAATACGCGACTTATTTCTACTAGATGCTAGCTGGGGAATTTTTTATTTTATTGTTTTTTTTTTATTTGTTATTATATATTAAACATTACAATGCTGCCAGCGAATTATATCCTACAATGCCCAATCTCCTGATTTTTTGTTCTACTTAAGACAAAATTTTTTGGTTTGATTTTAAACTTAAGTATATTTTTTGATTAAAGTTCATTTTTTAATAAGGATAATGAACGATAATATCGATTTTTTTTCGTTAATATCATTATTCATCTCTCCCTGAGTTCCGGCACATTGCACTGCATACGTAGGGGTCATCCCCTGAGTCCTGGTCCTAATTAAAAAAAAAAAAAAAAAAAAAAAAAAAAAATAACAAGGCTTGACTGTTACATGCTTTGGCCGGAATTCTGGCTGAAGAACTAAAACTACTAAGCATTTATTAAATATTTGTCCAAAAAAACCTAACCACTAGTTTTGCTTAGGAATAGTGTCATTTAATTTGGTTTTTATATTACAAAATAAAATTAATGATTCTACAAAAAATTTTTATACAGTTTTTAAAAAATGCGAACGCATAATAAAAACAAAAATATTTTGGAATTAATGGAAATAAATTATAAGTCTCTTCATTGGTAACGTTTTTTTTTTCGACAAATATTTGATAAATGTGAACGTAGCTTAAAACTAGTTTATAACACAAAAATGCAAAAATAAATGGAACCTTTTTTCTGGAACAAAAAAATTCAACAACTTTTAATTATACTTTAAGTTTTGTTCATATTCATGATACAAAAAGAATAAAAAACTATGATGAGCAAGCATTTCTTATCATCTGATTTCACGTTCCAACAAATACATACAAAAATCATGTTTTTACAACTTGTAACATGCTGTTCAACACAATTTCAGACAAGTGAATGTCATTAGAAAATTACTTAAATAGAACGAAATTTCAAGAAACATAAACAAAACTTGTTTAATGTGCTACTTTTATTTCATCTGTAGAATCTAGTTTGGAAATTGGAAATAACCACTTACAGATAATTAGAAATTTCTTATAGATTGCATGATTGTTAAAAAAGTTTGACAGATATTCACAGAGTGCTTTCAGTGGGACAAGTAAACGTACATATATTAAATCTGTTGTTAGAATGCTACAACTCAAATTTAGTATTAGTCGTTTGGTGATGATTCTCCCTCCTCCTCAAATGAATGATTTGAATATCGCCTCATAACCGTCTCCAGGAGTTTATTTTCCTTATAGCATATTTAGTTTTTATCCAATTTCGGTACAAAATTTTTTGGCTTTATAACATTTAAAATCTACAACATTAATATTTTTAAATATCCACTTGACGAATAGTCCAACAAAAATCTAAATTGCTGCCTGCAATTAAAACGACAACGAAAAGTTTCCAATATTCAAATTTATTTGAAAATAAAAAAATATTATTGGAATTTTAATTTTGTTTGAAAATTCATTGTGCAACTCATTAAAATATTTTGTAAGAATTCCTTAAAGTAACTACCGCCATGTACTGACGACAATAAATGAATGAATGCTTGAGTGAACGAATAAATAAACAAAATTTCTAGTTGATGAACACTATTTCGTTTAATTTGTATTATCGTAGCACTTGACATGAGCCATGTGAATACATGTGCGTCTCTCAATATCCCAACCATAATAAAATGGACATTGTTGTAGTGTTTGATAGCCCTTAATGCAATAAAAGAAATAATTGCATTTTTGTGGATGGGGAAAGAAGTCGGTGACATGTGGCAAACATTTATTTGTATCCGAAGGTGGTTGATTTGTAATCTAAAATGAAATTACATAAACATGTACTCGCATGTGTGTAACATAGATATTAACTTAAACATACATATGTATGTATGTAGTAGATTTGTTTGAGTATACATAATATTAAATTACCTTGCAGCTGGAATTTTCTGGAAAATCACATTTACCCGTTAGCGTATTGAAATGCAAATGATCTGTGCAGTGCATTTCCACCCGATGACCATGATAGCAGACATAATAATCAGAACATGAACTACTACTGGATATATAAACAATTTGATTGGGATTGTCTGTTGCTGGACATGTGTCCTTGACAATGGGAGGCATATACAAAATTTCTGCAGGTGTTGTTTCCAATACGATATTCGGTGTAGTTGTGGTAGCTGCAGTCGTCGGAACTATTGTGGTTGCTTCCTCACTGCTATCTTCATTTCCATCACCACTTTCTTCCCCACTATTATCTAAAGGACAAAATACATTTTCTTTGGCGTCACACGATTCACTTTCAACATCGAAATATTCTCCTTCGTCACACTCATACAGCTCTGAATCATCACCGTTGCAAAGTATATAATTCGAACAACTTTCCGAACTGGCCACATATGTTTCGGGTTCTAAATCTTGGCATTCTTGAAATGTATCCGCTTTTATAGCAGATAACATATGAAATACAAAAATAGCAACAGTCACAAAAACTCTAGTGTCCAGAATCATATTTTCCCAAATATTTTGTTTATATTTAATTATTATTTTATTTTTCTGAAGAATTTTAACCGTCAATAACTTAATTTATGAATGGTTTTTTAATAAATAAATTAAATGTTTAAGTTTTCGTCATATTTTATAGATTTTATTCTGTTCGCGATAAGATTTTTTCTTATTATTTTTGTAAATGATAAAAACGCATATCTTTTCCATCTTACATTGCAAAGTGTTCTTGAAATATAGAAATTTTTCTGTTTAAAAAAATTCATTTCATATTTTCCAAAAAAATTTTTATAAAATAGTTACTCGTTGTTGGCTAAGCCATTTTTTCAATATGATTAATTTCACGAAATGCAGCCATAACAAACAACTGTTTTTATAGGTTTGTAATTCCGTTTGTAGCATCTGATGTCTGCTGGAATTTTTCTAGATTATGGTAATAAAAATCCTAAAATCGGTTCATGTTTTTCTCAGTGCCATCTTTTTAAATTGATCTCTCAAATATAGTTCTGTAAAGCTTTCTGTTTATATTCATCGAAATCAATCCATAAGTAGCTTAGATATGGACGAAAGATATATAAACTATATTAAAGATGAATTCCCTCCCCCTTTGGCATGAGGGTAAAAGTATAAGAAAATAAAACGAAGATTTGAAACCAAAACATAGAAAGTCACTGAAACGAGATAAATCGCTAAGTCGGAAAAAGCAGCAAAAATTAAAGCTAAACAATTAAAAATTCATTTAAATAAAATCGACCAAATGGTAAAAAACCCTGTACCGCAAATAATCAACAAAATAAGGTTTTAAATAAATTTTAAAGGAATAAACTATATTATCGAGATGTTTTATAAAAATATTTACAAGAATTTAAAACAATTCTAATTAAATAAATTCAATACGACCACACATTTCTTTCATTAGAGATGAGTTTCCGAAACATTTACTTCGGGTATCGGTGATATTGCTGAGCAATGCTGGAAAGGAAGTAATAAATGTGAAGTAGATTTTTGTAATTGACAAGTTTTAATTAAAACTGGTAGCTCTGGCACCGTATCGGTTCCGCCAAAATTGTTGCTTGTTGTTTCGGCAAACTGTATCAAATAGAAGGATCAATTTCATTTTTTTTTCATTCAAAATCATTGAAATATGTTTTATTAACGTTTTATTAATTACAATTACACATTTTGTTAATTTTACTTACGTTAACTTGTTGATTTGTTCGATTTACATTCATTTTATATTCCTGATACTGTGATATAACGCACAGCAGACAGTAAGTCTACAGCAAATAAAAGAAATTTTAAAATTATTATGTATGTAAATAAAAATATACAATTCAATTATAAATAAATACATATTTGTAGGTTTTGGATTTTTTTTTATTTTTACGGGCTTTTGTTAGTAAATAATTAATATTTACTTTAACTTACATTTAGGCAAACAATAAATAAATCAATGGTGAATATGAAACCAACAATGGGATCAAAATTAGCTCTTTTACTGCATAAAAAATAGATGGCATAAAAAAGTTCTACACAAACATCTCCAATCATTAGTAGTATCCAAAGCAACAACAATTCTCTTTTATGCTGAAGGAAAAGACAAAAGCAAAGAAAACAAAATTAAATAAATATTTATTAAGGATTTAACAGCAACACTTAACCCATTCGCAGTTTATGTAACAATAAAAATAAATTTCTGTAGCATTTTTTATGCTTCGAGTTGACAAATTAAGCTTTCTTGTGAATCTAGGCGCACAGTAGTGCGCCAGGCCAAGTTCGGCCACACAGTGTGTATACATATTTACACGAAACCATTAACTTTGCTCCTCTTGATCATAATATAATGAAACTTGAAACATAAGGTGTCCCCACAGAGGTGACCTCACACGTTATTTGAAAGTCCTACCGTAAAAGCTTCCCGAGATATTAAGGTGTGAAAAGTCCATATTTTAGTACATATTCACTGACTCACTCACTCACTCATCAATATTGTTGGGCACTTTCAGTATAGCTAGAGAGCTGAAACTCGGTACACAGGTAGGTCTTGGTGGGAAATTAACCAGAAAAATCTGAAAACGGGCACTTTCCTCCCAGGGGGACCTGGGTGCCCCTTCTTTATATGAGGCTCTTCCAGTATAGCTAGAAAGCTGAAATTTGGTACACAGGTAGATCCTGATGAAAAATTAACAAAAATGATTTTTGAACGGGCAGTTTTTACCTAGGGAGAGTAGAGTGCCTCTTCTTTGTATGGGGCGCTTCCAGTACAGCTAGAAAGCTGAAATTTCGTACACAGGCAGGTCCTTACGAGCAATTAACAAACATGATTTTTTAACGGAACTTTTCCACCCGGGGGGACTAGGGTACCCCTTCTTTATGTGGGGCACTTCCAGTATAGCTAGAAAGCTGAAATTTGGTACATAGGTAGGCCCAGATATGCAATATACATAAATATTTATACAAAAACAACTTAGAAAAAGAAGTGAGATCCGCACAAAAACTTAAATGTAAAAATAAGCCCAAGTTCCCCTCCAAAAAATTTCGGCCGTAAAAAGTACTGAGATCAAAATAAGGACCAAGTTCTTGACAGGTACAATTCCATCTCATTTCTAGGAAACAGTTGAGGTATTGGAAAGGAACCTTTTTCAAAGTTTCCAAAGATAAAACCAAACTAAAATAGTGAAGAGAAATCTTCAGAAAAAATTTCATAGCAAATGTTTTTTTTTTCGTATTTGAATAAATAATTTTTTTTTATATTTTTATCACAGTTTGAAACATACACACACACATACATATTTATACTTTTGACTTCCGAAATTAAATTTTCTACTAACAAAATACATAGAGTTGGTTGTTTTTGTATTTCTGCATATACCTTATATTCATTGTATCATGCTATTTGCCAAAAAAAACAATTTTCATAGAAATCACAATTGAATTTGACAGCATGTGTTAAAACACATTGCTGAGCAATAATGTTTTCCGAAAATTTTCCGAAAAACCATGGCCGTGAATTTTTAGTGCTAACTTTATACAACAAAAATAAATATACATATTTTTAAAAATTACATACTTCAATATATATGTTAAGGTTATTTATTCATTAAAATTGCGATATCAATTTACTATAACAGCAAAATAATTATACAAAAAGTTTAGCAAATATAACATTTTATTCAAAGCAAATACTAAAGAATTTATGTTTTCAAAAATTATTATTTGTTATGGGTTAGCTAATCTATGGTTTAGAAAATATAAAAATTGATTTTAGATATTCTCAAGATATAGTAATGAATTGGCCTTAGCATCCAACGAAATGCAGCATATAGATTAGCTAACCAAAGGCAAAGAAATAATAGATAAATAAATTTTTACAATTTTAATTATTGTACAAGCGTACATTCTTTACAAACTAATGTTTCACTAGATAGTAATAGGTATATTAAAGATTTGTTAAAATAATTTAAATCGATTATGTAGGCAATGTTGTAGCTATTTCCTATACACATTTCACTGTTGCGAATGCAGATCCTTAGAGAATCTTTAACCAAAATCTCATATCTTGATATCTTTACTTTTCCAATTCGCTTTTGGGTAAAACTTAATTTAAATATTTTTACTGGGAAATCGATTAACAACACAGGAGATTTAAAAGCAATAAATTATGGTTGTCATTTTCTCTTCGCCTTTTTGTAAAGATATAAATACATACATATGTACATGCATATATTAGAACGACACCATTTGCATCAAGCAAAAAAAAAGGTTGTAAAATTTCTTAACTTAAATTACCATGTCATAATATTATATTATTATTTATACACATATTTGGAAATTTGTTAGCTGGATTGAAACATACTTTATCAAAATTAAAACAAAAAACTTGTCTTCAAAACAAACAAAAATAGGGAACACGCTGCTAAAGCCAACATTGTACATATGTATGTGTGTATAACACATACACATATCCAATGTTACGCATTTATGTATGAATGCAATTTACATGAACATACATATATACTTACACACATGCGTATAAACTGATAAGTAACCATTATGATATCGTTAGCTGAAATGTAAAACAATGTAACTACAGTTTGTTTTTAATTTTACAATGTTGGCAACGTATTTATAAATACTTGGATTGCCAAAGCTGCATTTTGCGATTAATTTGAAAACATCTACTTCAAGAATTTTCATGTGACCAGAACGTTGCAAATTATACATACTTCTCCTGTTATATACTCAAATTTAAGCTTCGCCATTCGACAGGGTGGCGTATGAGTAACATTATGATTTATTTAATGAATAACTTTGCTCGTTTTGTTTAACGTTGGAATATGTTAAAATTTAGATTATAGTTTGAAGATATTTTCACATTATGCTTTGAAGATAATATCTATTATTGTTTGCTTCGACCTGAAATGCTGTTAAATAGAATTCCAGGTCACCGCACCCTCAATTCTACTCGGACCTTAAGGATAATTTCCCGAGAAATGTTTTCCCAATTTCGGTATTCTGCATTTCAGCTAAATCTATGTGTCTACATACATATATACTTGCATATATGTGTGTATTCGTATGAGTATATATTCCCAGCAGTCGGCGTAGCTAGCGAATGACTAGCTATTTCGCTAACTACCAGTCGTTACCACTAGCTACCAGAAACCAGACTACTAGCAATGCACTCGGCTGACGATTTTAACATGGGGATGACATTGACGGTAGTCAATTGACACGATCTGACCGGTGAAATCACTAGTCAGCAAAATCGAACTATTTCGCTAGTAATGAAGTACCAGTTAGATCGCTAATGATATTTCCTTAATGAAAATACTACAGAAATTTAAATTTTTTCGATTTTTGTTCATTTATCAAATTTCTACTTCAATATTTATAAAATTTTCAATTAATTGTTCTTTTTCTTTTTTATGTAACGTTTTAGTTGACTTCTGCTGCTCATTTTACATTTCTAAAAAAAAAACACTTTTTTAATAAAAATTTAAGATTCACTGACCACGAACTTCCAATTGTAACTGACGCCAACACAAAATCATAACACATAAAATCGTTTTTATATTTTTTTTTGTTGATTTTCTTTGGAATAAGGTCACAGTTTTTTTTCAACTCGTGAAAAAAAATTGAGGTTGAAGGCATTAACATTTATGCATGTAATGAGTGCGTGCACATGTACATGGGTGAGAGCGTCAAAAGGTGAACTTTTGCATTACTTGTAGCTAGTGAAGTAGTTAGTCCATTTTTCGTTAGCGAAATACCTTACGATTTCGAGTCAATTTCTACTTTTAAAACTGGAGGGTTGTAGTAACAAAACAAACATACTTGTCACTTTTTGGTAATAAAACAATAAAACAAAGAAGAAGGTTAAATTGTGTGTATCGAATCAATTATAGGGTAATTTTCTACTCTTTGGTTTTTATCAGTATATTTTTTTAAGTTTTCTTGTGGCAACAATCAAAATATTTCTTGATTTAAATGTAATTTTTGGTCGAATGTGACTAAACAAAATTTGTATATTTATTTCAATTACTTATCACTTAAATATTCATGTAGAGGAGATTAGGGTTGCCCCTAAAAGAGTAAAATGTGACTGTACATGGGGGGATACGAATACCCCCTTATAAAGTAATTATTTATTTACCCATCTATACACGACAAGAGTGAGCCTCCCAAAAAGTGGATGGTGTTGGCTGAAGTGATTAGCGTTGACTACTAAGCAAACAATGATTTAGATCCTGGTTTCAAACCCTGATCAGAGTAAGTAAGTAAGTTCTCTAATTTGTATTAGTGTGGCATTGTATTAATTGTTGTCGGACTATTTAAGCACAATGCATTGCATAAGTAGGGGTCCTCCCCTGAGTGCTGGTCTCAAAAAAATTCATGTTGATTACTCTGAGAACTATGTGTGCTTTTAAATAATGTACTGGGTGTATTAAATGTGATGGAATACAGGGAGGTCCCACACAAAGTAGACATTAATATTCTTTTATCTGGAGATCCACCACAGCGAGACTCTTTAAATTTGATTACATATCAGAGCAATCAGTATTTTTTTAAGGGATCGGCGAAACATGTACTTTTTATACAAATAATAATTTATAATCCTCTTATATCTGCATAACAATGGGTTAGCAAAGCACACTTGGAGTATTTAATTTTTCGTATATAGTATATGTATGTCAGGATAACAGGGTGCCATTTTTGATGAACTTATGTATGTATGTACACATGTACGTACAAACTGAATATAATCAGAAAGTTACCCGACTTTTGCATTAGGAAAGTTTCAATGAAGCAAGTATTTCTTTGTTGGCGAGAAAGGCATGTGGTGTTAAAAGTATTACAAATATACATGTATGTATATGTGTACTCCCTTTTGTGGACGATGTGTTAAATTTGTTTATCCTACTATCTATATGAATGTTAAAATGTAAAAGTTTGTATGTTTGGATTTTTGTTTTATTATAACGGATAAACTTTCCAATGGATTTGGTAGACGGATAGCATGTGCCCTGATTAAAATATAGAGTACTTTTTAAGGTGTTAAAAGGCAGGAAACAAATTGGGAGTTTTAGTACTTCTTATTTTTGTACTAATATTTTATATAAAGTATGAAATTTTTTCGAGCAAAGACTCAAGAATTTATGTTTTTAAAAATTAATTTATTTGTTGTGGGTTAGCGAATCTACATATGTTTATGCATTTCGTTGGTTGCTAAATACCAACTCATCAGTAGATATTTACCATTTATGTTTGAAAAGTTCCAAAACTCATTTACTCATACATAAACTCGTAAATAAAATTTGCGAATTACAAAAGCACAAGAAAATAGCTTTTCAAAAAACTTTACAAACATCACAACAAACAATTTTCTTCATTCAATATGAATGTGTTTACTTTTCTACAAACCCATTTACAATTAGACAACCGTTGGTTGCCAATAAAAGTATTTTTAATACAAAATGAGAAGCATATTGAATTCATATTGAATGAAGAAAATTGTTTGTTGTGATGTTTCTGTTAGATGTCATACAACTGTATAACTTGCAACATATTCTGTTGTTAGTATTTGCTGTTATAGTAGCCAAGCAATTACATTTTATTTACATTTCACACAATACTGTAATAATTATTGTTACCGAGATATACTCCAAAATATTTTAAATTTTAATGACACGCCTAACGAAAAAGGTTTTTCTCTTACACAATAAATAAAAACAGCAGATTCTTTTAAAAAAAGTTAAACTAAATTTAAAGTGACATCACTGTTATACAATTATATTATGTCGCTGCCGCTCTCAAAATAATTAAGTAGCTGACTACCGTCTATAAATGTAGCTAGCAGCATTTGTAGTCGTGTGTTCGTGTAGCCTGCTGTGGTGAATGTGTTTAATCCATAAAAGCTAGTAATTAAATAAATGAGACCAACTGCTGTAGCTTTATTTAATATATGTGTATGTATAATATTCATATATAATTATACATAAATAAGTACATATACATTCTATAATTATATATTAAATATGTACATACATATATATATCCATTTAATGAATTTAAGCAAACCACTTGTGTCTTCAATTTAATATAAAAACATTTATGTATGGCAAAATGAAAATATATAACTGATAAAACCATAATGTGTAAATGATTGGGAATTCTTGCCGCAAATATTCCTGCGGGGTCTTAATATACCTGAGCAAAGCAAAATGTAGCAACGTTACAATGATGAATGATTTTTTTGCGTATGCCGAAACACAAGCGAATGTTAATAAAGTCATCCATGCTCATCATACGGGCATAAACGGTAGAAGGTCAACAACAACAAAATGTAACATGATTGCAACACAAAATATGGCATTTGAAAATAATTTTTTTTAATTATTTAAGAATGGAAATATGCATATATCGTGCCTTTGCTGTGATAGAGTCATAACTTAGAAAATGTGAATTTTGCGTTAATAATTTAGAAATAATTGTCATTTCGCTCATTAAATTGTTTAAAAACGTTAACTGTTGAAACAACAATAAAATGTTGTTTTACCATTGAGTTAATTCAAAACTTTAAGCTCATTTTCTGTAAAACGAGTTAACTTGGCTTACGACTACTGCAAAGTCTCATTATGTATGTACACACATATATGCACGTACCCCTTCATTGGCAGGTAGTTAAACGGAGATAATATAATTAATAGTAATGAAAATTTCAAAGTGGACCAATTAACTGAAGATAAAAAGTAAGCAAAAACATAAACCCCAAATACAGAACCGATTTCAACTAAATTTATATCATATTGATGGTGGTGTAGGGTGAAGTGGTTAGCGCGTTGACACTAACCAAACTTGGGGCCTGGTTTCAAACCCTGGCCAGAGCAAATCAATCAACATCATTAATTTCTCTAATGTACATTATTGTGGCATTGAATAAATTGTTGTCAGACTATTTAAATGATGAAAGCATAGCACTGGTCACTAAAAAAACTGTTCCGACAGCGATTGATGCTGTTCCAACCTAATGTACACAACATCGCCCTCCTTCGTCGGTTAGCAGAAACATCAGCGAAGCAAAACAATTAATAAAATGCCTGCTAATACAGCTTAACAAACTTAATGCGTCTACTTAACACCAGAGGCGCCTCAACACTGCCTTAAAAATTAACATAAGGCGCAAAACAGAGTTGTGAAAGAGTTAAGTCTTCTAAATTTTCAACATCTATCTTCTCTAGGCTATCCCTCTCTCTGAGTTCCGGCACAGTGCACTGCATACGTAGGGGTCATCCCCTGAGTGCTGGTCATATTTAAAAAAAAAAATACACTTCTGTCACAAAAAAAATTTGAACTTGTGCAGGTTCTATAAAAATTAGTTGTATAATGTTTACACAAATTGCAGGACAAGTAAAGGTCTTGCCTTCAGTCATAACTAGAAAAATCCCAAATTTTTAGGAAATTCATATCATCAATATGGCAATGCAAAATTTTTATAAAAGTGGTTTGTTAGTTAAAGAATGCAGAATATATTTTTATGATCGTTACAGATTTGTTGTTGGTATATATAAAAAAACGTTTGTCATAATTTTGTTTTTTTTTAACTCACATTTCTTAAGCCATACAACATTATTAACGAAGAGGCAACTAGACCCATCGAACTTATTAATACAATTATATTAAATATCACATGAGCTGCATAAATGAAACAAACAAAGAAATTAACACATTAATAAAAAACTCATGCTTGTTTTTGTGGTTTTCTTTAAGAAAAAAAATGGAAATAAGAGAAGAAATAATATTTTCTTTACTTTGCGTTATATCTCCTTTTTCAATTATCGTCTCTCCTTTGGGTTTCTGACGCCTGCCCATCAAATAGTCCCACTCATCTGTCACATAAATAAGCAAAATGAAGCTGGAAAAGGCAAAATAAATCTGTAATGCAAAAAACAAAAAACCATTATACAATTTTATTATCTTTTTATTCTAATTAAAATGTTTATAATGCCGAAGATGAATAATGATGGTAGGAGAGCAATAAACATTAAAGAATCCTGAAATATTACAACACAAAAGAAAAGTAATGAAAATTCTTACATACAATTTGGAAAAGTAACAGGCTCACTTTACCTGTTATCAGCGATATAAAAATACTTTCAAACAAAAACAAGAAATTGTACTTTAGTCGGCTGTACCGAATCATATATACCCTTTAACATAACAGGTAGGCAGATTTTTTTTTAAATTTTAAGAAAATTTATTTACATATTTTTTTCCTACGATGATTGATATACATACATATGTACATACATGTAATATTATATTTTTTGCCTCAAAATCTGTAAATCGGATTCATTTTCTGTAATGTATACCTCCTGGATTATTGGGAATTTTTTTTATGATAATTCACTTTTAGTAAATTTTCAAATTTTTGTGAAATGGAATTGGAATTTAGAAGTATTTTCTACGTTTCACATTTATTGATGAAGTTTTTACAACTTGATATTTGGTAAACTGTAAATGTGTAGTGTGTTTGACTACCCACTACTGCATGCCGTCTGCATGTAGCAAGTGAAACATAACACTCTTGTTATTGTTTAAATAATTGTCCACATTCCGACTGCATGATCAGAATGTATTATGGTGATCATGCATATTCCCACACATACTTTGTGTATGTGTTAGTTTAAGATATATAATGTTTAAGCATTATTAAGATTAATTAAGAAATTATAATTAAGTTGACAATTGTGACACAAACTGGACAGTCGCATAAGCGGCTGTCCAGAACTTAAATAAAATAACATTATAATGTTCATTTAACTTGAATAATAATAAAAAGCATTGATAATCATAAATAACATAATATAAAATCAATTTTTTCATTTAATACAACATGAAGATATATTTTAGTAACATTTTAATACAACAAATGTTTTGTTCGCGTAAAAGCTATTGCATGTCTGGATGACATTCGAGATCTGTCTAGTCTTCAAGCAGTACTCTTCTGCTAATTATACCGTGCTGATGAATTTCTAACGGTTCGGAAGTTTGCTCTACATGAATTAAGACAAATGTCAGTACCAGCCTTGGAAGATTGCATGTTCATTGTATTTTTAATAGAAAGAAATCATTCTGTTTTAATAATAAAATGTATTATTGGTAAAAAAAATTATCATATTATTAGACCATACGATAATTAAATCCTCATTTACATAAAAATATGTGAAGATATACATATAAGGAAAACTTTTTAATATTATGTGATGTTTCTCAAGAAAAGGAGCTTGTCTTCCTCAAATAAAAGTTTGTTTTTTGGTGATTATCTTAAACGTCACATTATTTCTAATAAATATAAATAGAAAAGGCGATAACCAGAAAATTAAACAAAAATATCCGCTAAAATAGCCAACAAATACCATTTTGAAATTCTGTAATGAAAGTCTCAAGTTTTGAAATATTGAATTTAAAATTTTGTAAGTTCATACAATGTTTTTTTTTTTTTTTTTTGTTGATTATTTCGATCTAAGAAGCTACTTAAATTGCATCAACGACAACCCCTAAACGTTCAATTTGTACTTGAAATATTAGGGCTCTCAGTGGAACATCACATTACATTGTATTTGTATATGTAGTACCGATTCCACCTATGCACACACACTACAGTTCTGATTTAAGGAATTATATGATAAATTTAAATTTATGGTTTACAGTTGTAAGTATATTTTGCTGTATTGAGTTTGAAAAGGAAATAATTAATTTGATTATTTTATGCAAATCCAAAAAGTTATTATTTATGCAAATACTAAAAGTGGTTTTAAAGATAATTGATTTTGTTTCATTTTATTTTATAATACATATTTTACTCGGCTTAGTATTAGTTAAGCAACTAATTCAAGTTTAAATTATTACAGCAGCTTTGGATGGGATGTTAAGGAGTCGTAATATACTTTTCAGGCTGGTGGTGCTTCGTGATCCTTAAAACAAATAACAAATTATGTAATCCACAAACATGTTTTAGTATTACAATTGATTAATAGCTACTAATTTTCTGAATTGACCAATGATTTTTGTATTTAGAGATGCGCAGCATTCATGATTAGAAATTTCTCTTGATTGCTTTATTTTTGACACGTTCTGAAATTTTAATGGAAATTACTGAAACACAATTTGAAAATAAAATTTAACTAAAATAAGCATTTGGGAGTGAATGAGTGGAAATTTAATCAACATGCCATCTCTAATATATGTACATTTATATATAGGCAATTTTATTTATATAATATGATAATTAAATTATTTGCATTACGATTACTTCGAGCCATAATAAAGCTTTATAATGAAAATTTTACAATACTAATTATGTACGTATTTAAAAACAAACAAAATCATTACCAATAAACAATGCTTTGAATTTCTCTACGGAATTATCATTAAAGATTACCGTTTGTACTATAATGTATTTTAAATTGAAACAAACTGAAAAATATATTAGTCTATTGAAAATGTTAGATAATTTTGTAAATTATTAATACGAGTATGTTGTCCGATTTCGAATGAATTGAAATGAAAGATGAAGAAAAGTCTAAAAATGGCCATGCATAAACGATATACACAAATACATTTGTATTTCAATATACATATGTATTGATTTTCTTTTTAAATAGCACATTAAAAATTAATATCGTATCAAAATAAATGTTTAAACTTTCTATGTTAAATTTGTGATGAGTGTATCATATCACATAGTGGAGTTTATTAAACACACATACGATGTTCACACGTACATACCCTGTCGGAAACTCAGTTAACTTTAAACTAACTTTAATGTATGGAAATAACTAACTTTTTTATCATTGCGATGTCCTAGGGAGAAGTCAGTTTTCTTTGCATTACTTGTAGCTAACTTTAAGTTAGTTGAAATAAGTCAAAATGTAGTTAGTTACTATACATAAAAAAATATATTTCATTTTTATTTTCTCAATTCTATATTCAGTAGTTTTATAGTAATATTGCAACAATAAATTTTTCTTCAAATTTTTTTTTTTCACCGATGCCGTGCTGGGATTTGAACCACAGGTTATTGTATTAACAGTCTACGCGCATACCACTTGGCTAAGGTACCATTTAAATATTGACACCAAGAAGTTATGAAATAGTTGAAGTAATTTTAAGAGTTCCTAAATGAGTAAATTTTTTGGCGCTCACCATATTCAATTATAAATGAGAGTATATCAGGTATGTGATGAAAATCGATTCGTTTTTAAGTAAAATCGAATTTTGAACGCTTTGTTATAAGATGTGATGAAAAACGAACGGTTTTATAGCCTTTTTCCACTACGCAACATCTAACATCTACCATCAATTTGAGAAGATGTTAACATCTTCCCATAAGAAATACATAGTACTAAAAGTCAACATCTTTCTACATCTTTAAAAGATGTTCCTAAGCCATTTTGTTCCAATCAACATCTTCCGATAATTTTAATGTCATCTCTAGCAAAATGACAGATATTTACATATTGATAGTTTCATTTTTTGTGAATGACATACATACATAATTGTGTAAGAAAAAAAAAAAGAAAACTATTTTACATCGAAATGAGTGGCACACGTAAGTTTTTATTTTTTTTTTTAACTTTATATGTTGTACATACATAAGTATAATAATTTATTTTTGTTTTTAGTAAAGAAAAGCACAGGTCTCCGTATAGTATGGAACCAGGATTTTGAAAATATGTTGCTGGACTTGTGGCAGGACAAAATAGAAGAGTTGAGAGGAATAAGAAAGAACTCTCATGTCTTTCAGGGAATCGCTTTTTTTTTATATGTATATAAAAACTTTAAATAAATAAAAAAAAAAAAAAAATAAGAAGTTCGTGTTAATGCTTTTTTCTGAACACTGCATTAACAATTCTGTTTGTTCTTGTAAAACATGAACGAGTCCAATTATTAATGTTTCTTCAAAATCCATTTTAATTTTATTTTTTTCCACAAAAAATTATTCTGTAAGTATTTTTATATTTTTGACAGCTGAGAAGATGTTAGATGTTGCCAATGGAAATGCAAGTTTCACTTTTTCAACATATTCTATTCATTCCTCTAAAATGTATGCTAGTGGAAAAACGTTATAAGAATTATACAGGGCTGTATGGCCAACATATTTCAAAACATTTTGTTCCACTCTCCATCTTTCGATAATTTTGGTGTCACCACTAAAAAATGGTAATAAATTGTAGTGGCATCACTGAAAGTTGACATTTAATGACATTTGAATGAAAATGTCAAAATGTTCTAATCAGCCATCTTTTATTCAATTTTTTTGAAAAAAACAAGGATCTGTGTTTTAATAAGAGAATTTTTATATATTAAGTTTGCTTGTGTTCAATTATTCTGTAAATTTTATTAAATTTATATGTGTTTGCAAATACAGATTGGTTGGAATACAAGAAAAATATGAGCGGTACATGTAAGTACCTTTTATTTTAAAATTAATTTATTTGGTATATGTACATACATATATACATACATACATAAGTAAATGCATACTATTTTTTATATTATAGTAAAAATAAAACCAGTCTATGCATCACTTGGACGGAAGAAACGGAGAGCTTGCTGTTGGATCTCTGGGAGGAGAAAATTGAGAAGCTCAGAGGCCAGCGGAAAAACTCCCAATTTTTTATGTATGTATGTATATTATAAATAAACGAATTTTGAAAGTGAAAATTGTTAACAAATACATATTTTTGAAAATTTTCAGCAAAAGGTCAATGTCATTTTCTTCCTCCAGTAAACTTTTTAGTGATTCTATACTCTGATTCAATAAAAGGGATTGCTCTTGCAAATCAACAATTAACTCAATTATTAATTGTTCTTCCAAATCCATTTTATTTAATTAATTTTTATTTTCTTACAAAACCTGTTTTCTTTTTTGTTTGACAAATTAAATGATGGTAGATGTTAGATGTTGCAGATGTGAACGCTTGTTTCATGTTTTCAACATCATTCATCCATTCCCACAAAATGTATGCAAGTGTGAAAAGCCTATTGCTTTCCATTTTTTGTTTCATTTTAAATAGTTTCATGTCAAACTACAAGTTTTTGTTCTAAAAAGTAAACATTTGTGTGGATATTAATAACACGAAAAATGGCATTTATTATTTCGGCATCAATTTTACTAATTAATTATTCAAATCGAGTTGAAAATATTGAACGAAAAAGGTTGAGGGATGCATCAAATCCATTAAACATGCCGGAAAATAGGTAAGAGCATAGCACAATAGAATGAATAATTTGACCTGTTCTTTTACAAATATTTTTATTCTCAAGGAATATTTTCATGTTAAAAAACTTTGAAACACATGTAGAATCCAAATTAATTCCACTGGTAATCGAGTTAGCAGCCACATTTAGATCACCATGTATTCTTCTCATAGCTGTTAAGTAATGATTACTAATCATAATAATTAGTAATTAGATTATTTTTTTTTGAAAGGTGAAGTAATGATTATATTACGATTATTTTCAGATTCGCACGATTACTAATTGATTACGATTACAAATAATCCAAAAATAATTAAGATTAGTTAGGATTACGAGAAAATAATCAAAAATAATCAAAAGTAATCGAAAAATAATTTGACTACTTTCAAGGATTATTTTTGATTATTTTCGATTATTTTTTAAAAATTTAGAATGTGCATCATTTTACACATACATTTTATTTTGAAAAATTTGCATTTAAAACGTAAAAAAATTCTGAACAAATAAAACAAAATTAATTAGTTTTTGTATGCAAAAAATAGGTACATATATTCACTTCAATAACAAAACAACCAATAACAGTTTTAGTACTTCATAAATCAACAAAAAAGGGAAAAATGCGTGGAAAAATAATAAAGAAAACAAATACATTCAAAAAACATTCAATTCACAAAAAAAGTTTTTTATAATTTACATATATTTACAATTGGCCTTCATTACAACTAATTTTTCAAAAGAAAAATCAGACAATGATTGCCGCCTTGGACTGTTGACGATTCCGGCAAATGAAAACAGTCGTTCAACTGGAGCCATAGCTGCCAGATTTGACGATTTATCGTCATTTTGACGATTTTGGGTCCTAAAAATGACATAGTGACGATGGGACGATTTATGCCCTAATTTTGACGATTTTAAATAATTCAAGTTTGCAACATATATATGTACTATTAGAGCAACCTTGAACTGCTGAAAATTGTAATGAGAAACTTTTTAAAAACTTTTATTTAACTGATTATAAAAACAAAAACAATTTTTTAAATTTTGAACACATTTATTTAGGAATATTTGCCAGAGACGTATTGGAAGAATTACAAATAAATGCAAATGAAAAATATGCTATTATTAATAATTCTGTTAATTTTTATATAGAGCTTTGTGATCAGATATTATCAAGATTTGATTTTGAAAATAAATAAAAGCTCTTGGCCAAATTAATCCATTTAATATCTACATATGTATATAAAAGAAAGTCGTGTTAGTTACTTCACTTATAACTCCAGAACGGCTGAACCGATTTAGCTGAAAATTGGCAGGGAGGTAGTTTAGAGCCAGGAGAAGGACATAAGGCGGGATTGGACAAAGGGGCGTGGTACCTCTCATACAAACCACAAATTAAAAATCTATTAGTTTTGCTCCTGATAACGGTATTTGAACAAAATTTGGTATGTCGGTTTGGTGTAAATTTCTTAAGTGCTGCTGCAAATATGGGCGGGATTGGACAAAGGGGCGTGGTACCACCCATATAACCCAAAAATTTAAATCACCATATTTTGGGCATTTTTTGACCTACGTCGATGATATTTGGTACATATGGTATTGCCATAATTTGGAATACGTACCGGGAGAAAAGTGGATGGGACCACGCTCCTTTTTATTAAAATTAAAAATCGTAATATAGTCTTAACTACTGGACCGATCGTCACAATAGGATATATAAATACTTTTAATTTTATTTTATAACGAGGGGGGTACCGAAGTACACCGGGATCAGCTAGTTATTAATGAAGAAAAAAAAGTTTGTTCTCTGAAATTATAAAATAATTTTCGTATTTTGTTGAAGAAACAGAAAACCAAGAGCTAGAAATAGAGTTCAGACAATTGAAAGTGTTGTCCTGATAAAAAGATATAACTACTGAATTTTTTGAAAAAACCATCAGAGATGCAAAAAGGGATTCAAGTCTTTTGTTTCCGATTTTGACTAAATTTATTACAAAAATCCTAGTTTTAACACATTATTCAGCAAATATGGAAAGAATATTTAGTCAGGTAAACGTAAATAAGACTAAAATAAGAAATTGAAAAAGTCGTCCTTGGAGGTAAAATTATATACAAAAGATTATTTAAAGCTAAACAAATGTAGCTGCTATGATCTAACAGTTGTACCTGAATTAATCAATATGTTTAATTGCAATATATATATATGTAAAATATATTATCCATATATGTACATGGATATGTCTATTTTCTTTAACTATTATATTTTTATTGTATAAATTTTATTGTAGTTTTTAAACATTTTTAGAAAAGGTGTTTCCAAAAATGATATTTAAAATGCATATTTTACTAAATTGGAAAAAATAACTGAAGGATTTGATTTTTTTTTGTTTTTTTCCATACAATGTATAAATATATTTCAAAGTATTGAAAAATATGCAATCTGATTTTATTGTGAATTCTAAGTGAAGTATTTGATCTCTGTATTTTAAATAATGCTGTTTTTTTAATAAGATTTGTTGATTTAAGAGTTTTGTTATGTTTTGCCTTTAATAAAAATAGGTTTTGTTGGTAAAAAAGCGAATTTTTCATTTGACGTTTTTATGACGATTTCAATAAGCTACATTGACGATAATGACGATTTTTGCCCAAAAATATGACGATATTACCAAAAAAAAATCTGGCAGCTATGACTGGAGCTGAAGACGTTAAGGGCGTGTTAAAAAAAATAAATGCATCCCTTAATAAATCATATTTTTGGTAAATCTCGTCAGCATTTGCATTATCATTTAAATAGCTGAACCCGTGATAAATAAGAAGAATGCAGAATCATGAAGAATGCAAACAGGTTATCAATTATCAAATCGATGAACATCAATAATAATGACAAAAAATGAAAAAAAAAACTAACATTAAATTGTATTGCCATAATTTCGCAAAATTACGAAAAAATAATCAAAAACAATCAAAAGTAATCTTCCAAAGTAGTCAAATTATTTTTCGATTACTTTTGATTATTTTTGATTATTTTCTCGTAATCCTAACTAATCTTAATTATTTTTGGATTATTTGTAATCATAATTAATTAATAATCAGGAATTGTTAAAAAGAGAATTATGTAATCAATACCATTCTTTTTAAAATTTAATCTAATTGATTACTAATCGTAATCCAAATTTAACAGCTCTGATTCTTCTTGGGCACTATTTGTGTGTTTTCCCCTAAAAACTCCATTTTAATATTCATTTATTTGAAACCACATACAAGCTTTGGGTACATACTATGTACACACATAAACACTTAAATATATTTTCGATTAAATATTTTAACAATATAAATTGTATGTATTCTTTTATTAAATCGTGTACTCGTGAACTCGATTTTAAAACGGTTAAAACAGTAACTTGTCGTTTTCCATCACACTCTTTTTTTCTTCATAATTTCATACAACAAAATGGAAAATGAAATCGAATTCGATTTGACAAACAAACAAGAAGAAGAACAAAACAAAACAGAAATAAGTAATGCCATCACAACTCGTTTCGATTTTACACCGTTTTTGGATCGAAATCGATTTTCATCACATACCTGTATATATGTATGTACAATATATACTCAACCTACTAATTGATTTTGGATACGTTCTGCATTGTATTGTGGTTAGTTTTATAGTTAGTCCAGAAAAATCAATTTAAAAGTTAGCTTTTTTTGTAGTTAGCTACTTATTCGACGACAGGGTACATACATACATACATATGTTTGTATGTATAATAAACACTTGGTAAAAGCTTTTATTGCCACTACGTGTTTGATTTTTCAAAAATATCAAATGTTATTTTTTCTGAGCAAACACTTAATAAAATACTACATAGGCCGACACACAGTGGTCTATACTCACATAAAAATTGCAGAAAAATACACGGATCTGCGAAATTATTTTGCAAATTAATAGACTGGTGTACTATAGAATCAGTGAAAATTAAAAATATCCTCATACAATCTAAAAGCCAAAATTTATAAATTTTATTATTTTTTTTTTTAATCTTTTGCATTGGGATTCGATGTAACTACAGAAATCCTTAGTTCACATCAAATATTAGAGCTCTACGCCTTTTTTTCAGCTAATAAAAAATATTTTTTGGTCTACATTTGAACAAAGGCTATATATAGTCTTATGAAAATTACAAAAAATGGCAAAATGCATATTTTATCGATTTGCAGCTGAAAAACAGTCGTAGAGTTCTAATATTTGGTGTGAATTAATATTTTCTGTAGTAACATTGATTCGCATTACAAAAGATTAAATAAAATTAAATGATTTTTTTGCCCTAAAATTGAACAAAATTAAAAATTGCAAAAAATGGCAAAAAACATATTTTATCGATTTTCAGCTGAAAAACAGTCGTAGAGCTCTAATATTTGGTGTGAATTAATATTTTCTGCACTTGTTCTTGACTATCGTCAATGTCATCCCCATGTTAAAATCGTCAGTCGAGTGCATTGCGAGTAGTTAGTCTGGTATTTGGTGGTAACGACTTGTAGTTAACGAAATAGCTAGTCATTCACTAGCTATGCCGACTGCAGGGTACTTTCATTTTAGCAATGAATCTACAAAGTCCATATTGTTATTTTACGAATATACAATAATTATGTATGTATGTGTGTTTGTCGGTATTTAAATTGTATTAAATTATATTAATATTTTTAGAAATATATATGTATGTATGTATGTATTAGATTTTAAAGATACATAAGCCATATTGTTTTGTTGAAAACTAGGATCGGAAGGGTAATAATGGGAAATTTCTTCCCTTTTAAAATTTTTATGAAACTCAAAACATATACATACATATGTAGATCCGCACCTTAAAAGATACATAAGCTATATATTATGCTAAAAAATTCCATCTTCTGTTATTTTAAACCATAGATTGGGAATAATGATTAGTAATCCTAATGATTAGCAATTGGATTAGAAATTTTAATTGTGCTGAAAAATTGATTAATTATGATTAGTTAGCCATTTTAGACGATTACTAATTGATTAGATTAGAAATAATCAAAAATATAATCACAATTAGCATTTCTAATCAAATCTAATCAAAACTAATCAAAAAAATAATTGATTAGATTTCTTGATTATTTTTGATTAGCTTTGATTAGATCCACTATTTTTGTGAAAAGAAAATATTTTTTATCACATTTGTTGCTATATTTACATAATGTAACAGTTTTTGAATATTGCATAAAATTGCATATCAAATAAAAATGTAATCAAATCTAATCAAATATAATCAAAAATAATCAAGAAATCTAATTAATTATTTTTTTAATTAGTTTTGATTAGATTTGATTAGAAATGCTAATCGTCACTAATTGTGATTAGATTTTTGATTATTTCTAATCTAATCAATTAGTAATCTGAAATTTTTATCAAAATTCAATTCTAATGACTAGATTATTTTATTTCTCTAATCGTAATGATTTCTAATTCTAATCGAAATTCCCAAGCTATGTTTTAAACAAAGGCTTTGATTTCTAAAATTTTTTCCTGTATTGCTAATCGATTTTCCTGTACAAAAGCATAGTCCACGCCAAATACTAAAGTCATTGGACTTTTTTTCAGAAGAAAATTTAAATAATATGTGTTTTTGCTATTTTTTGCAATTTTCACTGTACTATCTATCCTTTGTTCAAATTTAGAGAAAAAAATGTTCTTTTTTCTAAATCTTCTGCATTGGTAATAAATTTACCTGCAGAAAATGATTGTTCACACCAAATACATATGTACATATTAAAGTCATTGGACTTTTTTTAGAAGAAAATTGAAAAAAAGAGGGTTATGCCATTATCTGCAACTTTCAGTTTACTATAGCCTTTATTTAAAATTACGCAATATGCCTTGGGCATGCCAAGAACTTTCAATTTCGAAAATTATAAAATAGTCACAATCCAATGCTAAAAATCTAGATATCCCTGATGTGAATAATTTTATTTGTATTTAGAAATATTAATCATATCAAAAGTGTAAATTAACTTGCCGTTGTGTAAATACCATTTGCGAAGCTTCCATTCCACACATTTTTAAAAAAACAGCAAGACTTCATTATGGCCATTTTATTTTAAAAAGTTTTGTAGTCTAACATTTTGCGACTCCATATGCAGCAACCCGCTACAAATTAAATAATTTTCACATTTTCACTATGAATATTTGTAATTAAAATTAATTTCCGTTAAAGATTTCTTTACACAATAGTTATTTTAATAAATTGCATACAAACGCAAGAACTTTTATGCTAATTAAGTGCTCGTACAGACCTACATACATATGTAAAAAAGTACATATCTATGGAATTATAAGACCGTTATAATTGAACGCTTGTTTGTCATGTATCTCTATTTAACTTACAAATTGAATACGTATTTTTATTTTTAGGTTTGAAAGCGTTTCTGTTTTATTATATTTATTTATTTGTTTTTCGCCACAACAGATGCTAAAGGTTTCAAGCTTCCTGAAATACTAACTGATTTTTTTTTTGCTGCATAAGTGTTATTTACGTTAAGTGTCATTAATTATTGCAAATTACGATTGTAGTGGTTGCAGAAATTTATGAATGAATAGCTCCGCGCATGGCAATATTCCGGCTTTTTAACCTAAATATTTAGCGAAATAGAATTCTAGGTCGGAAAAGCCAGAGCACTGCCATCACAGGGTAACCAGAGATGACACGAGACGGAAGATTTAGCATACTGATTTGTATACACTCATACAATCCTTCGTTTTCGTTTTTTTCTTTGTGCTGTCTTTGTATCCAAATTAATATTAAAATCACAAAACTAATAAAATATCCATATATTTCTATAATTTACATTAAAAATATTATTAATTAATTAATTTAAGTTGGTTTTCACTCATCGTTTGTATTTTATTACTATATACATCTGCAAAATATCAGAATTTATCAAGTATGTATGTATGTGTGTATGTAAGCAAAACTCCACCACCATTTGGCAAATTTACAGCATATATGTGCGTATGTATATAAATTTAATATACAGAGTATATAAGCACACACTAAATTGTTTTATCACTTTATTTTGGAATTATATGCCGTAAATACTTAATATTATCACATTTTATTAAATTTAAGCGTGCTTTTATGTAGCATTTTCCACTAAAAACTGAACTTTTTTTTGCTTTCGTTTTGTTTACTTTCATAACAAACACACTAATGTTGTCTCTTTTTCACGAAGCTTACTTATGACAAATAAAATATGATCGAAGTCCAATTTTTTTTGTTTTTGTCATCTCTGTTTACCCTGTGACTGCCATGTTAATAAAAAAATTTTAAGTACTTACATATGTATGTACTTAATTGAGTGTAAAAACTTGCAGAAATTCAGGATGGTAAATGTCATATACGTAGTATCTAATTAAAATGCAACTCTGAAATAATTGTTTTTTCCCTCTCGCGTGAAGAAATCGTACCGTGAGCTTACCATAGTTTTTTGAATGGTTGATAAAAAAAAAGTAGAAAATAAAAAAGTATTATAAAAAACGCAGAAAAGCAGAAAATATTAATTTTTGCTCCCTTAATATCAAAGTATGTTGCCAGAAAAAAGTATGTTATCTCATTTCCACTACATTCCCCACCCACAAACCACCCTAATTACCAATTTGAACGCAGTTATTTAGTTTAAAGAGCTCTAAAACGATCCCCAAAATTTAAAAAAAAATCTACCTAGCCGTTTATCGGGTATTCATTTGGTAAGTGGAAAATTTTCACACTTCAATGTAAATTCAGTTGAAATTCAAATGGTAAAAAAATTTTGAAAAAACAAAAGTGTCACGGAAATTTGAAAGCAGTAGCTCGTTTCTCTATTTCTCGCATCGTAAAGTTATCCGCATGAAACGAGTGAATTGCAACAAAAACAGTGTAAAATGAAACAAAATATGGTTTTTCTCACACAAGTGTTTCTGTATATGTACTTTGCGAGAATGATCTGTCATTTTAATAATTTTCCAGCAATTATTGGAAGTATGTGGGAAAAAGTGTTTCTGTAACAACATTTTGCGGAAAGTTTCTCACAAGAAGTGTCAAAATAACTCACATTTCAAATTGGTGCGAGAAAATCAAAATTTAAATATATATAAATATACATACATATGAAAAGTAACCCAACAGATGGGTTATGTCCGCCTCATAATTATTTTTGTTGTTGAATGACAGATGGCTCTATGTCCGCCTCATGCAGGAGAATCATCCTTGTTCGTATTTCAAACAGAACAAAATTATTGTTTGGTATTTTTTTCATCGGCGGTCATCGTCACACACTTAAGACATTTGCTATTTTTTATATATCACCCAAAATATGCACTAGAAATATTTTGTATGGCAAAACAACGTTTGCCGGGTCATCATCTAGTATAATATAAATATATTTTAATTCGTATGTATAAATGTGGAACAGAAATCAACAGATAATGTACATATGTATGTATGTACTTAATGTGTACATATATATACATATTATGTATGTAGCAAAAATTTTAAATAAACACAAGAATATGTTTTTAAATAATTTTTTTAGTTTGAATGAAAACTAGCACTGCACTATAGATTTGGGTTTTTATTTAAATAAAAAAAATTGTTGTTTTGTAATTTAAAATTTTTCAGCCTTTCATTGTTTTGCTTTTGTTATATGTAATTAATTTCCCTCGTTGACGTTTCTTTTACATTTGACACTTAATTATTGGAAACATTCCAGTAATAGCCTTTTTCCACTACGCAACATCTAACATCTACCATCAATTTGAGAAGATGTTAACATCTTCCCATAAGAAATACACAGTACTAAAGGTCAACATCTTTCTACATCTTTAAAAGATGTTCCTAAATCATTTTGTCCCAATCAACATATTCCGATAATTTTAATGTCATCTCTAGCAAAATGACAGATACATACATATTGACAGTTTAATTTTTTGTGAATGACATATGTATGTATACATAATTGTGTAAGAAAAAATAAAGAAAAATATATCAAAATGAGTGGCACACGTAAGTTTTTACTTTTTTTTAACTTTATTTTACAACATACATATTTAAATATAATAATTTATTTTTGGTTTTAGTAAAGAAAAGCACTGCTCGTCGCATAGTATGGAACCAGGATTTGGAAAACATTTTGCTGGACTTATGGGATGACAAAATAGAAGAGTTGAGAGGCACAAGAAAGAACTCTCATGTCTTTCAGGAAATCGCTTTTTTTGCTATGCATATAAAAACTTTAAATAAATAAAAAACCAAAGAATTCATATAAGAAGTTCGTGTTAATGCTTTTTTCTGAACACTGCATTAACAATTCTGTTTGTTCTTGTAAATTATGAACGAGTCCAATTATTAATGCTTCTTCAAAATCCATTTTAATTTTATTTTAATTTTTTCCACAATAAATTATGCTGTAAGTATTTTTATATTTTTGACAGCTGAGAAGATGGTAGATGTTAGATGTTGCCAATGGAAATGCAATTTGACATTTTCAACATATTCCATTCATTCCTCTAAAATGTATGCTAGTGGAAAAAGGCTATAAGAACAAAATCAGCGCAGCCTGTTTTCGCATGCAAATACAGAAACCCTTTTTTCTCACAAATCGAGAAACGATGGAATTTTTTGTTTCACACTTCATGTGAGAAATTTTACGATGCGAGAAATACAGAAACGAGGTACAGTTATTTAGTTTAAAGAGCTCTAAAACGATCCCCAAAATTTAAAAAAAATCTACCTAGCCGTTTATCGGGTATTCATTTGGTAAGTGGAAAATTTTCACACTTCAATGTAAATTCAGTTGAAATTCAAATGGTAAAAAAAAAATTTTGAAAAAACAAAAGTGTCACGGAAATTTGAACGCAGTTATTTAGTTTAAAGAGCTCTAAAACGATCCCCAAAATATAAATAAAATCTACCTAGCCGTTTTTCGGGTACTCATTTCGTAAATACTCGTAGCTAAAACATATGTTTTTGACAGCTTGGCTGACGTCCTGTTTGCTATCCAGTCAAAATTAATTTTTTTGTTGTTGTATTATGAACTGACACTTTTAAATAAAACAACACACACTAATATAGTAATTATTCTGTGCCGCTTTTTGCCGAATTATTAATAAAATCAGCTTATCAGTACAATATTTATTAATATATAATAGTCATATATTAAACATTGGGACTTTGGAATCTCAATTAAAATTTGCAAAGAACATACAATTGTGGGAAAATTATGAAAGAAGCGTTTGTAAATATTTGCAATATACCAACACACATCATAACATGGGGTGGCTGGATTGAGGAATCTATGGATGAAGTAAAAGAAGTGGCAATTTGTATAACCGGAAATCCAGGTTTGCCTGGATTTTATACTGACTTTTGTGGAGAATTGCACAAGAGACTAGATGAAAAAATGCCTGTGTGGGTAATAGGTGAGACTGTGCAAAAGTAAATACACATAAAATTTTGCATTTAAAAACTCGATTTCTTATTTACATTTCAGGACATTTGGGCCATGATGACCCACCAGCATCCAGTTTAAGAGAGGTACCACAGTTAAAAGGTAATGAAGAACTCTTTGATTTAGATGGTCAAGTGCGTCATAAAGTGGAATTTATTCAAAAATATGTACCTCCTGGCGCAAAAATACATTTAATGGGCCATTCAATTGGAGCCTGGATGATCCTACAAATGTTGCAAAATGAATCAGTTCGCAAGCGTATTAAAAAATGTTATTTTCTTTTTCCTACCGTTGAACGAATGATTGAATCATCCAACGGTTGGATATTCACTAAAATAGCTTTGCCTTTATACTCTGTGTTTGGTTTTGTCATTACACTGTTTAATAGATTGCCTGAGTTACTGCGAATATTTCTTATACAAATATACTTCTGGTTTGCCGCCATACCCAACTATTTTATTGGTACTGCTTTAAAATATTCCAAAGCATCCGTTTGCGAAAAGGTAGTTTTTTTAGCTGAAGATGAAATGGCTCGGGTACGAGGTTTACAGAAGGATATTATCAGAGATAATTTGCAATTACTGAAGTTTTTTTATGGTACAACTGATGGATGGGTGCCTGTTAAATATTATACACAAATTAAAGAAGAATTTCCAGATATTGATGCAGAATTG
Organism: Lypha dubia; assembly: GCA_947311025.1. Classification (NCBI taxonomy): domain Eukaryota; kingdom Metazoa; phylum Arthropoda; class Insecta; order Diptera; family Tachinidae; genus Lypha; species Lypha dubia. Next base: position 79,587,696 of record OX371263.1, on the reverse strand, counting down.
GATACAAAGAAAATTGATCATGCATTTGTGCTTCGTTTCTCTAAAGCTATGGGTGTCATAGTTGGTGACATGATCGTCGAAAATTCCGAAATATTAGGTTTAAAAAAAACTCTATAAAAATAAGCTTTTGCTTTGAAATTAAATATTAAAATTAAATAAACCCGGAGTGTTACATAAAATCGTTAGCATTTCGTAAAAGATTTAAACTCATGCGTAAAATTACATTTAAATAACGAAGAAAAATAAAGTTAAATGGAAACGGGCGAAATAAATTAATTGCAATTCTTATTTTAAATGGAAAGGTGTGGTTTTGTGAAACAAATTAGTAGCATAAAATTTAAAAAATTCGAATTCCGTGCGGGAACCTTAAGACATCCCTGGTATTCTCCTCTAATTTCAGCTTGATGGTTCTGGAAAATCAATTTCTATTATTTTTTCATTTTTCTTTACATTAAAAATTAAAAGTTTTCGATAGTATCGGCATCACTTAACTGTTACATTTGAAATTTGATTAATTCTAGGCGGTTTTCCAAGTCCTAGCCGAAGAATTTTTGAAATAATTGCAACAAGCACCGTAAATTTTTTTTCGTATAATCCCATAAGGAAGAAAATTATAAATACTTACTATATTTTCAGAATTTTTGATAGTGATTTAAGAAAATAGATAATTTACAATATAGAAAAATATAGCAATCACCCACCTAACAATATAGTAAAAGAAACATCACATCAATTTAAAGTGTGTTTTTAATGTAATAAAAGAAAACTTTACATATGCAATGTGCAATACTTGCACGAATAAGTTTAATTACTTTCTGGAGTAGCCGAACGACTATGATCTGAACCAGATTTTGAGATTGAGCGTGACCGCGAAACTGACTTTGAGCGCGATCTAGAGCCAGATTTGGAACGCGATCGAGACCCAGATTTTGAACGTGATCTAGAGCGGCTAACAGAACGAGAACGGCTGCCTGATTTCGATCTCGAGCGACTGCGGGAACGGCTTCCTGATCTAGAACGTGTTCCCGAACGTGAACGTGATCTTGAAACGGATCTAGATTTTGAACCAGCTTTCGATCCATCTGAATCACTTCCTGATACAATGCGCTTGCGTGCACCCTTAATACTACCAGCGCTAGCATCTGAGGCACTACCGCTACCAGATCCACTACCGGATCGACTAATGCTGCGCTTACGTTTCGGAGCTCCAGTGCCGACATCACTATCAGACTCACTGGTAGATATCGTCGCTTTAGACAAAATCTTCAATCTCTGTTTGGCCGAAAGTTTTTCCTCTACTTTTTTGTTTAATTTCTTCTTCTTTTGTTTCTTATCTTGACGGCCATCATCATCACTGTCACTATCATAATTACCAGCTTTACGTTTGCGTACCCCACCTTCCTTTCTTTTGCGTTCACCTTTAGGCTTTCTTTGCTTCGGTTGGCGTTCGCCTCCTTCCATTGGAGCATCACTACCTTCTGAATCTGTAATAATATCATCCTTACGGGGTCTCCCTCCTGCAGCACGATTTATTTATAAATCAAATATTTAATAATATAAGTATAACAACTTACCTTTTTTGCGTTCCTTTTCTTGTGGTACTTCTAAAGTCATAATCATATTCTTTGTCTTTTCTACATATTGTTGACGTTTTGCCAACATCTGTTCCCGTGAAGATTTCAGCATTTCTTCTCGACGTTTGCGTTCTTCTTCTTGGCGTAATTTGAAGGCCATACGTTCCTCTTCTTGCTTCCGTTTAAGAGCTTTTTCCTCTTCGTCAATGCGGCGAGCTCTTGAGACATGATATTGGGCTTGTGACAACAAATCTTGGCATTGATTGGCCTCTAAGCCAGCAACCTCGATATTAAAACGAGTTTTGTCGCCATTAATAGAGAGATATTGGAAGTATCTGTCAATGAAATTAATCACTATTTTAGTACTAAAAATGGGATATCAAATAGATGTGTAACAAACTTTTGCGCCAATTCCAATTCGTGTACAGCTTGTAAAACAATTTCCAAAGTAGATTTTTCATCTTTCAAAATGGCCATGGCTAAGCGCTGTAATACTACAGCGATATTGAATAATAAAACCTACAACATAGAGATGTAATGAGGTAAGTATTTTGTTATATACAAGCAGCACATACTGTATCTTGTGGAGCTACCCTTCTGGCTTTCAATAGCACCATTTTTGCTTCTTTTAACCGGTTTGCTCTTAAGTAAGCCCTGGCCAAATATTGCATTACCTCAACATTATGATGTTTGTAAAATTTTTTCGTACAATTTTCGTACATTTGTATGGCACTGATATATTGCTTTTGCTCTACATACACATGTGCAATATTTAGCCATACATCACAAAAATCAGCGGTAGCTTCTCGAACTTGTGCAAATATGTCACGTGCTTCAATGACACATCCTTTATGAGCCAAAACAGCGCCAATGCCGTTAGTGGCCCATATATTGCGAGGATCATTGCGTAAAACTTGTTTATAAATCGCCAAAGCTTTTTCTTGATGCTTTCTTTCTTTGTCCTTATCCTTTATAGGCTGATGCAATGTCTGCAGTGAAAAATTTCCCAAAGCAATCAGGGAATAGGCATCCTGAGATGTTATTGGATTCTTTAAAATGGTTTCAAAATTTTTTTGGCCTAATGCAAACTGCATTTTGGCTAAATGCAAGTTACCCAATAATGACCTTAAAAAAATTCATGCTTATAGTTTTAATCACTTAAAAGAAAATAACATATTTTATAATATCCTGTTGATTTTGTTTTCTCACCTAGCATCTGGGTTATCATTGTTTATATTTAAAGCATCTTTAAAGAAATCAGAAGCTACAAAAATTAAACCCTTATCCCGAGCCATGCAACCCAAACGCAAATAGCAATCAATATAGTTGGGATGTTTCTTCAGAATATCTTTATATAATTTATCTGCCACATCGAAACTACTGATTGCCTCATTTAATCGTGCCAAATTATACGTCATAGTCACCGATATGGAGTCATAATATTGAGCATCATTTGGTGCTTCTGATTTAGCTCTTTCCAACGCCTCCATTAGACGTTCTTTTGCGAGTTTTGAGTTGCCCATTCGATATTGTAAGGCCGCTACGTTATTAAGAATCTCAGCAGGTATTTCAACTTTAACCTTTTCCGTCAAAATATTTGAAGCAGTTGCATAAGCACTGAGCGATGCTTGCAAATCGTTTTGCTCAAGAATTTGAGCCAATTCTATCCAAGCCTCAACATCATCGGGGAATTGCTCAGTAACTTTTTTCAAATGTGCTTTAGCCATATCGCGTTTGGTTTGGGAATTCGAATTTGCATATAGAGAACCGAGAATTTTCATAGTTTCATAATTGCCTGGTTGTATTTTCAATACCTTTTCGAAACATTGTGCGGCCTAAAAGTATGTACGTTTCCATTTTACCAGTTAATAATTAATTATATTGTACTTTTAAATATTATTCGATATAAGTTTTGTCTTTATATTATATATTAGACATTTACTTACGTTCTCAGTATCTCCCCTATAGATATACATTTGTCCAAGTCCATAGTGAGGTAATACGAAATTAGCAGGAGCAATTTGTGTGGACTGATAGTAGTACTGGAAAGCTTGGTCATAATCAGATTGCGCATGGAAACTTCTTGCTAATTGATAACAGCTCTCGGCACGCATAGCTTCATTCTCCGTGTTGTGAAAGGCATGCAAAGCTAAATGTTGGACTTTCTGGTAGTCTTTTTTGAAAAAGAAATGATTAGCTAAGTGATTCAAAACCATCGGACTGGTTGAATCAATAGTGTATGCTTTAGATAACATCTGAACACCCATTTTGTTAGATTCGGGCTCATGAAGGTTCAACTTTAAAATTGCCAAACCTATAAGAGCACCTACACAATTGGGATCTAACTCCAAAGCACGTTGAAAAGCTAATTTGGCTTTCTCCTGATTGTTCATTTTCAGAAAACAATGGCCCATACCCATGCGTACATTAGCAGGACAATTAGGATTAGTGCGCAAAGCTTTTTTGTAAAAAGCTAAAGCACCTCGGTAGTCTTTTTTGTTGAAAGCAATGCAAGCCTTGCCAAGTAGTGACGGAATATTTGATGGCGATTGATTTAGAACGAAATTAAACTGGGCATCTGCTTGTTCCATTTTATCTCCTTCCAAAAGACAAAAATAGGCTCTTCCCAACAAATGGTTCTGATCATACATGATAATTTTATCAGCAGTTGTATAGAGATTCGTAGCCTTCATGAATAACTCTCTTTTCTTGTCTTTGGATTTTTCCCGATTAGCTTCCTGTACGTAGTGAGCAGCTAACATGTCAAAACAACGCATTTGATCTTTTTCATAATCCCTGTAATCTTTGTTACCATCCGTCTTAGCGGTTTCCAATAAACGTATGAAATCATCGGTCTTGTTTTGTTTATAATAAGCCAACTAAGAATACACACAAATAAAACCAATTATTACTGATGCACAATATCCTGCAGTCTACACTTACCGCTACGTTAACCCACGTATTTAATTGTGAACGTTCTTGTCTTAATATGCTCAAGACTTCTTGGCATTCCGGCAACTGATCAGGATGAACTTCTATAACCTTTATGTAAGCAAAGTAATGCATTTAAACCAATTGATATTGTAAAATTTGAAGCACTTACCTCATCTGTATCGCGAAGAGGTATCTCAATGGATGCCGACATCCTGGAAAGCTATTAATTTGTAAACAACTTCACGGAAAAACTTCCTGATGATCAGAAAAAACATACAGCACGACTAAAAACACTTTCACTTTGACAGTTTGATTTGAGTAGTTGCTCAAATGCGTACTGTAATTGTACAAACGTACGTAGTGATGCTAGGGAAAAATTGGACCATGGTGGAATAATAAGGTGCGCGTATCAACGCAACAACAAAATCGACATGCATTTTGTTTGTGTAAAATTAATTCAACATTGTCAAAACAAAGCTGTATACAAAACAAAACAAAAGTTGTTTTGTATGTATTTATTGGTTATGCAAAAACAAAAAGCATAACGTAAACAATAATATTCATGATGGCGGCCAAAAATGTAAACAACTTTTGACAAGACCGAATTAACTTACCATATTTTTGCAGATTATTTAACGGTCAAAACACAACCCTACAAAAAACCATATTCCTTCTTGCGCAGACCTGATTATTATAGCCTTTTTCCACTAGCATACATTTTAGAGGAATGAATGGAATATGTTGAAAATGTCAAATTGCATTTCCATTGGCAACATCTAACATCTACCATCTTCTCAGCTGTCAAAAATATAAAAATACTTACAGCATAATTTATTGTGGAAAAAATTAAAATAAAATTAAAATGGATTTTGAAGAAGCATTAATAATTGGACTCGTTCATAATTTACAAGAACAAACAGAATTGTTAATGCAGTGTTCAGAAAAAAGCATTAACACGAACTTCTTATATGAATTCTTTGGTTTTTTATTTATTTAAAGTTTTTATATGCATAGCAATAAAAGCGATTTCCTGAAAGACATGAGAGTTCTTTCTTGTGCCTCTCAACTCTTCTATTTTGTCATCCCATAAGTCCAGCAACATGTTTTCCAAATCCTGGTTCCATACTATGCGACGAGCAGTGCTTTTCTTTACTAAAACCAAAAATAAATTATTATATTTAAATATGTATGTTGTAAAATAAAGTTAAAAAAAAGTAAAAACTTACGTGTGCCACTCATTTTGATATATTTTTTTTTTTTTTGCTTACACAATTATGTATACATACATATGTCATTCACAAAAAATTAAACTGTCAATATGTATGTATCTGTCATTTTGCTAGAGATGACATTAAAATTATCGGAATATGTTGATTGGGACAAAATGATTTAGGAACATCTTTTAAAGATGTAGAAAGATGTTGACCTTTAGTACTGTGTATTTCTTATGGGAAGATGTTAACATCTTCTCAAATTGATGGTAGATGTTAGATGTTGCGTAGTGGAAAAAGGCTATTAGACCATGAATTGGACCATGGTGTGCGCAAGAAGGAATATGGTTTTTTGTAGGGTTGTGTTTTGACCGTTAAAAAAATTGGAAAAGTATGCTTTTCTTGTCAAAAGTTGTTTACATATTTGGCCGCCATCATGAATATTTTTGTTTACGTTATGCTTTTTGTTTTTGCATAACCAATAAATACATACAAAACAACTTTTGTTTTGTTTTGTATACAGCTTTGTTTTGACAATTTTGAATTAATTTTACACAAACAAAATGCATGTCGTTTTTTATTGTTGTATTCTTACGCGCACCTTATTATTTCACCATGAATTGGACATAGCCCAAAATTTTTTATGTGACTCATATATATGCTTAAAGACAATTAATTCAATACTTAAACAGGGAGTATAAATTTTGTTATAAGTAACGAGCATGGTAAAAATAACACGTATGTGCAGTTCGACAACAACTACAATTATCCAAAAAACAACATGTATTTTGTTGGTGTAAAGTATTTGCTTTAGATCAAAATACACAAACAAATTTAAAGCATTTTCTTACCTATGAGTACCAAATGAGTACCATTATTTATGTACTCTCTTCAAACTATATTAGTTTGTATGAAAATTTGCTATAAAGCGAGCTCAGTCAGCTGTGCTAGTAAGCTCACCTGTTGGATACGCCTTGGTAACGAGCTTTTTAACAGGGCATTGGAACAAGAAACGCATTGTTGCATTATTGCATGTACCTGTTACTCTGCAGTTACACGTTCAAGAAGTTGATTTCAATATTAACACATTTACTGTTTGTCAAAATTTATGTTAATTGACGTTGTGACGTAGGCTGTAAGCAACTTGATGGTCAATTTTATTTTCAAGATGGCGTCGTCAAGAAAGAAATTAAAAATTAAGTAAGAAAAAACAATAAAATCGCAACACATCACAATTTTTGTTAATTTTATTCATTTTCTATTTCAAATAATATATTTTCTTAGAAATAAATGCAAAAATTATTTACAACAGCTCTCATCAGCTGCTTACTTGAAAGAAAAATTGAAAGAGAACTTGAAAGCAAAATTGAAATCAAGTTAATAGTCAATATCCAAATGTGTGAGTGTGTTAGTAAAAAAGTGTAAGTGTATTGAATCTTGAAACAAAAATTGAATGAAAACTTGAACGTGTAACCGCCAAGTAAGAAATAATCATCAATGTGTCATCAATCACAACGGGGAATTATTACTATAATATAATCTACCCGTGTGTGAAGGCTCAATCACACTAATGCAAAATTACAATTTTAGAAGTGTGGTACCTTTGCCGCCAAGGCAATTTCATAACAGGTAAAGTTAATACTACAACAAAGTACAAACAATAAAAACATATGACATATCGGCACCTATGCATGCACGTACAAATTTTGACATGTTGGCCACCATTATTCAAGAAAAAGCTTAGTTTTAAACTTTACCTGTTATGAATTTGCCTTGCTTGCCGCCATTAGCATTTATATCCGATTTCTCGTAATCGAAAATCAGGTAACACATACATAATTGTTTATTTGCTTTTTCGCAACACATATTCAGTAATAAAATTCGCGAGTATTGCTTTTATTTTAGCGAAAACAAATCTAAAAAATGTGGTTTATAACTCATGCAACAAGCGGTAAAGGATTAATATTTTATTCATTATAATATAGTGTATAATTCACACTTAAAATTTTACAGGCGAATCTGTATGTTTTCTGCCTGAAAAGCTCAAGTACTCCGTAGGACGATTAGGTGCCGATGTTGAATTGCATGATGATATTTGTGTCAGCCGTGCCCATGCAGCGTTTCATTTGGTCGAGGGCGATGAACATTTCAAACTGGAACTTGAAGATTTAGGTTCTAAATACGGAACTTTTCTTAACAAAAATATCGAAAGCAATACAGCCATTGAAAAGGGCCGTAAAATATCTCTGAAAAACAATGATATGGTGCGTTTTGGGCGTTTACAAAATATATGGAAAGTTCAGTTCATGATTATACAAACAGTAGCGTCCGCTTTGACTAGGGAGGATAACTTGCGTCTTAGGACATATATAGAGTCGTTAGGGGGCAAGATACGTGATCAGTGGTCACCCAACAGCACCCACTTAACCATGAAGGATCCGTCGATTACAATGAAATTGCTCAATGCGCTTATCGAGCAAAAGCAGGTTGTAACTCTTAATTATTGGAGAGATTTATTAAGTGCTGTCAATAATGTAAAAACGGCACTACCTACAACGGAATCATACAGACCTGATTTTGGAGACGAAAGTATTGATTTTAGTTGCAAACCAAAGAGACGAATTATTTTTAAAGGAATTACATTCGTTTTCTTGAATCGCAAGCATTTTGATATGTATAGCCCAATAATAAAGTTGGCTGGTGGTGCATGTAAGGACCTCAATACAGGTGTACAAAAAACTTTCCTGATTAAGGACAAAGTTGTAGTTGTACAATATACACCATCAACTCAAACACAAAGTTCTGAAACTATTGGAACAATAGCTGGTAAGTTAACTACAGCGAAACTGCTCATATTTTTATCCTATAATTTTTATAAGTATATAGGTACTTATGGTATACTTATGTCTTTTTGTGTTCGCCAATATCGGTTGTGTTATGTGTTAATTAAGACAGTAATTACATACGTTTCAGTTTCACTTAAAAGGGACCTATGGATGAAAAAATCGATTTTAACTTTTTTGGTGATTCTTAAAATATACAATAAGCTCTTTCTAATGCAGCAAACCGCAGTTTTCTAACTACATTACTTTTGTCATATGTAAGCTTTAAAATACACTTTTGATAAGGAAAGAAAAGACCGCGATGTAACAAATTTTTTTGTAATTGATATAATTTACTTGAAACTCCCTTTCGGGGGTTTTCGGGACCGACGTTTACGAAATTTTAAAAATCCTAAAAAGTGGATAATATTTAAGTTTACTCGCTTTTGACATTACTTTTTTAATCTTCACTACTTTCTTTTTTTTTTACTTTCGAAACACTCCGAAATCACCAAACTGCTAATCAGTAACCTCGAAACTCCAGAATAATTACACAACTTTAAGCACAGCCTTAAACTCCGACATTTTGAATTTGGAAAGTCTGACTTTAGATTCATAACCAGCTACCCCGAAAAACCGTGAGTAACGAGTTTCAAACAAATTCAATAATATTACAAAAAAATTGTCCGCCATATTGGATCCGTCATTTTGAGTTTTTAAAATCCAATACCAAATTCGAAATCAGCGACCCCAAAACCCACTTATAAAGGGTTTCGAGCTATAAAAGCGTTCAGGCGTTTCAAAATTAACTTGTTAACTTCAAAACCTTTTAACTGAAACTGACACATACATTTGTATGAAGATACCTAAAATTTATAGTGTACGGTACAAAAAAAAAAAAGTAAAGAAAAAACAGCAAACACACAACTAATGTACTGTTTTATATGAGAACATTTCAACAAATTCAGTATTTGATTCTACATATCTACATATATGTACTAGTGATGTTACGAATACTCGTATTCGTATTCGACTGTTTTAAGATATTCGTATTCGCCAAATTTAAGCGAATATTTTTCGAATAATTTTCCCATACATTTTCCAAAAAAAAATCATACAAAAGTTTAAAAAAAGTACATAAAATGTAAAAAAATATATTAATTTTTATTAAAAAACCCATTGTATTTCACGCAAAGTAATAACCTTCTTAAAAAACAAACAAAAATATATATGTATTTTGCAACTAGTATTCAAAAATTAAAGTTTTATATCATGTTAAATTAGTAATCAAACCTCAGTAGAGGAATGTTGAATTTCAAAAATAGAAGTTTCGAAGCCTTTTCTCCATCAAGCCTATTACGATGCGGTGTATAAATAAGCCCCGCACCGCTAAACATTCGCTCGCTTGGAACACTCGTTGGTGGTGTCACTAAATATTGCCTGACTATAGGTAAAAGAAACTCGTATTTTTCCTTATTTACTTTCCACCATATAGTGTGTTAACGTCATTTGCCGCCCGTTTTTCCGATATATATTCCGCGATAGTTTTTCTAAGTAAATGATGAATGGAATTTGAGAAATTTCATCTCCATTTTCACAGTCACTGTCACTTGTATCCATGAGTAAATTCATCATGTCTCTCATTTATAGTTACTAACGCAAAGGCAGGGATTTTTTCCAATTAAATTTTAAATATAAACCTCAAATGAAATATTCGTATTCGTATTCGGCGAATACTGTTTTAAATATTCGTATTCGTATTCGCGAATACTAAAAATTGATATTCGTAACATCACTAATATGTACAACAACTGCAACAAATTTTATTGCAAACATTATTTGTCACTATTTGTTTTAAAAACTTCACATAAGAAGAGCTTTTAAAAAATCCCTTTGAAAGTGATTTCTAATGTCTATGTGCAGGGTTTTACTATGTAAGTATGTAACTATATTATGGACCAACGTTAAAAATTATTTATCTACGAATAGTAGTTATAGAGCAAAGGCCAAAAATTTTGACTTCGAAAAGAAAGTACATAGTTGTTTTGGGTCTCTTCTAAGTACTAGTATCTTGTGATTTCCTTAATTGCAAAATTAACACCAAAAGTCTCATACAATATTTTGTAAACTTTATCTAAAGATAAATTAAATTTAACCCAAAATTTAAAGATGAAAATGCAATATTTCTATTTTATTTTTTGTTTATTAGAATTTTTGGAAACTAATTCCAAACGTATTATACCAGAATATGAAATTGGCTTAGCAATTTTACATTGTTCAATGGAGAAATATTGCAACCCTTGCTATAAAATGTCTCAATCCATGCCTTTAACTGCTCCCAACTATTCAGCAAATGATTCCAGTCAAATTAATTTGGCTAATGAACAAAGTACTTCCAGCTTAAACACTGAATCAATTGATTTAGTTATATCTGAAACAAATGAAAACTGTGTAACATCCACCAATAATGCTATTTCCAGCCCTAATAAAGAAACCCATTTAGCTGGCAAAATATCTACAACTGAAAACCCAAAAAAACGTAAATTAATGGGAATGGATTTTAATGAAAGCGGTGAAGAAGATTCGTTTTCGTTTCAATCAAAGAAATCGTGTAAAAATGATGAAAACTCAGAAGCTAATGAAGGAGATAATCAAAGTCCTAATAAGATATCTAACAATAATGTATTTTTACAAAAATCTCAAAGGAAAGGCCTTTGCAGTAAAACAGAGGAACAGCCATCGACCAGTAAAGAAAGTCGAAAAAGACCTTTGATTCAAGTTCTGAATGATGATGATGACGGAAATGAAGATGATCTTTTCAGTTTTGGCGACTCTCAGGCTAAGAAGATTCGTAAACAAACCGATGAAGAAGGTAAAGACGGAGAAGTAGATTTATTTAGCTTCAATGAGAAACCGATAAGAACCATTGATGTCGATGAGGACAGCAATGATATGGAACCCACACAAAAAATAGTAGTTGTTATTAAGAAGGCACAAGTACAAATGCCCAAACCCAAAATTTTACCACTTAAAGTGTCTGCTATTGACTGGATATCAAGTTCTTTGGGTAAAGTTAATATCAAAAAAGAAAATTCTGCTTTAGAACAAAATGAAAATGAAAAAGACAAAAATGGTATTAAAACCGAAGATGAAATTAAAACTGATCCCGATGCTGAAATAACTATAACTGAAGATCATCGTAAATGGTTGGAATCATTAAAAGATGCCATCGAAATACAACAAGTCTCTATAAACAACAGTTTGAAATTTGCTGATAAATCTCATTATAAATTTAAAAGTCGCATAAATAATGTCGCAGAAAATATGAATGAAACTCCGCAAAATTACAAAAAATTTGTTAAGGTAAGTACAGTAAGTAATCGACGAGTGCACATCTTCAGATTTCCATGTTAAAATTTTGTGAAATATTAGTTCGTCTTCTTTTTCCGAGTAAAAGATCCACTTTTTTATATAAAAATAACGATAACAAATAAATGTTTTTATTTTTATATTATTTTTTCGCTATTTCGCTACCAAACAATGGGTAGCTTCTTTGGGATTATATACCAAATTTCAATAATCGTTAAAATTAAAAAAATTTTTTTGTAAAAGAAAAAAGCAGGCTTAATAATAAAGATAAGCACGATCGATGTAATTATAAAAACTATTTTGTGGAATACGTAGAATTTTTATTTGTTAAATTTACAGTGCAAAAAGGCACTATTTTCTTACAAACCTGTAAATGTGGCTTAATACAAAGCAATCGCCAATTACATTTTCTTTATTATATTTAATTATTTCTTCATTTTATTGTAGAAATACCGCGCTCCATCAGAAAACAATTCAACATCTATCAAACTTCATATACGCTGAGTTCATTTCAACGTAAAACATTTTATATTTTTTGCATGCGAAACTTGCAAAGGCCTTACGTTTCAGATACATAAGTGAAAACAATGCTGCGGTTGAACAGATACTGATTTCATTCTTAAAGGTTCTTTAAAAGTAAATGCGTATATATACTTAATTTAAGTCTTAATTCAAAATATATTCTTGTAATAAAAAGATTTTATAATAATATACATACATACATTAGAAATGGATTTTTTAATGTGAGATTGACTAAATTTTCGAATCATTCTTTTTTTATGAGCTGATTGAAGAGGATTTTTAATATTAATAACTGCCTTATACGGTGATTCGGTATTTTTTTACCGAAGCATGTATTAAATCTGTGAAAATTCAACTGATTGTAAATAGAAGTTCAAAGAAAATTCCCAAGTTACTACGTTAACGATGAGGAATTGTTTTTACTTTTTATTTAAATTTATTTGTTATGTTTAGCTAACCCATAACAAATAAATTAATTTTAAAAAACATAAATTCTTAAGAAAATATGACATTTGTTCGAGCAAATACTCAAGAATTTATGTTTTTAAAAATTTTTATTTATTGGTTGTGGGTTAGCAAATCTATATGCATTAGATTTGCATTTGCAAATAGATTTCCTAAATGCATTTGATTTACATATGCTAACCCACAAAAAATAAATAATATTTTTTAAAAACATAAATTCTTAAGTATTAATCGAATAAAATGTTTGATTTATTTAAAAAACAAATACTAAAAAATTTTTAAACATAAAAATTTAAGAAATACAGTAACAGCTTTGTTTGTTTCTCCGTTTTGCACTTTACGTTCAAATAGTTTCGTCGCCCCAAGCCATTCGTGGGTTAGAATTTTCATAGTAATAGAACTATTTAAATTTGTACTTCTCGATTTGCATTCCATTTCAATAAAACGCTTAATTTCTTCTACAGAATTCAAATTTTCAATATTAAATGCTTTGTGTTTCGGTTTGGATGGACGTTCAACTTTTGTGCCTGTATCGGTCTTTTTCAACTTTTGAGCTTTTACAGTTACTAGTTGTTCTTCTTGATATAACAAATGCTTGAGAGGTTGATCTTTGCTATTTTCTTTGGCATTTGATGTAGTCATTTCCAATCTGACGGGAAATTCAAATTGAGTGTCTTTTAAAAACTTGGATTTTGAATTTACCGGAAATTTAGAGCGATAAGATAAAGAGCTATTATATAAGTATGCAGCTGCATTTAGTGAGTTTATTGACATGCTACGAATTTTCGCCAATACAGCCAGGAATAAAGTGTTTATTTCAAAAAAGAAATATAAACGTATTTGGCAGGTAAAGTATTCAGCTGCTGATGTGCAACAATCGACAATGCGTTGATACAACTCGTAGACGGCTATCAGGCGTATTAGTAGATAATCAAAGCTGTCTCTAGTGGGCATCCGTATACTTGTACCTTCGTCATAGTCCACATCGGGCAATGTGTTTCGAAAACTGTCTAAATCACGCTTAAAATCCACTCGCAATAGACGGCACAATGCTGCGTTTAATTTGCAAACATCTTTGAAACCTTTCATTTTATTAAATGAGTTTTTACGTCTTGCCATTAGTCTGGAAAGCAAAGCTGCTGTTTCATTAAATTCCTGTTCATATTGAACATGCTGACTAAAGTACTGGTCAATAGCAGCATGCAATTTTTGCACTGCAATTGAGAAGTTTGTTATATGAAACCCATGTTTCATTCAGAGGCACTTACCAGAGGGGCTATGTTTTGTTGGTAATGTTATAAATGGTGGCTGCTGTAAATCAAAATCATTCCAAAATTTGTCCATTATTAAATAAATTAAAGACGCAGTAATGTGTTTGAAAAAAAGATAAACAAATACATCTGTTTATTGAGATGTGACTCACATAATCATCGGCCTTACGTAATTTGTCGATAATTAATGATGAGTCTTGATTTGCATGTACAAGATGTTAATAGAGGACAAAATGTATGTGAAACAACACAAAACATTTGAAAAATATGAAATGAAAACTTTTCAATAAATCACATACGTTTGGGTAGAAATTTAAAAGATATCTACGATATTATGATATTTACTTTAAAGGGAATTTCTTTGATATTCCTTAAAAACTAAAAGTTATCGAATGAAAACTCAATTACTTCCGAAACACCCTGTTCTGAAAACTCGCAACGTTACTTCGTTTTGATTACATTACTTTTGACATATCAGTGAGAGATATTTTTGTTGCGGTGAGAGACCATAGCTGCCAGATTTGACGATTTATCGTCATTTTGACGATTTTGGGTCCTAAAAATGACATATTGACGATGAGACGATTTATGCCCTAATTTTGACGATTTTAAATAATTCAAGTTTGCAACATATATTTGTACTATTAGAGTAACCTTGAACTGCTGAAAATTGTTATAAGAAACTTTTTAAAAACTAGTTTGCTTAAAACTGAAATCTTTTATTTAACTGGTTATAAAAACAAAAACAATTTTTTAAATTTTGAACACATTTATTTAGGAATATTTGCCAGAGACGTATTGGAAGAATTACAAATAAATGCAAAAGAAAAATATGCGGGTCTGTTCTAGAATCCGAATTCACTTTCGAGGGAATTACTTTAGCATTTTTGGTGTTCTGCAATTCACATCCACATGTTTTTATTAATAAAAATATGTGGATCTGAATTGCAGAACACCAAAAATGCTAAAGTAATCCACTTTCGAGTGAATTCGGATTCTAGAACAGACCCGATGATATTATTATTAATTGTGTTAATTTTTATATAGAGCTTTGTGATCAGATATTATCATGATTTTATTTTGAAAATAAATAAAAGCTCTTGGCCAAATTAATCCATTTAATATTATTAATGAAGAAAAAAGTTGGTTCTCTGAAATTATAAAATAATTTTCCTATTTTGTTGAAGAAACAGAAAACCAAGAGCTAGAAACAGAGTTCAGGCAATTGAAAGTATTGTCCTGATAAAAACATATAACTACTGGATTTTTGGAAAAAACTATCAGAGATCCAAAGAGGGATTCTAGTCTTTTGTTTCCGATTTTGACTAAATTTATTACAAAAATCCAGTAGTATTCAGCAAATATGGAAAGAATATTTAGTCAGGTAAACGTAAATAAGACTAAAATAACAAATTGAAAAAGTCGTCTTTGGAGGCAATATTATATTCAAAAGATTATTTAAAGCTAAACAAATGTACCTGCTATGATCTGACATATGTAACTGAATTAATCAATATGTTTAATTGCACTATATATTTGTAAAATATATTATACATATACGTATGTATGTATATGTCTATTTTCTTAAAAAATTATATATTTATTGTATAAATTTTATTATAGTTTTGATGCATTTTTAGAAAAAGTGTTTCCAAAAATGAAATTTAAAATGCATATTTTACTAAATTGAAAAAAATAACTAAAGGATTTGATTTTTTTGTTTTTTTCCGTACAATGTATAAATATATTTCAAAGTATTGAAAAATATGCAATCTATTTAATGTGATTTTATTGTGAATTCTAAGTGAAGTATTTCATCTCTGTATTTTAAATAATGCTGTTTTTTAATAAGATTTGTTGATTTAGGAGTTTTGTTATGTTTTGCCTTTAATAAAAATAGGTTTTGTTAGTAAAAACGCGATTTTTTGATTTGATGTTTTTATGACGATTTCAATAAGCTATATTGACGATAATGACGATTTTTGTCCAAAAATATGACGATATTACCAAAAAAAAATCTGGCAGCTATGTGAGAGACTCTCAATCGAATATTAATATTTTCATTAATTCAATTTTATGCCACAAAAATGTTAAGGTAGTTGATATTCAATTGAGTGGTAGAAAGTTGTGCTCGTTATTAGATAATACATAATAGTGTCTTCCCTTTCTGTATATTGCTTTTAAGCGAAAACGAATAAAATATTAAATAATGGCGCTTAAAACAACTCTCCAATGTACAAAATTCTTACTGCAACGTTCGGCAACAACGGCCTTGATTAAAGCGGAGGGATGGCAACAACTTAAAAGTTTCCGCAATTTTACAGTGGGACTGAGCCTGAAACAAGAGTAAGCATTTTGAACGGGTTATAGTTTGTTATTAAGGTGTGCATGAAAATTAATAATTTTTATCGTATTTTCCACTTAGTATAAATGTTGTTTTCGTGAGAGCCAACGGTGAGAAGATTAAAACAAAGGGCAAGGAAGGCGATTCTTTGCTGGATGTTATAGTTAACAATAACATTGATTTAGATGGTTTTGGTGCGTGCGAAGGAACACTTACGTGCTCCACTTGTCATTTAATATTGAAACCTGATGATTATAACAAACTGCCCGATAAGCCCAGCGATGAAGAATTAGACATGCTGGACTTAGCTTATGATTTGACAGACACATCACGTTTGGGCTGCCAAATTAACCTGACCAAAGATATGGATGGCTTGGAAATTCACGTCCCTAAAACATTTAACGATGCACGTAGTGCGTAATATTTAGTATTTTTACCGTGATAACGGAATGTTTAAAAAGCAATGTTAACCGACTAAATAGTTTGTTCACTTTAATGTAAATATGTATTTATGTATTTTGTCACTAATCACGGCAATTTTATTTTTTTTTATTTGTTATACAGTTAGTGCAAATGTACATAGTATGCATTTTGGGGAAAGTTCTAAAAATCTACTTATAATTAATTTTTGTTTAGTTAAAAGTTGTACAAATGAATAAATGTAATTTTGAACAACGACATACTTAGCTTTAAAAATTTCATCAGATTGCATACGACAATGTTTTGATAAAGTCCAAAGATAGCAAAATCATTTTGTTTACATACCTACTTACATACTTAATAATTGTATTATCAGTTTCACAAATTTAATTACGTAATTTTAATATTGTTTAAGAAGCTTTCAATAACTGCCTGTTCGCCGATATCGAAGAAGTTCTTTCTTTCGAATAATTACATTTGAAACAAAAACAAAATTTTTGAATTTGTTTTTGTTTCAAATAAAATTGCTCGAAAGAAAGAACTTCTTCGATATCGGCGAACAGGCACTAAAACTCGTATTACCTCGACAAAAAATAAACAAAATTCAATTTAGTTGGCTAAATACAGGAACTGTTACGAATTTTGTTTTAATTTAATTTAGTATTCTGAAATTGATCCTACAGTAAAATACAAAACTGTAAATATATATATGTACATATATGTATATATGTATAATATCCCTGGTTAAAGGAATTTCGCATATTCCTTCTTATTTGAAAAAAAAAAGATGGTATGTTAATCCCGTTAGGTATGTCAGCCAATAAGAATTCGACACTTGTAAGAAAACGAAGGAAAAAAGAAGTAGACAGCTTAACAACCATAGCGATGTAATGCCCTCTGGAGACGATCAAAAAAACACATCAACGTTCTAAGTGTGTGCGTGCAGTCGTGCTTTTTCGGGTACACGTATACATTGTCGGCTCTGATTGATGAAAATCAAAATCTTTTGATCAGCGTTGCCATTTTGGTGCTTTTCGGGTATTTTTTGGTGCTTTTTTACTTAATCAATACCAGAAATTTTGTTAAATACCCGTTTTTGAAAAGCGGGTATTTATAGTGCTTTTAAGAATTTTTCACAGTGCTTTTAGGTGCGTTTTAAATAATCAACATTTTTGACACTGAACCATTTTCCTACTATTCTTTAAACACACCTAATACATTTTTAACCAACTGCGTATTATTTGCATATATGCATGTTTTGATTAGTACTCACAAACTGTTAAGAGTTTGAATTCTGGAATTTCTCAAGCATCTTTTTTTTTTAAATTCGTTCAGAAATTTTTATGATTTATTTGTTTAGCAGTGAACTTAAGCTAGATTTACACGATTGAAGGTAATTTGAAGTCTTATCAAAATTTTGAAAATTAATTTTGATGTTCTATTTACACGTTTCAAAAATTTGATCAAAATTATCTTTCAATATATTTCAAAATCTTTTGATAAAAATTTGATCAAAATTTGTTGAAGTTAATTTACACTATTGGTAAACTTTTTATATTGAAAATATTTCATACAATACTCAGAGAGTATATGTATATACTCTCAGAGAGTATTTGTATGGTGCTTGTTCTTCTTTTGTATATCAATACAAGATTGAAGCCGATACAATATACACTCATAGCTGCCAGATTTGACGATTTATCGTCATTTTGACGATTTTGGGTCCTAAAAATGACATAGTGACGATGGGACGATTTATACCCTAATTTTGACGATTTTAAATAATTCAAGTTTGCAACATATATTTGCACTATTAGAGCAACCTTGAACTGCTAAAATTTGTAATGAGAAACTTTTTTAAAAACTAGTTTGCTTAAAACAGAAAACTTTTATTTAACTGATTATAAAAACAAAAACAATTTTGTTATCAGATATTATCAAGATTTGATTTTGAAAATATGTCTAAAGCTCTTGGCCAAATTAATGAAGAAAAAAAAAGTTGGTTTTCTGAAATTATAAAATAATTTTTCTATTTTGTTGAAGAAAGTAAAAACCAAAACCTTGAAATAGAGTTCAGACAATTGAAATTATTGTCCTGATAAAAACATAAAACTATTGGATTTTTGGAAAAAACTATCAGAGATGCAAACGAGGGATTCTAGTATTTTGTTTCCGATTTTGACTAAATTTATTAAAAAAATTCTAGTTTTACCACATTATTCAGCAAATATGGAAAGAATATTTAGTCAGGTAAACGTAAATAAGACTAAAATATGAAATTTAAAAAGTCGTCTTTGGAGGCAATATTATATTCAAAAGATTATTTAAAGCTAAACAAATGTACCTGCTATGATCTGACAGTTGTACCTGAATTAATCAATATGGTTAATTGCAATATATATTTGTAAAAAATTATATTTTTATTGTATAAATTTTATTGTAGCTTTTATACATTTTTAGAAAAAGTGTTTCCAAAAATGAAATTTAAAATGCATATTTAACTAAATTGAAAAAAATAACTAAAGGATTTGAATTTTTTTATTTTTTCCATACAATGTATAAATATATTTCAAAGTATTGGAAAACATGCAATCTATTTACATGTGATTTTATTGTGAATTCTTAGTGAAGTATTTTCACTTTTTTGATCTCTGTATTTTAAATAATGCTGTTTTTAATGAGATTTGTTGATTTAAGAGCTTTGTTATGTTTTGCCTCTAACAAAAATATGTTTTGTTAGTAAAAAAAGCGGTTTTTTCATTTGACGTTTTTATGACGATTTCAATAAGCTATATTGACGATAATGACGATTTTTGCCCAAAAATATGACGATATTACCTAAAAAAATCTGGCAGCTATGTATACACTAGGTGTTCACAAACACAAACAAAAGCGTATTTCATACAAGAAATGGCAATACAGGCATATTTATTAAAAATTAATTAAAAACCCAATAAATCGAAATAAAAAGTTCAATTCATTTATTTGGCAACTTAAAATAATCACATTCTGTTTCTATGTATGTATGTATATAAAAAATAAAATTAAAATATTAAAAAGAAAGCACATTCTGTTCACATATATGTACATACATACATACATAAAATATTGAATCAAAAGAATGAACATGCTGTCAAATTATTTATAGTTATCAATATTGCCAGATGCGATTTTGATGCTTATTTACACGGCATCAATAAAATCTTCAAAAGTTTTGTTCAAAAAGTTTTGATCAATAAATTTTGAAGAAATTTTGCTGTTTACACGAGTTTGAAGCATTTTGAAGAGGAATTTTGAAGAAAATATCAATCGTGTAAATCTAGCTTTACTTTCAATATTAGTACACATCCTTTGATTTGTTTGTTGTGCAAATTTAAGCAAGAAAGTGCCTTGGGTATTATCAAGCTGAACAGTTATTAAAAGTAAGTTCTTCATTGATGTTAAAGTTCATATGTGTTAAAGTTCATCATCTAACAATGGCTTTCCCTTAGATCGAAAAACAAATATTTATATAGAAAACCTTCGGAAAATGATCCAGCTTTTAAAAGGTGGCTTAGATCAGCAAAATATGAACTAAAAGCATATTTTATTTGTTGTAATTGTGAAATAAATGCACGATAAAGCGATTTACTCCGACAAAGTCACACAAAAAGCCATGAAAAAGCAATAGATCTGTCTTTTGATCCACCAGACACAAAACAAAATTAGGTTAGTGCTTTTGTACCCGAAATTTTTTTCATTTTTACCCTATTTCCATAGAAGGATGGCAGCACAGTAACACTTGTTTATTTTATGCTTTGGTAGCTTTGTGTATAAAAAGTGTCAAACGTATGTATATTTCTGGTTTTTTGACAGCCATTATCTTATTTTTTTATTTAATGTCTTTATCCTGCCACCTACATATGTACCACAGAATGTGAATATGCAATTATATATCATTTAATTTCACTTACCTGTTAATATCGCCAGGAACCTGGTGTAGATTCTCCCAGTCTGGACATCCCATTGCACATCGTCGACTCCTGAAAAAGTTTAAAAAAGAAATATTAAGTTTTATATTATATTTTTTTAATGGAAAAAAAATTTTATACTTACATCTTTGCGCCTGTTTTTTTAATGTTTTTGTATGACTATGTATTGGTAATATGTGGACAAAATAGTACGTAACATTTTGACCACAAATTACCAATCAATATGTCAAGATTTTTGGCGCAAAATGAATTTTATTCCATTTTGCACCAAAAATCTTCTCCAGAATTTCACTATTTCACTATTGTAAACAAAAAAGTAAAATGACAGTTCTGGCGATTTACAGAGAGAGACAGATATATACCATACCTAAAATTTGTTGTCCTTCACTGCAAAACGCCGTGACGATTTTATAGGTGTCTTGTCTAGTTATATTAGTCTATGATATGTACTTTTAAGCAATATTTTGCAACTGTAGTGATGGATAGATGTGCGGACGAAAAAATATTTTTTTTAAAACTTATAGAAAATTACCAATGCTTACCATCTCTTCACTATTAAATTCACCAATTTCACGTTTTTTTTCCAACATTTTCGGAATAATATTTTTATTTAATTAATGCTTTTATATGTACATATGTATGTACATTACTTGAATAAAAATATACATATATACATACATATTAATAAAACAATATGTATACGAATTTTTTTATTTTCTTGCCTGTATAAAATTTGAGAGACATTTACAAATAGCCTCACATGTCTCAATAACAATCAATCCAAGGGATCTAGGGGCGATAGCTGTTGTAAATTTAAGGTCTTCAAATTTATTTCCAGTTGCCAAATATCGCAATGTTGCTGACAAACGCATACTGGGTGTTATTGCTTCTCGCATCACCGTGTCTTAAAAGATTTTCGTGTGTAAAAGTGTTTCTTTTTTTATACCAACTTTTCATCCATAGTTTTTTTCGTCTTTTCATGTTTTCTTTTTTAACAAAATTGCAGAAGACGCAAGTAATAATAATTCATCTTCCGATGACGTCATGTTTACAACCGAACGCGGCGATGTCAAAATGAAAATGATGATTGACGATTTTATTTGTACGTCTCCTTTAAACCCTACAGGAAATGTTAATAGTAAAATTATACTTATTTTCTATTGACGATGTCAACAGTTCTATTGACAAATTATACCCCAAGTAATGCTATCTACTATTGACATTTAACACAGGCGTGTCCTACGAAATCTACCAGTAGACTGCGTCAATACTGACTAGGTAGTTCTTGTGGGACCATATGGAGTAAATTTACATAGTAAGATTGTACTGACTTGCGAGTACTATTGACGATGTCACCACATTGTGGGAAATGTCCGTAGTAAAACTGTACTGATTCACTGTAGACGCTGGCACCATCTGCAGGAAATGGCAATATTAAAATTATACCGATTTTGAGCTCATCAAAACCGTCAAAAATTTTCTCTACTCATCAAAAACAAAAGAAAAAAAAGAAAAATTTGTTGACAGTGTCACCAAAAAGACACCATCATTGTTGACAAAAATGTTGACATGGGTACACTGAACCCCATGTTTCCTTCAGGGAAACGACAAAAACACGACACTCACACATATGCACTGATTGACGTGTTTTTTATCGTCTCCAGGCCACTTAAGAAGGAAAAATATTTCTTGGCGTCAGTTGGAAAAAGTTTGTGGAAACAGAAAGATCAAAAACTAAATGTACATATAAGTGTGTGAAAAGATTTTGGGTACAGATCTTGAAGAAAGGATAAAATTATTTGAAATTTCTATAATAATAATTTTAAATAACTATTTTATTCACAACGAATCAAAATATTTTAAACAATCCAAAGCTAAGAAAATTTAAAACACATACATATATATGTAACAGCTAAATGTGAGGCAACCAAACCTAACCTAAAATGTAAAATTGTAATAGACCATAAAAATATGAAAAACATATTGGGGGCTATTCTGCGTTTCGATTCGAATCGAAATTTTATCCGTCTGGCAGTTTTGGTATTCTGCGTTTCGATCCCGCTCAGTTTCTTTCGAATGGGGTTCCGCATACGAGATGAATTTTTAAGCCGCACAATTTTTGTTCTTTTTTTACACACGAGACTAATTCATCTGGCATAAAATGTATACGTGTACTCAGCTTTGTGTGTGTTAGTGTTTTTTGTATTCATTTGATGTTTGTAAGTGTGTATGTATTAGTTTTGTGCTGCTTGTGCGGGTATGAGGCTGGTTGAAAAATTGTTCCAACGAAAAACCGCTCTCTTCACCCCTCTCGCCTAAAAACTGTCATGTTATGCCAGCATAATTAGACTCGCCTGCGGAACACCATTGTATGTATTCTGCATTACGATCGGAGCTCCGTTTTTCTCAGTTGTTTTTTTGTTAAGGGAAGGGTTTTCTTTATCTGTGTTTTTTAGTTAAAAAGTTTAAAATTGAAAAAAATGTAAGTAGAAAATGAGATAAAATGTTCAGAAACGATTAAAAAAACACTTAAAATTATTTTTAATTAATTTATTTAATTAAATTATTTTTTTTTCTTTTAAATTGTTAATTTTTGTACCCGAATCTGATGTGTTTTTTTATGTACTACAGGTCAAAAACAACAACACCAGAGCAGTATGAAAAATTGTTTATGAACAACTAATTTTAGTTTGTTTTTATATTTTTTTATTTTATTTAACAATTTTTTTATTAAACTTTATCAAGAACTTATTTTTAATTATGTATACATACAACTTTTTGTATTAAATTTGACATTTGTTTACGAAAATAATAACAAACTTGCTTATTTTGCTATTTCATTTCCACATTCCACAGTGATGCTATTAATTTTGTAAACATTTTTGTCTTCTTCTTTTTCTTTCGATTCCGTTTTTCTTCAGAATACCAATTTCGATCGCAACGGAACTGAATGCGGAGACTTAATCGAAACGCAGAATAGGGGTGACTAAAACTTAAAATACTTAAAAACCACTTAAACTAAGAATAAATTAAAACAATCCAAAGATAAGAAAATTTAAATATATAGAAACCCAAACATAACCTAAATTGAAAATATACAATAACAAATAAGGTTTTTAAACAAACGTTACTTAACAAAAAACGAAAGAAAAAAGAACAAATAAATAATTTAAATCAAATCAAATCCTAAAAGCAAATAAATAGAAATAGAAACCATCAAGATTTAAAATATACAAAAAACTTCAAAACTACTGCAACAGCTGAAAATTGTAAAGCCAAAAGGAGAAGCCGCTACCCAAACGCTAAAGGGACACAACACAACAAATTTATACAACAACAAACATCACCAGCGAAGGAATTTAATGGAAACCTGCAGCGTAAATATGTTTAAGTATCGTACAGCAACTTTTGTCAATTATATTATATAACCTCTATATTGTAGAAAAAAAAACTAACCTAACATAAGTATGGTATCTACCATAAAATTTTTTTATTGCTTAATAAAAAAATTACTTGAATTGAATGTGAAGCGTTAAAACCAATTATTTATTGAGGAATGTTAGGTGGTCGCAGGAGCTAAAATTGATTGATCAAAAGAATAGGGCAGCGCCTATTGTCATCAGTCTGTTCTTATGATCAGGTCGTCACGTAAGGTTGTTGTTATCTGCTATTGCTGTTGGTTTGTTTTTATCTTCTTATAAACTTTTATAAACTCTGGTTTTGATGGCATGGAGTTTATTTTTTTGCTTGCACGCTAAGAATACGGGTCACGAAACATATCCCTGTTAAAGCTAGCCGGGGAAACACTTTCTCAACACCATGCCTGGGTTGACTTTCATTCTTATATGTATATATAAACCATTTTCCACATTATCAACAGAAAATAAAAAGGTGGCGTGTAACAGAACTAATATTAAAACCGATTGATAAAAATATTTTCAGTCTCATAACTTTTGTACCATGGCACGATTACTAGTTACATACATACATATATGAAATTTTAGAACAAAAATGCCATAATCGTTAAAATGTTTAAGAAACACTAAGTTCTCGTTTTATGCGGATTTAAGTACATACATAAATACGATTTTTTTAGATTTTGAAATTTTAGATGATTTTTTGAGGTTTTTTTACCGTTTTTAAATTAAACCAAGTTTGTTTTATTTTGTGTTTTTTTATGCATAGGCGATAGGAGTGTTGTGTGTGTATGTTGTTATTGAAAGAACAAACTGGTGATTTCCCTTCTTAATAGCTGGTTCACTTGTTTAATTACAGGGCAGTGAATGATTCGAGTGCTTTAACATTTAAATTGATATCAGTTTTAAATAAATATATTTTTGTTGATTTTTTATACTATTTTGTTTAGATTTTTTAATTAAAATTTGCATTTGTGCGTTTTTTCAGAATTTTGGAACAAACCAATAATTTTTATATGAAGCTAGAGTATCGTTTTATGCGAATTTAATTTATGAAATTTTTTTTTTTTGGAACGCATCTATGTCATAAAACGAGACCTGAGTGTATATTTCACACATACAATTCGTACTTTTATTAAAACACAATTTTTATATTTTATATAATTTCGTTTTATATTTGTTTTATTCGTTAAATCTTTCGAAACTTACTTAAATATATAAAAAAATGAAAAAACGTAAATAAATAATACACAAATAATAATTAATTAAAATAATAAATAAATTACACACACATACACAGCAAATAAAAAGGGATCCTTCTTAAAGATGACCGACAGTATGAATACTGAAAACTTGTTGTGAAGTTACTAGTTAAGAGACGAAATTGAACTGGATCTTATTAAGTTTTTCCACGCATTGCGAAATCGGAAATCATCGTAGAACATACTCATGAGTCCCGACTACAACCTACATACATACAAACATTGACATTCAATGTCAAATTGTATAAAATAAATTGTTAAACTCCAGTACAATTTCGTCACTTACATTGTATAGTAATTTCGTACCACGTTATCAATATGCATATTACGAGAAAATTTTGAAGGATTAGACAGACTTCATTATTTCTTGTTTGATTTTAGGTACAATAGATTTAAATAGTCATGTATTAACAACAATTTACACGTAGAGGCGGCAGGCAGGTGAAGATTGTTGGCTGATTCTAATAAATAAAATTAAAAATAAATTGTATGTAAATGTAAAATCGCATTAAAATACAAATTTAGAAAAACGTTCGAAACGCATTAAACAAATATTGACGTAGAACGCCGTTATTTCGGGTTTACAATTGGTATTGATACTGTTTATAAGAGATGTAAGTTGTTGATGCGCGGGATGAGGTCAAAGCATAAACTAACTATAAGGCCAATTAGTTATGGTAGCCCATGGGTGCGCCTTTACGATCAAAGTGCCGTACACGTACAAAAAGGAAAGCGGCGACTAGGGAGGCAACAGCTAAAACAAGTAGTAGCATAACAAGACCGCCTACAAAACTGGGCACGGACATACAAATCGTCTCGGGATCAGCATTTCGTGCTGATTGTATAACCACCGTTTCATTGTTCGCATTGCTATTGAGCGCAAAGTTAACATCACCGGGAGCAACAACCTGAATAATGCGACTCGTATTGACGTCGGTCATTTCTTGGGCGTCACGTTTGTAGATGCGAGGCTTGACAACAATATCGATGGTGTCACGGCGTCTACGAGCACCACGTAAATCATCTAGACCTTCTACGGAACGAGGACGACCACCGAGAGATACTAAGTTTCCACCTTCAATATTATCTTTGCGCTTAACGGTATTATATTGACCAGGTTGGCCGGGTAGAGGTGGTGGAGGCATATGTAATTCATTGATACTTTGAGCGGGAGCCTGAGAACTAGAAGGACCGGTTTCGGCACCAGCTGTTTGAGCCTGTGGCGATGGTACAACATCGGGTTGATTTTCGGAGAAAGCTCCAGTTGTATCGGCAGCTGGATGTCTTGGATCGGGATAAGCTGCAGGAGGTATGCCACCTAAGCCAAAATCTCCACGTTCATAAGGCTCTGGAGGGCCGTATTCCGATGACAAAGCATTGCCTCCTATTTGTGGTACGCCATAGTCAGCACCGCCCAGACTAGGGCCACATTTTGGTTCAGGACAATTGTATCGACACACTTGAATTACACATTGGAAATGTACATTCATCGAATCGGGAAATTTAAAGGCTTGGAAGTAAGCAAAACTAACCACAGAAGCTGAAGGTCCAAAGTTTTTAATCTTTTGGAATTTACTCATGATCTTTGGTCTGACTACGCAACCATTTTGATCTACCAATTGTATGGGAGCACGTTTGCCATCATGAGCCACACAGTTGCGCACCAACATATCGAATTTATTTTCATCATCTTTAATGGCCAAAACCATGGTCATAGTCTGACCAATCTTTACAATACCTGAAACTTCGGAGGCCCAAGGACCCTTACCCACTTGTATTTGCATCCAACATTGCAGATTATCACCCAAGAAATTCGCTGTTACTGCATGCAACATATCGACTTGGAAGGGTCGGAAAGTCACAGCCTTTTCATAGAAATCATACCAAGTACAACGCAATTTACGAGCCTGATCCCAAACTTCTTGCACATAGGGATCGTATTGAATAATTATCGTATTCTCCACATAACTACCCGATGGTGTTGGTGCACCATACCCAGCAGCGTTGTGGTTTGCAGAACTAGTCATGCCACAACTGTTGAGGAAAATTTCAAAAGTGGCACTTAAGTGACCGGTGCCGGGTTTTAAATGCACACAATGGGGATCACTGTAGAAGCCTTTCGAGAATATCATGCCGTAGAAGGGGCGATCAAATTCAATATTTACACGCATATGTGTCTTTTCACACTGCACTTGCAGGTGTTTTATCTGAGGACTATCATTTGTTGATGCCAAAGGCCAAGCTTCATCTGAGATATCATTACTGGATCCAGCCGCTAATGCTGTTTGTGGTGAGCCGTAAACTGGTGATGGAGCTGGCGGTCCATAGACTGACCTGTGTTCTAGAGGCAGAGAAGCTGAGTCCACATGTGGTCCTTCGCAATAGGCATTCTGCAATAAATTAATAGAAAATAAAATATTTATTTATAGATTCGCTTAAATAAGAAGGAGTAATATAAATAATTGGAACGAAAATATTAAATGATCGGTCTCGTGTCATACATTATACATTAAAATGGTATACATATGTATGTACTTATGTACATACGCAGCAAAATCTTACGTGACAAGAAAGTAGTTTAATCATTTGTTTGAATGACTACGAACTTGTTCGATTAAGGTGAAACATGCATGATTTCAACACAGGCGTGACATTGAAGATCATGTGTTTATGCACCAATTTAAATAAAAAGCAATACTTCAGAACGCATGAACTAAACCAATGCAAAATCGATGAGTTAGATACATTTTTTCATTGGTAAAATAAATCAGAGGCCAAATTACGCCACTCGATATCGATCGAAATTTCAATACAACTTAAATGTATATTTCGATCGATATCGAATGCCGTAATTTGGCCCCAGTTCTAATACGTGACAGATATTTTGCATATGAAACAATTGGTGGAATGAATGGGGTTTTCAGGAGTTCGACAACGACAATTACAATGAAATCTATGAATAAATTAAGAACGCATTATAAAAAATACATTCTTAAGGAAGTCATAAAAAATCACTTCATTTAGAACCCATTCAACTTTATTTTCCTGGGTATGTAAGTATATTGGATAGTTGGAAAAATAGTGTTGTACACATGTACATACATATGTATATATGTATGTACGAAAACGATTTTTGCACATCAAAAAACAGTTGTACAAATGGCAATTCAAATCAAAAATTTGCAGAAAGTTTTGAATTTTATTAAGTTTAATAAGCGTGTAGTCTTTCGATTATGAAACATCAAATTATTTTAGTAAAATCATGGCTTGTTAACATAATATTGTTATACATACATATTGTACATACGATTAAGATAGATACGAGTAAGGATTGAAAATAAACTTATTTAAACATCTCTCTCTGTACTGTACATATTATTATGTGACATACTGTTGATGAGTGCTCATTAAATGGTTGGCTGGGTTATTATGTAATATCCGTCATAAGCTTTTTATTTTTTTTTTTTTTTTTTTATCATAAAACCATTTTTTTTTTGTAATTGTGTTAAAATGTAAAACATTAACAGGAGTTGTTGCTGTCAGCTCAAAGATATTTAAAATGTACGAACGACTGTTACATACTTGCTAATAATGAGGTTACAAGAGCCATTGTGCAATCGACAATATCAACACTAAAACATGTTTCATCGGTTGTTTCATGATTACACTGGTGAAAAAAATGTTTTTGTAGCATGAACTTTGTGCTGATTTTTGTTTTTTTTTTACTGTTTTAGTGTTTTGTTTTTCACAATGCATAACAGTTTTATATCTGTGTTGAACTTATGTATAAACATTTTTATATAAAATATATCCGCACAAAACCACAAATGTGAAAATAAGGCCAAGTTCCTATCCAAAATATTTCGGCCGTAAAAAGTACTGAGATCAAAATAAGGAAGTACAATTCCATCTCATTTCTAGGCAACCAGTAAGCTTTGCAAAATTTGTAGACATTGTATTAATTGTTGTCGGACTATTTAAGTGATGAAGGCATAGCACTGGTCACTAAAAAACTATTCCGACAACGATTGATGATGTTCCAAGCTACTGTACACAACATCGCCATCCTTCGTCGGTTAGCAGAAACATCGGCGAAGTAAAACAATTAATAAAATGCCTGCCAATACAGCTTAACAAAGTTAATGCGTCTACCTAACACCGGAGGCGCCTCAACACTGCCTTAAATATTAACATAACGTGCAAAGCAGAGTTGTAAAAGAGTTAAGCCTTCTACATTTTCAACATCTATCTTCTCTACTCTATCCCTCTCTCTGAGTTCCGGCACAATGCACTGCATACGTAGGGGTCAACCCCTGAGTGCTGGTCCTAATTAAAAAAAAAAAAAAAGTTTATTTAGATTTATTAAGAATATAACAAAAAAGGTACATTAAATTTCATTTGTACTACAATATATCAAAAAGCAATTCAGCGTTGAATATGTATAAATCATTAAATATAGAGAAAATTAAAGTACCACGTACTAGCTTTCAAATCGATTTCGACATCACAATTACAATTTTAATAATAGCTTACTTGATATATTTATATCATAACAATTCCAATTTTGTGAATTCAGTAAATCCTTTGTTTGGATTAAACCGCAAAGAGTTGCAGTTTGTAATCTGTTTCTCTCTTTGGTTTTAATTATATTTTGGTAAGAAAATATTCTTGCCACATTTGCTGATGAATGTGGAACTCATAATATTCCTCTTACAAGTTTTGAATGTTCTGGAAACATGAATTCATTTGCCTAATTTTTTATTTTAGCAACTGTTGCCCAGAAATCGCTAATATTCGAATCTTTGTAAGATTTTAATATTTCAACATCAGCAAGAGCTTTAAATTGCGAATTTATGATATAAAAATTTTGGTACTCGTTTAAAAACAATTTTACTAATCGTGGTACTATACTATTAGTTTTTCCACTGATTACGTTTTCTGGGCTAAATTTACCGAACCACTTTAATGTAAAATGACTGCAATGATGAGTTGCCATATAAAATTACTAAAACTGGGGAGATTCCTTAATTGTACTAAATTGCCCATTGGTGTACCATTGTACTTTTCGAGTTTGAATTGTACTAAAAAAAGTACAATTGTACCAACTTTGCCATCCCTGTATTGAATGTTATCATCGTGCACTTCATTTTCGTTAGTAAACTTTATGCTGAAATGAACATCTACTATATTTATATTATTAATCTTTTTGATATATGAAAGCCTTTAACAACGATAGAAATTTCTTTTTCGGTATCAACAAAAAAAAATAATAATGAAATAAATCGTTTTAAATTTAAAAATTCACTCTTTCTGGTATGAACTAAGCTTATTTACAGAGACATCGATCAACTATAAAGGATACTTAAAAAGAAACGATATTTTTTTGCAACTTTTAAGCAATCCTAATATGGGAAAAATAGATATTTTTATTTTTTCAGTCTTAGCTTCACACTGAATATTCAAGCTCTAGGTATTTATTTACTAGAGATGGCACGCGAGGAGTGAAGTTTAAATTTTTCGAAATTATGTACGAAATGACAAAATTAAGTTAAAATCTTATTCGTTAATAAACGTTATGCTGATATAAATATAAGAGATGTGTTTTACATTTGCATATTTAATTTTGATGTTTATTAAATTCGAAATGTGCTATGAAGGACTTTATCAACAATAGAAAAAACTTTGTTTCGAAATAATACGCTTTTACGAAAATGACACTTCTTTGCGTGCTCTAAATATCTTATAATAACTTCGGTCTCCAAAAATAACTTAATGTAGTTACAAATATTACGTTTATTACATCAAAATTGGTTCCGCTTCTCACGGAAACGAAAAAGTCCGGGAAAATAAAAACACTACGTGGAAGTTTTCAATAAAAATAATAAACATTCCGTACTAAAGAAGAAACAAATGCTGTTTTTTTGTAGAAGCATACATATCACGGAATGATAGCAAAAAACTTTACTGCCACAAAAACTTAGTGGTAATTGTCTTTGCTTAGAAATATGAGACAACCATTAATTAGTAAACATTAAAATTAATATTGAAACGTCAACTTAAACACAATCAAGTAGTAAATAAATTTTTCCAGGATAAAATAGGTTGAATATATTACCCTTGGAAACGCTTGATTTTAAGTTTAAGAAAGACTTCTTTATATAAGCAAATCCGTAGTTAGCATATTTTTGAAATAGACTACAGACGATATGACCACTTTTCTTTTGAATTTTTTCCTAATATAAACAAATAGACATGAATGCTACATTCGCTGCAAAAGCTTTTTCTGCCCCAAAATTTCAATTTCAAACAATTCGTAAAAATTAATCACATGACATTTTTTAATAATCGCATTTCATATAATTTAACTTATAGATAGAGAAAGAGGAGAGACAAAAAAAAAACTAAGCGATGTAGAAACACGAAGAAAAAAAATTGGAAAAGAAAAACTGAAATGATTTATTTGCAGTGAATCAAAGAAAGTTGAAACTGGTACAAATCAGAGCATAACTGCATTTTCGCTAAATTCATACTAGTATTAACAACAATAATAACAATAATGATTAATGCAAAAGAAAAAAAAAAGCAAAACAAAACAAATAAATTTAAAAGAGTTGTTTGCTAGAGCATGCCAATATAAAAATAAATATTAATGAATAAAACGGCAAATATGAATGTTAAAATTTCTTTTTTTCATTCAACTAAATGCTTCTCACAAATGAAACCTTTTGGCAAATGCAGCTTGAAATACCCCCATGTTTTGAAACAATATTTTAGTAAATCTAAAAGAAAAATCATAGATTCATTTGATTTTTCGTTTTATTAATTGCTTTAGCCAGTTTTAAAAATATTTCATCTTCAATTTGTTGAAAATTAATTGTAAACATGTGAGCGAAATGAAACCAGTTAATTATAGAATTTGGTTCAATAAATTTAAAAATTTTAAAAATTGTCTTTAATTGTAACAAAATAATAAAAAGAAAAGTAAAGTAGGTGGTGGCTTGTTGTGTTGGTTTTCACTGATGGATTTCGTTGTAATCATGATACATACAATGACTATAAGGTAGTCTTACAAGCCCAGCTGGCAATTGTTGTAAACCACTTATTTTTTTAGGTGTCAAGTTTTGATTTGTATTAATTTATTAAATTTAAATTAAAAAATTTTCGTTTATGAAGAAAATTGTAAAATTTTTTAAAATTAATACGAAAAAATATGAGTTTGCATTTGTGCAAAAGAGGTGTGATATGTAAAAAATATTAGAGTTATTGGAATGTAACCTTTTTTGAAGTTTGAAGATGAAACCAAACTAAAATCGTGAAGAAAAGTCTTCAGAAAAAATTTCATAGCAAATATTTTTTTTCGTAATTAATTAATAATTTTTATTTATGTTTTTGTCATAGTTTGAAACATACACACATACATATTTATGTATAGTGCCGCACATGTCAACATAAGTGATATTTAGTAAGTAACATACAATTAAAAAATAAGAGGGGAAATTAGAATGTATGTATCTCAGTTGGGGTTTTTAAATAATTCATCATAAACGAAGATTTATCGTAAGTTTCTATTCCTGAAAATTTATGAAATTAATGTAGAATAGGTTGTTATATACAAAACAGAAATTACTACTTCGAAACTCTTTAGTTTTATCAACGTATATCGGCTTACGCTCTTATTCAACAAAACTACAGATAACTAGCAGTTGTTGCACCAAGTTTGCCAAATTGCAAAACTCAAATAGTTTAAATTTTTTCAAGTTTTTTTTGCAATAATTTCCGAAAAAAAAATATAAAATAATCTACGATAAAAATATTTATATTTTTTTTTTCAAATGTGAATACAATATTTTTCTTATTCATTTTAAATTTGCTTCAATAATTTAAACTTGATCAACAACGAACACACCAACATTTTTTTCTTCTTCTTGTCTTTTTGTTACCAATTACAGCTTAAAACGGTTTTAAATGCCAACGTACAAATTTACATTTGGATGAGCTGCAAAGAAACAAACGCATGCGTAACGGTCAATGTTGAATATCGAACAGTGTTCATGCATCTATTGTCTGTTATGCTGTTGTGCTTCATCTTCGTAACTTTTCTTCTCTTTTTTAAAGTATCCATCACATTTTGCTTTGATTTTCAAAGATATGCATATGATTTTGTTTTGCATTTGTTTTTTATTCCTAATTTTTTAGCATTAAAAAAATTATACAAGACTAATATGTGCCGTTTTGTTGTACTAAGTCATTATTGTTCGCTGCACTTAAAGAAATAATTGAACTTTTTACAATTAACTAAATAAAATCGGGAAACAATTTGTGCGATTAGAAATTTCGCAAGTCGAAATAATTTTAATTAAAACAAAGGCAGTATCATGGTATAATAAAAACAGGTAAAATCGTTAGGCTATAATAGTTAATAAAATCCAAAAATAGTTTTATCTGAAAAAAAAAACAGTTAGATTTTGGTTTAAACTGTTTAACCAAATACTTTCATTTCACTTTTTTAATACAAATCGTTTTCTTAATTTCCAAAATACATAAATATATTTCTTTTTTTGAATAAATACTCACTTTAAGGGTTAACACTAAACAAAATATCGCCAGCCAATTCGATCGCCTGTGTTGTCGCCCCATTGTGTGAATGGATGTGTTTAAAGAGTTATGAAGTGAAAGAGATAGAAGAAGATAGTTTTAAGATCCTCAATTTAAACTGCTACGTCCGAAGTTTAGGATGAACATACATAAAAACACAAACTATTTTAAACTAAAAATAGATAAAAAGAAAATATCATATTATTTTTGGAATTATTTCTTTTATAGGAGTTTTTATATTTTTTTAATAAACTTTTATCACCTTTTAATAAAATTACAAGTTAAAATTCATTATTTTCAAATGTAAATAAAATTATCGGCTTTATTTCATTTGGTGTTGTTTTTTTTTTTTAATTTAATTTTGATTTAACAATTTTTTCTTATTTAATTTAATTTTTGATTTATTTCATTGTTATTTTTAAATTTTAGTTTTAAAAGTAACGTTTTTTATTTGGAGAATTGAATATGTAGAATTGAATTATTAGTTTTAAATTATTTATTTTATTGTCATAATTTTTTTCCTTTTCTTATTGTTGTTATTTTGCGTTACTGTTTTGTTGTTTTATTTTCTACATCTTTTATTTTACTTTTTTATTTGCTTAGTGCGTTACTTTCAGCTTTTAGTAGATGCTTCAAACAGGTCTTGGTTACTAGTGACTCTTCTTTTTGTTTATTAGATGTGACTGAAAGAAAGCTGTTAAATTTGCAGTTTTATAAAACGCTCTCGTAAAAACTAAAAGACATATAAAAGTCGAGTTGCCAGGGTCATCACAGTTTCAATAGCCTGCGAAAATTGTTCCAAAATCACAAAAAAAAAAAAAAAAAGAAAATGAAATAAATAAAACTTTTCTATTATTCTAAACATTTTCCAATTCCCATTCACTTTCCCTTTTAACTGGCAACACCGGCATATATGATTTTTTTACAAACCCTTATGTACGTAAATATTGCATACATTCTTATGTATGTACATGTGCATGTACAAGTCTGAACACTTTATTAAATTAATGGAAATAATTAAGTTGTGAATTTTTAATTAATGGAAATATTTACAATAAACCGGCAAAATAAAAATTATTATTTACTGAAAAAAAACAGCAGTTAAAATCCTAAATTTGTGTTCAAATCCACAAACCTAAATAAACTGATCTCTCTATTTACAATTTTCTCTTAAATTGTTCTCTTATACTTTTCAGTTTATTAACATTTATTTGGTTTTAACTTTAATGGCAATAAAACCATCTTTACCATGTGCAAGTGTTATTGGACAAGACAAGTGTGCTATTAACCTAAAGAAAACACAACAACAACAGCTACAAATGCAACAACACTGCTATTATTCTATTTATATTTTAGCTGTTTGTGATTTTTCCCAAGTTCTGTTGTGTTGTGTTTATTTTGTTGTTCCTGCTTCTGAACAGCTCACGTGTTATTTTATTTTTCTACACTTATTATATTTTGCTTCTTTGTTGTTGTTTAGTTAGTTAGCCAATTATGTATGTATGTATGTACATTTTTATTTAAGAAAAGAATGTACATATATACTAGACATTTTGTTGTGTCTGTTGGAAGAGAACTTTGTTGCTGTTGTTGTTTGTTAAGTCTTTATACGTTGGCCTTGTTAAGTTACTATTGCCATTACAGAATGCCGGGCTTATTTTATTCATTCATACATTTTTCTACTCGTAAATATAGTTCTTGCACTATTAAGTTTGAAAAGGCAAGTGTTTTTGTTGTTCAAGTGTTGCGGTTCAGTTGTATGCTTCCGTTAATTTTTTTCTAAAGAGTTGTTTGGCTTATTTATTATGAAACTCATGGGAATTTTTTAATGTGCCACTTGGGTGAAGTAACATTCTTTCAGCATGCCGTTTTTACTTTCTGACGTAAACTTTTTTAAATGCGATAATATAATTGAAGAATTTTATGCATATTTTTCTTTCAAATAAATTTTTGTTTGAATAACTTTTTTCTAATAAAAAATATATGTAGATTGTATTTCTCAAAATATAAATGTAATTTAAAACTTGCAAAGATTTTTTTTTAACTTAATTTGCCATTAAAATTAATCAATTCATACGAAAGACTCAAGAAGCAAACTTTGTACTGATAATCACATAATCGATTTAACAATGTCACAATATTTTTAATTAAGGTCCTAATTTTGTAAATCACATCACCAAGTTACTTTTATATGGAAAGCAAAAACAAAAATTCAAATACCTACCTACTTAAAATATTTAATTTTAAATTTTAAAGTTAATTTTTTTGGCATAGTATGGAAAGATGTCGAATACTTTTGTTGACAATTCACTACAATTAAACTTAATGCTGGTCTTGACTAAATTTCAATTTGACATAATGGGTGTATGTAAAATATATTGGCATTGTCGGAATTTCTTTCATGCACGTTCCATAGTGGCAAAATCTCTTTCGTACCCCCGCTTTTTTCAAAATCTATAATTCCAAATCTCATTACTCAACTAAACTAGACTAGACTAAACACTACTACCTCTTTTCTGTAACTTCCCTACGGGAAATGTTATACCAATTGTCTAAAACATACTTGTCCTATGATAGGTGAAAATGGGAATGGTACAAAGTGTTTCTGAGTTGTGACATATCACAAAACTAGAACAAAAGTGCTAACAAAATTCCAACACTCAGTGTCTCATCGAAAGATTTACATACATACATACTAATGTATACAGTAGAAATGTCAGCATCATACACTCTTTTATTTTGCGAGCGTAAAATATAATTGTTTACTGAGAAACACTCTCATTCACTTGTTCCCCAGCGGGAAAACTGGTCATTGATTATACATGTAATGGAAGATATAATGTATTATTTTCCAAGGCAAAACAATGCAATCCTTTGGAAACGAGAAGGTAATTTCATCACACACAAAAATTAAACATTGTTTACCACGTATATTACCACTTCTTGCGGTGAAAGAATGTATCGTTTTTGCTTGTGCACAACTGTTCGCATTTTCCTTTTAAATTGTTACAAAGAAATGAATTATAATATTTATTCGCCGTACACATTAAACGAATTCATTACTTTCCTAGGACATGTTCTGTTTTAACAATAATGAATTCTGGAATGGAAAATTATACATTCTGTACATTACTCTCTCGTTTACTATTCATTACCTTTTCCCGCTGGGTCGGTGATACTTATGTCATCGAAGGACTAGATTTTATACCAGGCTTTAAGGAACTATTTTCTGACATGTTCATTAAGGACTAGTTTTAGACAGGTTACTATAAGATAATCCTTTTGTCGGTTTTTATGAAACCATAACTGAGACTAGTACTTAGGAAACCACCACAGGACAAGTACCTTAAGTTTATGTCTAGGACCTATCACCGGGTATCTTAATTATGACAATTGACCCCCTCTAATGACAACGTCATGTTAAAGTTACCGGACCCTCTTATATAAAGTTTCGGAACTCGAACCGGTTGCTAGTCCCTGGGAACCAGTCACGTGACGTATCCTGTTACAGGTTCTTTTTCCTCTAGGGTTGTAAGAAATTATTACATAGAAAAAAGTTCTAAATTATACTTGTCAACCGATCCTTTGTTAAATGATTCAAAGATCTTTATGTAAGCCAACCTGAAAACCTAGTACGAGTACTGTATCCTCTTTCTGACAGAGTGATAATAAACTTTTCTATACGAGAAATTCTTATATTCGTTACAAAAACGAAGATAGTTTTTTAAAATCTTTCTCAACTCCAAAATCAAATTCTAAAGAAGCAAATGTAAATACCTATTTGTTTTAATTTCAATAGGTAAAATTAAAGACATAAACAAAGTTACTACATATACTTATGTACATATGTGCACGCGTATGTATGTGTTAAAAATCAAATGTGTGAAATATTTCACACTACAACGACATTGAGAGAAACCCTTAAAAAATACATATATAAAACGTAAGTAAGTATGTACCTTGCATTTCTTTAACTCTATGGAACAAAAAAAAACTTTAAAAACTTTCACTTAAGCTTAACAAAAAAGAAGAAGAAGAAGAAAAAATGTGTTATTTAAACAATAAACACAACAAATAAAACTCCGCTGAACTAAGATCTTAAAAGTAAAAATTAAGTAAATAATCGTAAAAAACACAACAAAAATTGCTTGAAAGTGCTGAATAAATACAATGGCAGATACAAAAGAAACAAAAAATCTGTTGTTTGTTTGTCTCAATTGGCTTCTCAGCTGATTATGAATTAATTTTTTTACAATTTTTTCTTGAATAGAGAGATACTTTTTTTTTCATAAAAAAAAATTACTGCGCAGATCAGAGGGAGATAGTGGTACCAACACACACATATTATTTGAAATAATTTGTTTTTGTAAATTTTTGCTTTTATTTATATGGCGGCCAACTTTTTTATTTGGTTTCAGGGCAAAAATTAATAGTAAAAACTCAGGGGAATTTCGTAAAAGTAATTTTATTACGTAAAGGTCGATTTAGTAAAATAATTTGCCGTGGTCAGTCTACTCTTAAGCAATTGTGCAAAAAATATATATGTATGTACATACACAGGTATAACAGCACAAAGTACATACATACTTATGTAAATGAAATTTGAAACCTTTTAAAGTGAAAACATGAAACGGTTGGACTGTTTTGATGCTGTTGAAAGTTTTATTGTTGAATTATTTTATATTTCCTTTTTTTCTTTAATTTTAATTTAAATACATCATGTCTATTTGTCTTAACTGACCTTTCACATTTTTGTGGTGCTTGTTTTTCTTAATTGGCTTTTTAATAAGTTTTTTTTTGTTAACACTTGCAATTGACTTTTTATATTATTGAAAGAAACCAGATTTTAATATAAAAGTTATTAAAGTTTTGTGCTGGATTGTTTGATTAAAATGTTTGTTAGATTTTATTTCAAAAAGCTATTCCATTTTTATAGCACTATTTGGGCAAGACAGCTTAATAAAAATTGAAGTTGTAATCAGTGTGTACTAAAAAATTTAAAGAAAGTCGTTACACTTTTAAGCAAATTTTCAACATTTACAGGTTAAAACTTTCGTATATACTGGCTCTTGCCCCTCTCTTCGTTCATGCAACAAATTAATGAACAAATAAACTGTCTGCAAAACATACCTATTTATCGGAAACACAAAAAGTACCAAAAACAAAAAGTACTAAAAGTACCAGATTTTCTTCATTCTACCTCCCAGAAAGTACACTGTATATTAATGAAAAAAAAATATACATATGTATATATAAAAAGTGCTACTTTGTCCCGTTTTTAACCCCTTAATATATTTTAGTCTGGGTCATATGCTACCCGTCTATCACATTCCATCCAATTCCATTAAGCGGGTTCCGAGTTTTAGTGCAACAAACATCTAAACCCACAAATTTTCACATTCATAATATCACTAAGATGTTGTATATTTCCGGTTCTTTTTTTAAAAAGCTTTAAGGTTACAAAGTATGTATTAAACTTTTCAAGCATTACTCTACACCACTATTATATAAATCAACAGGACAAAAGTATATAAGTATAAAAAACATGCATGATCATGCATTATCGCGAGTAGCTTTTATTTTCAATCATGTGACCGTGCAAAAGCGTGAGTATAAAAGCAAAAATAACGTTTTAGCGCCACAAGCGTTTAAAATTGGTTTTTGTAAATTTCATTATTAAAAATAAAGAAAACTTGTCATCAATTGGATTTATTTTTCGTAAGTGTGATTTTTCGTGATTATGATTCGTTTTTCTCTCCACGTGAGTGTACATAAATTTTATACAAACACAACAAGATCGTTCAGGATATGTCTTATCGTTAGCCTGCATTATAGTGAATGTAAAATGAATCAATATAACATCTTTACTTCACATACACACATATACATATGTACATAAAAGTGATCGCATTTTAAATAAAGCGCACAATATTTCATTCAAATCGATGGACAAGATTTAATTTGATTTCAAACGTTCTTCATTGAGATTTTCATGTACAGAAAAGCAACATTCAACTACAAAATTCAATGACACATGATGAATTTTGTGACATTAAATCAGAATCATGGATTATAGAAAAAATTAACTGATTTTTATTATTTATTGAATCTTCAATTATAAATTGAAACATCAATAAGTTGTTCAAATCTTAAATCTAAAAATGTTAAATATAAGTATGTTTAGCCAATGCTAAACAATATTATTAATTTCAAAAATTAACTGATGGTGTACACTATATTGTATGTGCAAGGTTTCAACGAATCAGCCAACTAGAAGTTATTATTTTAAGCGATTCGATTGCGTGTAAGAAGCTGAAAATTACTTCTCACTAACGATCGATCGGTTTAAAAATAGCAATACCTTTAAAAATTTATGTGTTTACACCACTGTCTTAACTTTTCGTCTTCAAGTGCTTTTATATATATTATATTTCTACTCACACACAAAAACTTTCATTGAAATCGGTTAGAAGGTTTTGAAGTTTCGCATAAAATAAAATGGGACCTCAATATTTTTATATAATAAGAAGAAGAATCTGATGATTTATGTTCAAATATTTAAAAGCCAATTACAAAAACATATGAAAAGTAATATTATCAGGCTCAAGTTCAGTTTTATTGAATTAATGAAAATTCAAAATTACTAAGAGTTTTATTTATGTTGAAAATATTATTATTTATATCCAATCAGTTTTTTAGCAGAACGTATCAGTACCGATTTCAAGGCCGCAACACCTCTCATCAGCGTTCAATTGTCCATTTTTACAATTTTCGTATCAACTATTTAACTAATTTTTCAACAGAAATAGAATACGAGAATTAATTTAATTCATTTTACACATCACTGGTTGGAAATTACTAATAATCAACACAAACTCATAGTCCGTTATCATCAAAGTATTCTACTTTGTAATTTAACATTTTTGTTGTTTTTACTCTATATTAGGGAAATTCACATATTACTGTGACCCTTGTTATTAGGGTATGTATAGCTCGTGCCCAAGCGGAATTAGTATTTTATATTATAAGAATACTTATACTTATAAGAATATAAGTTCGAATAATAATTACGTTTATTCGTAATAATAATATAAAATATCAATTACAAAAACTACAAAACTAACGTTCAGGCCAAAACTTAACATACATATATATTAATATATGTATGTACATAGTATGTGCGTATATGTACATGCGTGTGTATGAACTCATTAAGCTAGAAAACAAAAGACTTAAGCAACAAACTCGTCTTAAACAAACATTTTATTATTTTTTTTTTAATTATGAAGAAACAACAAGAAAACAAACATAACCAACAATTAGGTTTTCTTGATTTTCAAAGAATTTTCTCCTTTTTGTTTCACAAAAGTGGTGGTCACTTAGATTATAATTTTATATTTTAATTAGTTGCAATCTAGTTTTTGTAGTGGTTATTAATGTTGAGTTTGTTGTACTATTATGAATGTTGTTATAAATATTGTTGTATTTTGTCTAAAAACTATTTAGTTTTGCTAACAGTTTTTATGTCTACTATAAGGATTTTCTTGTTGCTTAAGTAAAGCGGGCTTTAAACGTTTTTTTTTTTTTTTGCAGTTAAAAAGTAAAAAGCGGTCCCAAACATGAAAAAGCTGTTCGAGAAAATTAAACTTAAGCAAATTGTGGCAAGGCAGTCTTGGTGTTATTATTGTTTTCGTTTTTTTCCAATTCGGTTTCATTAAGATACTACAAACACAATTGCTCGCTTCATTTTATATGAGTGTATGTACATCCAAATCTACGTATAGATGGATGTGTATATGTGAGCTATTTTACATAAACGGTAAAACTACTCTTGCTTTGGAGTAATTTTGGAGTGGAAAGGAGTGATTTGACCAAAATGAAGTGAAAACAACAGTAATAATACTATAGCGAAAAAAAAAATTAAGTTAAATTAAAACATGTGGATTATGTGAAAGTGAAATTGGAATTTAAATTGAAATAATCTTTAGATATTGTATTTTATTAATTATTTTTTTTGTATTAAAGAAAAAAGACTGCTTAGTTATTACAACAGGAGATTGATTTTTGGTATAATTAGAAATTAAAGTAAATTAAATCGAATCTCATTTATAGTTGTAAGAAATTAATTTTATAAAAATTACCGTAGGTATAAAAGGAAAAACTCAAGATGCAAAATATTGCCAATTCCAAAATCGAACAATATTAATAAAAAGCTTTAATATGTTGTAAGTTACGAAAGTCTATATGCATACATTTCGTTTGTGGTTAGACCAAATTATAACTAGACTGTAAACATATTTTGAAAAGTTACAAAACTTCTTCGCTTTGATTTGAACTTCATACTACGATGTAGGGTGTAGAGGATTCGTTATAAGGAATACATCAGTCTTACTTGTTTATTTTAAACTTTATTATTTATTAAATGTTAACAAAATGTATGCATTTTCAAACGATAAAACTATTTTTACATCATTTTCGATGTACATAAAATAGGCCATGCCGACTTTCTAAACGCAAGTTGCAGAGAATATTTACAATGCATAGAGTTCGTAAAGTCATACTTGAAATTTTTGGCAATGCTTAATGTTCCTTAATGTATTGCAACTAACTTTGATGAGTATCAGCTGTCAAAATCATTTTGCACGCAAGTTTGTATGAGTCCACATTCGCGGGCCAGAACGCCGTTTTTATTCAAAACATTTCTCTGCAATGTAGGGTTGCTGAGCAGGCAGTTTTTCAAATTATGCTTTGCAACATGCGTTTAGAAAGTCGGTATTATTTTTTAAAATGTATTTTTAGACAGAAGAAATATAAGACAGTATCAGAGGATAATCATTATTTTCCATTTTTTAACAAATAGACTACAAAATTATTTTGTTCATCGTTTTATTTTGACTTTAATTTTTTAAT
The DNA here is from genome assembly GCA_947311025.1 of Lypha dubia. Taxonomy (NCBI): domain Eukaryota; kingdom Metazoa; phylum Arthropoda; class Insecta; order Diptera; family Tachinidae; genus Lypha; species Lypha dubia. The sequence continues at coordinate 79,544,610 of OX371263.1, read as the reverse complement.
ATTTTTGTAGATATTCCAGTTAAAACATATGACACATCATCGCATCAATTAGGGAATATGTAATTGAAAAACAAAAATAATTAAATATTATCTTTATATAGCAATTATGATTAACATATGAATACAAACTATTTCAAAACTATTACAAAATCACTTTGGTAAAAAAAAAATACTTGAAAAAACAACTTTCAACTAAAATGTTGGAATAACAAAACAAGGGGAATGTAAAATAACAAACTGTTTTTCTTATCAACATTTTATTTATTTTAATTTTAATTTAGTTCAACTCTTTCTGTTGTTACATTTGAACCAACAAATTAAAATCACAAAACAAAAAAATATTAACAATACGACTCTGCAAGACAAGATGTCACAGAAAATACGAAATAATGAAAAAAAAGCTTGATAAGCTTGGGAATTATGTAAAATATTTGTTGAACAATTAGTTTTCTGTGCTCTAGTTTTGAAGGAGGCGATAAATGAAACACATTCATGGATGCATATTAATGTAAAGTGTGTGTGTGTGTGTGTTGTATAGCGGAATGTTTTCAGAAAGTAAAAGTGACTTATGAACTTATCGCGCTATGTATGGAGAGACCGATCAATAGGAGGCATTGTCAACGTTTTAATGAGTGCTTACCAGCCCCAGTACTTTGATTTTGCAACGTAGAGTTTGGTTATAACGAACTATGCTATTCAATTCAAAACCTTTTGCATGTGGTGTAGATACTATAAAAATTTATTTATACGATCTGCAATGCATGCCTATAAAACGGATTGAGAATTGCTTAATATTGTTTAAAATTTTTTTAAATAAAATCGTAAAATTGGAAAATTTTAAAAGAAAAACTTATTTCAGCTAACGATGTGGATGGAACAAAGAGTTTTTATTATAAAAGTTTCAAATATTTGGCCATACGGGCAAACCTTCATTCCGGTAATCTTATCTACCCTACTGGAAATGAATAGAAAGGTTTTGGACGTCTTAATATGCGTTATCTGGCCATTGCTCGGTTAGAGCGAGGACCAGCAGATGGGAAAATGACACTACAGATTATTGCAGGATGTGCGGTGAAGAAGAGGAGCCAGAAAAAATCAAACATTTCATCTAACATTGCCCAAGGCTCCAACGCCATAGGAAAATATTGCTGAGCAGACGTTTCCATGACGATATCATGAGAATTACGAGTAATTAGCTATATGATAGATGATAATGGCTTCTTGGTTTCTTCTCAGGCATTAAGGGAATCCCAAAGGATTCAAATAGGTCTCCGAGTGGATGTGTGCTAGCTCACTATCCTTCCTAACCTAAAAGGTGCTAATTAACTTTCAATTTAGGATAAAAACTAAAAACATTAAAAATGTGACCGGAGTTTTTTTAGGACTAGAATTCAAGAGCTGACTCCTATTAATGCAGTGCATTATGCCAGAGCTAGCGAAAAGGATACGCAAGACAAGATAGATGATGAAAGTGTAGAAGAAATTTTTAGTTTTTAGTGTTTGTTTAGTGTTCTTATTAAACATTGCAAAATTTAATTGAGTGCAGTTTTCTAATTTCGCTCTTATACTATTTTTTCATATTCCATAAGAAATTGTAATATTTTTGAACCTAAAGAAAGTCCAATTTCTTTGGCAATTTATTTCTTTTATACCATTGTTTTTAATCTCTCTTAATTAAAGCACACTATTAAAAATATTTTTTTTAAATTTTTGCTATGATTTATTATCAGTTTTTGGTAAATCTAACAAATGACTGCATAAATTAATCAAATATTTAAGATAAAACGGCAGCTACAAAATAAGTAAAGAAACAACGTATTCGAAAGAAATGATTGTCAAGGCTTCAAGAAACGAAATAAGCAAAAACGCTAAAAATATGTACATACCATGTATGTACGTATGTATGTTCGCTGAGTGTTTCTACTGGCTGATTTCAATTCATTCGTAAACTTGTAATTTAATAAGGAAAATGAAAACCACTTTCTTTGCAAAAAACAAAAAATTTCAGCAGACTAAGAGAGTATTTGAAAAAGTGCAACATGCACATCTGGTGCATAAACCGTATAGAAATGCCAACATTTTAATATCATGCCACAATACACAATACCTGACTGAGTATATCAAAAAAAAAAAAAAACACAATGTAAAACAAATACGATATACGAGTATAAATGGTATATTGCTCATCAACCGAGTCACTTACTATCCAAGCGTAGATGTATAATTTTGTTGTTGCTTTATATTTTTCTTCTTACATTTTACTACAGAGTACATTTTATTTTTCAGCCAAACAAATTTACTCTTGGTACACGTTTGACGCTTTTTTAATATAATTATATTTTTAAATTTTATTTATTTTTTGCAGGTTAGCAATGTCTAAATATTTATTTCGTTAGTTGACATACCAACTCTATTTTGATGCTTTGTAATTCGCAAATCTGCTTGTGAGTTTATATATAAATATATGAGCTTTGGAAATTTTTAAACATAAAGGGTAACCATCTACTGACGAGTTTGTGTGGCAACCAACGCAATATATATTTAGATATTGCTAACCCGCAACAAATAAATAAAATTTAAAAGCATAAATTCTGGAGTACATGCTCAAATAAATGTAAAATTTTATAATTATATTTCTGCCATTCAGTTTTTATGAATTTTATAATTAAAATATTTCCAAGTTTTAAAACAAACAAAAAGTTGATAACGAACTTATTTTTATTAGGGAAATCTCAGACAACGAATTAGACTGACTGAAGTTAGCACTTGTGTCTTTTGAAGTCGATCGATGAAAATCTACGATAATATGTTAAAGAAGATATGCCGCGCTTTAAAACTTGCCTTGCAAGAAAATTTGCAATATTTTTTGAACGCAGTGTATTCATATTTCATTGATGATTTAAATTCTCTCATCTCTGGCGCATCGTGTGATGTTATTTAGGCAAGAGTCCTTTACTTCTCAATTATTGTTCTTGTTAAGTAAAATTGTTCGATTAAAAATTAATCGAATAATTTATTTAACGGTATACCCTTTTCATATATTTTACATTATTATTCTCATTTCAAAAATAAATGTGGGTTATTTTCATATTACTTAAGGCTAACATGTGTAGACATATACATACATATGTTTGTATATACATAGATTAGGGGCTGTGCACATATTACGTAACTCTGTTTACAGAGATTTTATACCCCACCCCCCCACTAAGTAACGCTTTTTACTAATTTTTCAGTGCAAAATTTCTAATCCGTAACAAATCTTAAACCCCCCCCCCCCCCTGGAGCGTTACGTAATATGTGCACAGCCCCTTAGGTACATGTGATAACAAATAGCTGCGAAACGATGTAATTTTGTTAATAGCAGTTGTACCGCCCGAGCGTAAAAGGGTGCCAAAACAATTTTCTTTTTAAAGATATTTGTAGGAGTTCTCCCTATAAGGCGTTTACCTTTTTTGCTTCAAAAATCTTCATGAATATGTCATCTATGATCATATGCATACTAAAAAATTGTCATGGCAAGAAAATATACATAAAATGAAATTAAAAATTGTAATTAAATCGCAAGATCAAACTTTTTGGTTTAACACGTTAGCGAGTGTCAAGTGTATTTATTTTTAAAGACTCACACACTCGCGTATAATTCACTCACTTGAATAAATGAAATTAGGTCAACAATTAGTAGCAGATTGCAGCAGTAAGGCATCGGTATCCTACTCGTTTAACTCTGCTGCTTTTATGTTTTTATTATTAGTTTCGTAGAGTTAAGTTTTAAATGAAAACGAAAAATACCACACGTTAAAATGCCGTTGTTTGCTTCGTACATTTTTAACGAAAATTGTTTGCAAAAAAAAAAAACATGAAACAGTCAAACACTGTGTGTTGTCAAGTCTTAAAATATACCAGCTTTATGTTCAAATTGCAAGCATTTTAATATTTTAAATGCAAAAGAAAAGCCACCAACTACCACGTTTTATTTTGCGCAACCGGTTTAAAGAAGCATGTTTATTCATGCATTTATTGTCTGAGGTATGGAAATTGTGTGCAATTGCAAAAGCACCACAATGGTTTTACAACTCCTTTCCTTAACGGCATTAATTTTTATGCCATTACCGGCCACAAAACAATAAAGAAAGCAATGGACTGACTGACTGACTGGTTGACTGGCTGGCAAATCACTGACTGGTTTGTAGGTTTAACTGACGTACAAATGTCTGTGAGTGTTAAAAAAAGAGTTGAAGAATGAAAAGTGCGAAAGAGCCCTTGAGTTTTTACTTTCATTTCTTTGTGCTCCAGTTTGCAAAAGTTCGTTGCTATTGAATTTTGTATTTATTATTTTTTTTTTATTTTGTCGTTTTGTATGTATGTGTATGCTGCAAATGTATTTGTAAGTAACAGAGCATTAGTACTATAGTTTTTGTCTCTTTCTTTCTCCGGTTACATTACAGATGAGTTGTTGTTTTATTTTACATTTTATTTTTATCTCAATTTGTTTTTTTTTTTTTTTTTGTGGTATCAATGTTGTTCGTCTTAAACTGAAGCTTTGTTGTTTGGTTAACGGTAATGAAAAGTAAAAGTTAACAAAAGGGGGAACTTGAAGCTATTTTTAAATGTATCTCCATTCTTAATTAATGGCATTTAACAGTTGTAAGAGCATTTTTTGTGCTTTCATTTGTTTTATTGAAAAAAAAAAAAAAAAACTTACGAAGAAAAAAACATAATTAAATAAAATATTGTTTTAACGCTTTAATTTGGTACAATTTGACTTTGATTTTGGTTTCTACTTTTTTTATATTGTACGAGTAATTGTAAAAATAAATGAATTTCTAACAAGATTTCAAAAAAAAATTAAGTTTCTATTGAAAATAAATTGTATAAAAAATTACTTGAAAACCTGTTATCAAGTTTGTATCTTAAGTCGTTTGTTTGTAGTACCCAATACATACGAGTGAGTATACTTACAAGTATGTGTCTTAAGTCTTCTGTTTTAAATTAAGTTATTTGTTGGAAAACACTTTCTCGTAGATTTTAATATAAAATTACTCGTAGTGCTGATAATTTGAATCTATCAATGAAAATTAATAGTAATTTAGAAAAAAATCGTTTGCATGTATTATTTTTATTTTCACGAAAAATTGTGTGTTTCTATTATAAGGCAACACTTAAAGATTTATTTGAAGTGGACCCCTCAAAAATGTCTATAGATTAATTTTAAGAGCACTTAAAGTAATCGTAAAAATACTTTAGTTTCAGGAAGTTACATTTTTGAGAAAGCATTTCTTATAAAATAGTTTCTGCTTTATTGTTAAAACCTACTTAAGTACTAAAAACAAGTAGGAAGTGTTGTTTCTTAATTATTTTGCATTTCTTATATGTTTTATGAAAGTATTTTGAATGCTCAAAATATATGCTTGTTTTAAGAAGTAACGTTCTCTTGGAAAAAAACTATTCTCAAATTCCAATTTTTTTTGCCTCAAACTACTTTTCAAAGATTTTAATAACTTTTATGTGAAAGTAAATGGTCACATTTACTTTATATGTAAATAAAAAAAGTTTTCAGACGTGTAAACTCTGGCTTTTCAGTGCCGCTACGAACCTCGTCGATAATGCCTGTTCACATTTTTTTGAACTTTTTGCTGTTGGCATGAGAAAATATCTTACCATTTACTAGCCTGTTTTGTATTTATACATAAATATATAAGAGTATATTTAATCTACATGCATATCAATTATTAAGTACAACTTAAATGGCTTTTATTACAATTATTATTGAGCGATTTTTTTTTATTTTATTAATTTAATTTTATTTCATTTAAATGCAAAAATTGTCTTGATGTCATCGGAGAAAGTGAAATCGATTTCCTGGAAACATTAAACTTATTTTATTTATTTATTTAATTTTCTTTTTAGATCGGACATAGTTGTTATTATAAATCTAAATTCAAGCTATAAATCAATGACAATGATCAAATGACCGCCAATGACAGAAAAAAATCTTAGCTACAATTTTCCAACTACAAAATCATACCAACCAAAAACACCACTGGTTACAGGCAAACACAACGATAACAACAACAACAAAACCTAAATATCTCCCCCATATGTGCTTTAGATGATCATCAATCATTGCTTTTCACAAAATATAAAACGAACCAAACTGAAACAAAGTGACAAAAAGAAACAAAATCAACAATTTCAACTCCAACAGCAATAAACAGCTTCAGCAATGAATAAAACACGCAAACGAAAGAAGAAGAAAAAATTACTGTAATTGGCTTGTTTCAATTTTAAAAACATGTCTAGTTTTCTCTTTGCTACATTCAACATCAAAATCAAACAACTACAAAAATGATAAAATAGCTTATCTAAACAATTATTGTTATTGCATTTAGCATCATTATTTAACGCAGTTTTTGTTATTGATTATTTCAGCAGAAAAAAACTGTGCTTTACATTTGCAACGCACTGTATTAAAAAGAAAAGTTTTGCCACTAAATTTTATGACATTTAAAAACATAAGTCACTCTTTATTAAGAGCTAAACAATACGCGACAGCATGCATGTAAAGTTTGCTTGCACAACAGCGAGTTTAAAAGAAAATTACATTAATTAAAACAAATAAAAGTCTTGTTTATTTTCAAGAAAACTTTTAGAGAGCTTTAAGAAGACGTCCATAAAATTATTATATAAATAACTTAAATAAAAGGTCGAAAAATTAGCAATATAAATTATTATTTATTTTTTTATTTATTTAATTTTTAAATTATAAGATTAATGTGGGAACCTGCCTTTCAGATTAAGCCTACCGTGTGAATATACTCGTATATATGTTCACAAGCACTCCCGAGTCCCATCAGGTGGAAAATTTTTATGTATGATCCACTACCCTTGCGTAAAGACCTTAAGTGTTGGAGCTATCTAATCTCTTTTATCTGTTGTTTTGCAACATCACATAGACTTTCTATTGCAAGACTAAAGTTCATCCAGCCACTACCACTGGTCGAGCATTAGTCCTTAAACCAATACCTATCACAGCTTTTGATAGCAACTACCAAATAACGAATTTCAGAAGAGTTTCTTAGTAGACCCATTTACTTTTTTAATCTGTATATGTATGTGCAGCGACAATTGCCATGCTTTCATAACATACACAGTCCAACAACAATTAAAACAATACAGACACATTTAAAAAATTCATGATATTGATTACATGCCCTGAGCATGGATCGAATTCACGTTCTTATTCATAGTTTCCTTTGTAGTCAACGTGCTAACTTCAGCCAACAACAAAGTAATAAATAAAATATCAACTCTTTCCTATATTTCTTAGCTTTGCTTTTAGTTTAAATCTAAAAAATAATTTGTTAGAAATTTTATTTAATATCAATTTGTTTATTTGATCAACATTAAAAAAAGAACAGCAGAAATTTTTAGTAAGCAAACTTGATATCATTTCCTTTTTTTTTTTTTTTTTGTAGGACCGCCACTCCAAGGATAACCCTTACTTATTCACTGCATTGTTTCAGAACTTACGGAAAGGTATAGCGTAGATAGATGTTGAAAATGTATAAAGTTTAATTATTTTACAATTGTATGAGTTTGGAGCCTTCTCTTTATAAAATATGTAATTAAAAATATTCAAAGTAGAAAACGGATAATATTTTATAAGAACTTGCTAAAAAAAGTTTAAATTTATCTGAAAGAAAGTCAAACTGTTTGGTGAACACCATGCACTTTGGTAATAGAATAGTTTTTATAACCAAGATAAAGATATGGAGGATTTAATTGAGGAAGATGTTAAATGTACTGGGCTAGAAGAGCTAGAAAAAATTTTGTATGAATGGATTTGTTGAAAAACTGAAAGTAAAAATAGAACCAGTGACTGTTTAAAGTAAGACTGACTTCCAAAATTTTACTTGCTTTGTGTTCGAACAAAGTATAGTGTTTTATTACGCCGCAGTACAAAGCATAACTTTACAAAACTTCTTCGAAAAATGCCAACGGCGAGCACTAATTACGGAATACAAAGATCAACCATAAGCTATAGCTGCTTATAAGGAATTTTGTGAAGCGCATAGTAGGCACTAATGTAAATATTTTACTGAAAATTTATTATTTAAGGCCACGTGAAATGCAGAGTACTACATATTATATATCTTTGAATAGGTAATTAAGCCTAGTTTTCATATATCAGCAAATAAATTTAATATGTGCCTTGCTCCACGAAAAGGGACCTCTGCGCCGAAAAGAAGTTATTGAGAAAAACGCGTTTAAAAAAAGCGCTTAATTATGTTCATCTTTACAGGTGATTTGTAAAAAAACTTGCGGTTTGCGGCATTTGAAAGAGCGTTTTTTCCTTAAAAGAATCACTCAAAAAGTAAAAAAAAAATTTTTCGGCGCAGAGGTCGTGGAGCAGGTCACATATATAGAAAATGTTGATAATGTGTTCGATGATGAAATAATTAAAACGATTATTTTCGTTTTAAATATTTAAAATTGAACGAATTGTTTTAAAACTTTTTAAACGTTGTTTTCAACTTCAGAATAAATTTACTTATGAAATGTTTTATACAGGGTGTCTGGTGGCAAATTTATATGTTTTAAAAAGGTTAATTCGAAAAGTAATAAACGATGCGGAGGGAGGGTGTGGCGCCGTTGGAGACATTTTTTAAGAGTAATGATTCTTACGTAATTGCTCGTCGACAATTTTTTTTCAAAGTTCGGTTTTAGAGCGACGAGGCTCATTTTCATTTAAACGGCCACGTCAACAAGCAAAACTGCCGTTACTGGTCTCCAAGAACCCGCAAACCTCGATTGAAACATCAAAAACCATTGCATTGCCCCATGCTAACTGTTTGGTGCGCCGACGGAAGACATCTGGATGACATACTCTTTAAAAAATAAAATCCGCATTTTCATTCTATCGTTCAATGTTCTTAATAAAACTTTGTCAATTATTACGATTTTTTATTTAAGTTTAAATATAAAAATTTGCCACCAGACACCCTGTATAAATACTGTGGGCATTAAAGAATAAAAAGCAAATTATAGATAGATAAGATATAGATAAGAAATGAATCATTTCGATTTTAAACTCAAGCTTTTAGAGTTTTGTATTGATCCGGGGTTTTTTAAATGCTTCAAAGTATGCGCAATTTAAACGAGGACTACTGTACTAACATCAGCTGTTATTGTTAAAAATTATCGAAATAGAGAAGTTATTGTTATTAGGCTTAAGTTCAGCTTTATTGAATTAATCAAAATTCAAATTACTAAGAGTTTTTATTTTGAAAATCATTAAATTTCAAGGCCGCTACACCTCTCATCAGCGTTAGTTCGTCCATTTTGACAATTTATGTAAAGTAGATACTAATTGGAAAAGAATACCAACTATTTAACCAAGTTTTCAACAGAAATAGGATACGAGAATTATTATAATTAATTTTTATTCCATTTTTAAATGTTAAAACAATTTTTGGTTAATACGAAATTCCCCATTTCTGACTGCCCACTACTAATGTTTAACAACCACTAATAGTCCGTTATATTTACGGTGACCATATTTTTCGACCAAAAAAAAAGGACACTCAAAATTATATAAAAATTATTGGTATTAACTTACATAATTACATAGATATATTTTATATCAATAAAATAAAAATATAATTCAAACAATGTAATATTAGTGACTAGTACAAATAGTAACATATGTATGTATGTACATATGTACTTATTTTAATGTTTAAAACAGAAATTAAATATGCCTAGAAGTTCGTACGTCGTTAAAACAAAAAATTAATTAATTAATCAAAATTGAGAAAGAAATTAAATTTAGCCAATAATACAAAAATAACAAAATTCAATAAATAAAAATAACTAAAAACAATAGTTTAAGGATTTTAATCCTAATAGATAATTATCTATTATTGATATTTTTCTGAAGAATGTATTTTTTTATTATATCAATGTTATTTGATAAAAACAATTTAAATTCTGCACAGTCCATTTGAAAGCCGACAGAAAATTTGACACATTGAACATACACTTTTCAGTGTTGCCAGTCAATTCCTGTCTTGGATGGTTATAAATTTATATTGTATTGAAGTTATAATTTCGGTATTTTGAGAAAATAAAACTTTTAATTTTGAAACTAAAGAAGAAAGGCCAAAAGGACAATTCAATTAAAAAAAGGACAATTTATTTTGTTTAAATTTAAAAGGACGTTGTGTCAAGAAAGAGGACTGTCCTTTTTAAAAAAGGACGGATGGTCACCGTAGTTATATTCAAAGTAGTCAACTTTGCAATTTTAACGTATTGTTGAAATCGGTATACTGATACGTATATACTAATGATTTTCAAAATAAAAACTCTTAGTAATTGAATTTTCATTAAATCAATCAAATTGAACTTAAGCTTAATAATAATAATTTCTCATTTATACATTAATATACTTAAATTAATAAATACGTTTGTTCGTAATAATAATATAAAAACTCATCCACATACTTTTAATATTTGCCGTTTTAAATTATTCCAAAAAAAAAAAACCTTATCAAAAACTTTGTTTAAAACAAACTCTTTACATATTGAATTTAAACCTTTGTTATCTTGAAAATTTCTTCATGAATAAGTCATAGAAAACTACAAACTTACTTTCATTTTAGTTCAATCTCTTACAACTCTTCTGACTACCAATTTTTTATGAAGCCAAAAGAAACACTTCAAAAGATTTTCTATTAACACTCACAGCAGGTTAGTTGACTTGCTGGCTGACTAGCTGGTTAAATCAAGTTACTAGTTTAAAGTTGTATTTTAAAGTAGAGCAAAATATAAAGTAAATTTTTGTATAAACATAAATATACTTATATGTATGTATATACATATGTACATACTTATGTATGTATGTACATCATTGTTGTTAGCTACCGAATAAAAAGCCTGGCTGTTTGTTGGCTCTTGATAATGAAAACTGCATAGTAGAAAGAAATAACAATTATGTATAACAAGTTGAGAAAAATTTAAAGAAAATTGCAAAAGTATTTCAGCTTTAAGCATTAATATGGCGCCTAGTAAATTACTCCGAGCAAAGTAGTAGTGAAGGTTTTTTGGTTTTTTTGTTGCAGAAATGAAGCAGAAATATGTAAAATTACCCATACATATACATACATAGATGTCTGTATGTACATGGTAGATGAAAGATGTATGTATAAATATACATACATATGTATGTAGTTCGTTAACGAATTCAATTGAATTGAATCGCACTTTCGTTCGCATGAAATGTTGATCCACCATCAAAAAGTAACAGCAGAAAAGCAGAGTAGCAGTAACTCCAACAGCAAGCAGTTGAATAAGAAACATCATCAGCAACGATTTCACCGATTCGTTCAAGTGTAAATAAATGAAATAATCAACTACTTCTCTCCTATATAGAGACTATTCACACAGATAAACATGTATACCCACATTCATACATACATATGTACATACATGCATGCATCCATACGAGTACTTCAGAAAGCAAGCCATATGTATATACAAAAGCAAACATAACAGAAAATGCAAAGATGTAAACTATAATGACCAACTACATACCAATATCATAATGATGTTAATAACGACAATAAAGATGATGATCATTTTTAGTAACAAAAATAACAGTTTGTATGATGTGTGTTTGTGAGAGTGTATCTATGTATCTGTTTCACCAAATGCATCATCACTTTCGAAAAACATTCGCTGGAAATTTAGTACCAACAACTTGGTTAGATTCAGGTCTAAATATATTGTACATATGTATGTATGTACGTATGAATAGGCATATAAATTTTTACTTTTCTTCACATCAGTTGTTTTTTGGGTTCGCTAAGATCTACCAACTACGGCAGCAACATTCAACCAATAATAATAATTTTTATTTTAAACAAATTATTTTTTGTCTTTTATTTTTTTTTTTTTGTGCGTCTTTATTACAAGATTTGTTTTAAATAAATTTTCCTTACCTGAGTTTTGTTTTTATTCCGTTTCTTTTGTTGAACAAATTAATCCGTTAAATATTTGAATTTATTTAAATCCGTTACTTGAATGGCACGTCAATTTGTTTTTTTTTTTTTTGCAAACAAACACTTCTATTCGATTTATTTGGTTTCAAAGTTGTAATATATATATATATATATATATATATGTATGTATGTATGTATTTAAAATCTTCCAATGTTTTAATATTTCAATTTCTTCACGATTTTATTTTCTTCTTTTTTTTCTATTTTATACCTATAATTGCAAATCTGCAAATACTTTTGTGTTTTATTTTTAAAACTTTTAATATGTTTGCTTTATTTTTAATTAAAACACACTTCACTTGTATTTTAAACGCCAAATATTCCTTTTTTTGTTGTTTTGTTTTAGAAACAAATATCGTATATTACCGTAGAACAATTTTTTTTTTATAAAAATATTGAAATTTTTTTGTTTATTTCAAGATCCGCTTATCGAACAGGATTAGTTTTGTGCTTTTTTTCTTCTTCTTCTAACTTTATTTAGTTTGTTAAATTAGTTTTCTGTTTTGATTTTAAGTCTATGCGCTTAAAGCAGCACCTCTCTTCGGACGAACAGTTAACTTGGAAATGCGGCTTTGCCGTTTTGATATCATGATTTTTATATCGCGTGAAAGTTGTGACCTCTTTCTCTGCTCAACGTTATCAAAAAAATCCACAACTTTCATGCTCTTTGTTTTGCATGAATTCTCTTTTGTTACAACTTCAATGCAGAAACAACCTTTATGTAAATATGTTGCCAGATCAAATGAAACTGTTAACACTACCAATTTATGTAAAGAAATTTCATAAAATATATTTATGTAGACATTTCTTGTATTTTCTTTCAAATATTTTGTTGTAACTATCCACAGGAGTAGCTTCATGTACGTTCAATTTCAGGTTAAGGTTACATCAGTGTGGCATTGTATTAGTTGTTGTTGTACTGTTTAATTACTGATCACTAAAAATCTGTTCCGACAGCGATCGAGATTCTTTTAATTGACAAACCCAAAGCAAATTTTCAAATTGCATATTTTTACCTAAAATCAAAAATTTAAAACGCCAAATTGCTAGCATTTTCATTTTGAAGATTACCTTTTTTTTGCGTTTTCGATTGGAAAAAACGTTATACGCTTTTCAGAAAATGGGCGAACATTATGGTTTATTTATTTAACGCATAATTTTTTTTCTTTCTAATTTCATTTAATTTATTTCTTTGGTTCGAAACATAAATTTTCTTAGAATTACAAGTCTATTTTATGAAATAAAAAAAAATATTTGTATTTTGAATACGAACGAAAATGATTCCAATTTTGAAAAATATTTCCCTTGTAACCGACAACACGGAGCTCATGTTTCAAAGCAGATCAATTTGTAAAGTTGTAAGTGTTCTCAAATATTATAGTACAAAAATCTCTTTTTGATAAAACTTGCAAAGATCTTCCTCTCATATTTCTCTTCTTCTTAATATTATTTTTGCAAAGAGAGGCATGCTTTAATTCAACAATAGGAAAATACTTGTAGCCATGTTAATAAAAATAAAAAGACAAAAAAAAAACAAATATGTTACAACTGGTACCGTACAGGTTTCCTCATCGATAGTAAGAGTGAGTTTTTTTATTATTTTTATTTCTGACAATATGTGCATACACACATACATATGTATAAGGTGTCATCTGCTTCAAGCTTCTCCGTTTATTTGAAAGGTACCTGTTGCCATTTGAAAAACTAACATTCGAAAAACCAACATGATAATGATGAAAATTTTCTTTGGTAGATGACGTTAATCATGTTGTTCATGTTTTAGTTTATTATCATTTTTTGTAAGTTTTTACTTCGATTTTAATGTTGTTGTAGAGGAATTTCTTTTTATTTTTTTAATGCAACAATTTTAAAGTGTACCATTTTTTTTGAATTTTCGCTCAGCGTCTTTGTTGCTTATTTTCATTTATTTTATGTACTTCACGTACACTTTGACGCAAATCACGAACCTTTTCTTTAAATAAAAAAAAAAATAAACAAATGATTTTTAGCTGAATTTACTTCTATGTGTTTGTTGTTAGCTGAGTTATTTATTTGTTGATAAGATGTGTCAAGGTAACACATGACGTGCGTATGATATTTTTTTTTTTAATTTATATCTCCTTTTTAGTGTGTTTACATTAAATTTTTATTTAAATTAAAATTTTTTTGCAATTAGTCACCCGCTTTAGAGGTTTTTATATAAACAATTGAATAGAAACCAGCGGTTAGCCAAACAAAAGACTTAGGAAACAAACTTGATGGTGTGTCTTCGCATAAGAAAATCGCCTTTTATTAAATCGTTGCTTATAAATATTAAGAGAGCGATAAAATAAAAAAACAATAGGTTTATTTTTTATTTTTTTTTTTCTTACGTTTAGCATTTATTAATTTAAATTCAAGTAAAAGTATTGAACATTGCATTTATATCTGCCAAAATATGCCGCTTACCTACGAGATTAGTAAATATTTCACAATATTTCTGCTTAACAATTGAAAGAGATCAAGGATTTAACTTTCCATTGGATGTAATAAAATATTTGTCAATGCAATGATTTCAATACTTTTTCAATCAACTTTTAACTAAAATATTTATACCGGTTTTATACTAACAAAATGAATAACAAATATTTTATTTCATTTTTTTCATATTAACATATTATGCTTATCTCTAGTTAACTTTTGGACAAATTTGAATTTACAAAATTGGTTTTCAATTTATTTTAGATCAACTGATCGCCTGTCGACTATTTGCATAACCGTTTTTCGACCAAATAACATTAAATACATACATATTTATAAGTTGAATGTCTAAATATGTGGACCAATTTGTACGCAAGAAGAAAATATGCTGGCATAGTGGAGCATCTCAATTAAAATTCTTTTATTAATGTTTTTTGTTTATTTCAGCACTTTTCACGGTGCTATTTAACTCTCACTAAAATTTAAGATATTTCGATATAAAATATTCATTGTCTTTTAAAAATTAAAAAAAAGGTTAACTGGAACTTAGCTTGGGAAAAACAGGCAGCAATACAAATCTCATTGAATATATGTATGTCTTTGAAACTAAATGCTAACTGGCTAAATAGTATAGATAATATTTATTAAGATAAATAAGTGAATTTCTTTCGTCAACAAAAGTAATGATACGTAGTAATGCTGGTGTACGTATACTCCATCATCCTTTTGCATGCTTAAGACTGAATCGCATATTAAAGACAGTTTTATAACCTTTTTGGTATACCTGGATCCTTTTCCTGTCCATTATGGGTTTTATTTTTTGTTTCCGTATACCACATTTGACAAATTTTCACCAGATAAACACTTGAGATTTTTACCGTTACTGTGTTATTAATCAGAATAAAGCAATGAACAGTAAAAATTTAACAAAATATGAATTAAAGGGTATTCTATCCAGATACGTAATATTTACAATATAATCCTGACCATATGCTGTATATTTTTATACGAGGTAAGCTCTGGAAACTTTTACAGCTAGTAAAACATTTTAAGCCCGACCGTAAAGAGTATTAAAAAAACAGAGAACAAATTAACGTATTCAATACGCTTGTGAATTTTAAAGGTTTACTTCATGATTCGTAATACAGATTTAGGTTAGGTTAGGTTGGCAGGTTGCTGTGAAGGGAAATTAGACTCCAGCCTACTTGGGTCCTGATGTGTTCCCATTGTGAGAAGAAAAGAAAGATAAAGTCAGAATGAGAGTGATTGGGAAACCGATGCAAAGGATAATTCGATGCGAATGGTGAAAAGAGATATGGGCATACCAAGCCCGCTATTTGGCAGTCAGTGAGGGTAAACTACCCACTGTTCCTGAGAAAGGAGTTTAATTTTTCAACTTTCGTTGCTGAAAGCTCACAGAGGGTAATGAAGGATGTTTTACTTAAAAAGCGAAGGCAGAGGCATAGAAGGTGACTAACCGTAATGTTTAGACATTTGAAATTGTTATGAAGGATTTTCCTACAAGAAATTCCGCGCTTAAGAAGAAAAGTAAATCGCCAAAATGAAAAAAACTGTCAAAACAAAACAAAAAAAAACACCATATCATAAAATATCACAAAAACTGAAAAAGTCAAAGTTTGAGAAAATTACCAAAAATTGAAAAAAAATTTCCGAAAATAAAACGAAAAGAGTTGCTAAAACGAAAGCAAATATTGAGCTGAATGGCCATATATGGTCAATATATTCTTATTCAACTGAGAGTTTTGTTTATCTTGCCCTGACTCAACACAAATGGTTAGCTGTGTCCTTAAAGGTATCAAAATGCCGGTTCAGCATGTTTGCAATAAGAAATTACAGTTAAGCAATTTTTTAAAAAATAACTGAAGCTAAACTTTCTTTCATTTATGTATCTGTCTGACTCCCTTAACAACACATTGCGCAACTTTATTATTGACATACATACATACATATACACAGCATTGTTGCTTAAGTCTTTTGTTTTTATCATACCAAAAAAATGATGGAATTTAACAGTGCATATTCATTAACACCTGCTTATTTTGTGGATTTCGCAAAGCAAAACCAGAAAAATAAATTAAAAGCGAAAGCTAGCAATTCCATTTGTATCATATCATCAGTTATTTAAACTTAAAATTATTTTATTGTTTTGCCCCTATTAATTAATTTAAATTAGCATTATTTTTCACAGTAAACCTAGTGCACAATGTAAGCGCACATAATTTATTGACACCGATTATTATTTGTTTCTTCTATTGTTGTAGTTGTTGGTGGTGGATGAGTCGTGTTTATTTAAATGTTAATGCGTCTATGATGTGACTATTATTCCTCGTATTTTTTATTTAAATTTTATGGATTTTTTTTCTTGATTACACAATATTTTTCAAACATTCACGTTGTTGGTAAGTGTAGATAAGCACATGTGCTTTTTTGGCTTAATTTAAAAGTATTGTAGTGTAATAATATGCATATGGTCACATACTTATATGTACATACCCAGCGGCGAACTTTTGGAGGCCTTCATTTATAAGGCATTCCTAAAGCTTTTTTTAGATCCAGTTTTCATGCTCCCTTGCATTGTCAGGAAGGCCTTATGAAACCCCTACCTACTCCATTCTAAAAATGTAGTTTTTAGTATGTATATGTATTAGACCAGCCCTTATTTCTATGAAGATTTTTTAAAATAGCGGCGCATAGGAGAGTAGGGTCCAAAAAGTTTCCAACCGTTCAATCGCTCTACAACATAGACTTAGTGGGCAGAACAGCGCATCAGATAACCAGTGTCAAACTGCCGTCCAATAGGCAAGTCCTGCAGGTCTTCTATCATAACATGCGTTTTGTGAAACTCGACGCAAAGGAAAGTGCAAAATTAACGCTCGATGCAGTGTATATTTTCTGGCAACAAGCACGAATTCCAACACGATACGGAACAAGATGCGCGGAGAAATTGTTGAAATTGTACAATACGTGGAAAGATATACAAAAATTGCCCGCTAGCAAGAGATCTGTGGCTTGGAAACAAAAGCAGCTTGCATTTACCAACGATCTGGACAATTTGTTTGATATTGCGACTGCAGATGCCCTAAAAACCATTCGAATTGAAGAAGATAAGAAGTTTCTCATTCGACAACGACAACCAGGACGCCCGGGATGCATGATTAGCTGCGTTATGGTTTTATTTCTGCGAGAAAAAAGAGCATCGGAACGAAAGTAGAAAGAGAAGCAGAGAAAGCGGAAATTTGAAGATATGTCCAAGCCGAAAGATAGTGGTTCGTATTTGGCTTTATGTCATTTTCTATCTTATTTATTTATGTAATACATAACACATTTTAAACTTTTTGCAGCCGGCCAATATACAGAATCGAGTGATGAAGGTGAGGTTGAGGTTATGGAAGGAATTAATGAAAAAGCTCAGGACGTGGGTGAAGCGATTGAGGAGAGCACTGCCGATGCCGAAACTGGTGACATCGTTGAACCGCAGAAAAGTGTACAGAAGAGAGGGCGTATACATTTTCTAACGCCACGACTTGCTTCTGCGCTTGACCGCGCCTAGCTAACCGATCCAATGGCAGCTCATGTGTTGATAGCCTGCGCCGATGCATTGAATTATTCCGTAGACGAGCTGGCTATTAACCGAATAACGATTACTCGATAACGTAGAGAAAACCGCCGGAAGGAAGCAGAAGTTATCCAGAGTCATTCGTCTCTTCCCCTAAACAGCTAAGAATTAATAAGCCGCTTGTCGTACATTGGGATGGCAAAATGTTGGTTGACCTTGTAGGCAGCGCAAACGTTGAGAGAGTTGCGGTTATGGTCAGCTATGATGGGACTTCGAAGTTCGTTGGAGCACCTCAAATAAAATCTTCAAGCGGAAAGGATACAGCTGACGCTGTTTACAATCATTGCCGATCGAGTTGAAGCAATGTCATTCGACATGACCTCCAGTAACACTGGAGCTCTCAATGGCACTTGCATTATCTTGCAGAAACCACAGTATTGCCGTCGAGAACTGCTGCACTTGGACTGTCGCCATTATATTTACGAAATCGTTCTGCGCCAGGTTTTTGAAGTGAAATTGTCGACAAGCAGCGGTCCTGAACTTCAATTGTTCGAGAGATTCGCGAAAGTCTGGAAGAGTCTTGACCAGACTACATTCCAGACGAGGACGAAATCGTTGGTTCAAAAATTCCCCCCGATGAACAAGCCGCCATCAGAAATTACTGCAATCAGCAGTTGAAAGAACGTCACCCTCGTAATGATTATAGAGAGTTTATCCAACTGGTTGCTGTTTTCTTGTGTGAAACACATTGTGGTAGCTTCCGTTCTCCTGGCGCTACCAGCAACGCATTTATTCACTCAAAATTTTCCTTTTCCGCAACCATTTCACATTGATGGCCAGGGAACTGAGTGGATTGCGTGACGTGTGCATTTTCTTGGCGCGAATCTACATTCGTGCATGGATTGGTTGTACAAATCCAATCAATGCTCCAAACCAGGATTTCAATTTCATACGAGATCCCATTGAATACACTCAAATTGATGCTCCAGTTTCTGCTGCCATATTGAAGAAGATGAGTAACCAGATGTGGTATTTATCAGCAGAACCAATGGCTTTGGCTTTCTTTGACTCGAATGTTTCTCTTGAACCGAAAAGAAAAATGGTTGAACGCCTTGCATACGATGAGCCTATTATCAAAGTGGATCAAAATCGGGCCGTTTCAAAACCGGAAACATTCGCGAACCATAGCTTGAGCGACTTGATTTCAAACAAGACTAACAATTTCTTTGTGCGGTTCGGTCTGTCGCCGGAGTTTTTGGAATTTGACCCATCAATATGGGAAACCAACGAGAGTTTTAATGAAGGCCGCGTTTTCTGCAAAAATTTAGCCGTCGTTAATGACACCGCTGTAAGAGGAGTGAAGTTCATAAAGGACTATTGACCAACAAAGAAGACGAAAAGCAATTCTTATTGCAAGTTGTTGAAGTTTATCGCAAAAAATATCCATCGTTCAAAAAAACATCTTTAGTTAATGTTTAAGATATTGTAACTTTATTATTTTTTATCACATTTTTTTCTGAGTAATAGCTTAGTGAAAGGTAATTTAGTGAAGAATAACATAAGAATAAGAAAATTACGAAATATTAACAAAACTGTTACCAAAATTGTTTTTTTTTCAAAAATGCCGAATAAAGTTTCTAATTTCTTATAATAAAACCTTGTCTTATTATTCAACTCAATTTTGGGTCCACTTAGAGTCGTCGGATCGAGCCCAAATTTTACATGGAGCATTGTGGCATAAAATGGAAACTTTTTGGACCCTACTCTCCTATGCGCCGCTATTTTGAAAAATAAGGGCAGGTCTAGTATGTATACATCAATAAATAAATAAGTAGTTAAAGGTAATTTAAAAATAAATTTGTGTCTGAAAGGCCTTTTACCAGGCCTGTGTAGCATTTAGAGGGCTTTGGCTGGGTAGGATATCTTGTGAAAAAGTGTATGAGTATTGAATGGGGCAAGAAGGCATTGTGTCTATCAAATAAGGCCCTCCAGAAGGCCTGGATAGTGCTTCTTTCCGTCGCTGGGTATGTATATATTTTATTCATATATGTGTGTATGTATATGGTCACATATACAGTATGTTGAAACATTATTTTGACATATTAATACAGGCATTTAAATTTGTTTATATTTTTGCAACAAAAACGTATACATAGAAATTATAGAATTTATAGAAACGTATACGTACAATGAATTTTTTAAAGGCAATAATTTTTATAAATTTAAAAAAGTGCTTCTCGGTTGTGTAAACTCAAAAAACAAAAAAAAAAACATGTACTAAATTTAAGTAAAAAAATTTCCATGAAAATAGTTTAAAAAATTTCTATATTTAATTAGAATTTTTTTTAATCAAATAAAATTGCTGTTTTATGAAAAAAAATCAAATGTTATGAACATTTAACTTAAAAAAAATAGTTTCAGGAAAAATTTTATTTACGGCCTGGCCCACGATATCGAACGATGTCGATCGCTGGATTTCTAGATGTAAAAAAACTAACTTGCGTTCCACTAATAACGGATTTTATTTAACTTATTATTTGTTTAGAGGCACATGGGAAATGAAAAATTCGTCTACAATTTCAGCATTATCGATTGATTGACCTCGTGGTGCGGGCCGTTAATTTCAGTGCTACTTTTCTAAAAGTAATAATGTTTAATATTTTTATATTATTACTAATAAGCGTAATTATTATTTGAACTTATATTAGTGTACATTTTCATTAATTCAATAAAACTGAACTTGAGCCTGATTTTCATATGTACAGTAATAATGTTTTTTAATAAATTTAGCGACAATTTGTCATACGATTGAAATTATTTTATTTTAGCGGTAAAAATTTGATTTAGGAAGTGACTTACTCCTAAATAGTTCATAAAAATGTGAATACTAAAAAAGGAAAACGGGTATCCTCAATTTAACTTCATATTTTTTCTCATATTGTAAAGTTTTTCAAAATTGTGCATATCAAAAGTAATATTATCAGGCTCAAGTTCAGTTTTTATTGAATTAATGCAAATTCAAAATTACTAAGAGTTTTTTTATGTTGAAAAATATTATTATTTATATCCAATCAGTTTTTAGCAGAACGTATCAGTACTGATTTCAAGGCCGCTACAACTCTCATCAGCGTTCAATTGTCCATCTTTCCAATTTTCGTAAAGTGGATACTAATTGAGAAGAATATCAACTATGTAACCAGTTTTCAACAGAAATAGAATACGAGAATTAATTTTATTATAAAAATATTATATAATAATATAAAAATATTAATTCCGCTTGGGCACGAGCTATAAATACCCTAATAACAAGGGTCACAGTAATATGTGAATTTCCCTAACATAGAGTAAAAACAACAAAAACGTTAAAAATTCAAAGTAGAATACTTTGATGATAACGGACTATGAGTTTGTGTTGATTATTAGTAATTTCCAAACAGTGATGAGGGAATTTCGTACTAACCAGCACTGTTTCAAGGTAGAATAAAAAATGAATTAAAAATTTCACCAATTTGTTATTTCACTAGAACTGAACACAACTTATGAAAAAGTAAGGTAAGTTTTACAGGGCACTATCAACACTGTCGATTTTTACGGGGAAAAAAGTGCAATGCCTTCCACCCTTAGTGAGGGTGATTTTTTTAGAATCAAACACACTGCCTTTTTAGAGAGCAAAACATTTTTAAGAAACGAACTCCAAAGTACATTTTCTGCATGGATATGTACCATTTTCTTATAGAAAAGAAAACACCTTAAGTAAAATTTCCAAAATTTTAGTTAATTTTTTTATTGTATTAAGCGGCATCTATATTTGTCCTGATTTCATTTGTGCTTATACGATATGTACTGATGATTTGGAAAATTTATTTTGTTTTAAATAAGTATTTCTAGGTAGAAGTTCTACAATATTTCTAAAAAAACTACTAATCAGGTGCCATAATAATGTTGCTCAGTTTTAATGATTATATTGTTATGGAGTTCCGAAATTTGCATTTTGTATTGTAAATATGTATATATTCTCCACCATTGTTATCACTTTGTTATTGTAAAGATGCTTAATTTTTTAATTAAATATTATATCTCGAAAACTATTATTAATTAAAAACCAACTACAGATTCGGGTTCAGCAACACAAATTACATAAAGAACAAGGCGTATCCAACAGGTGAGCTTACTAGAAAATTTTCATATAAACTGAAAAGTATCAAAAGAAGACATAAATAATGGTTACAGTTTGGTATGCATACGTAAGAAAATGTTTTAAATTTGTTTGTGTATTTTGAGATGAAGCAAGTCCTTTATACTAACAAAATACATGTTGTTTTTGGATTGTTGTACTTGTTGTCGAACTGCGCATACCTGGTAGTTTTGCCATGATAAAGAAGATAACCATTGAGCACCGACGCTTACACGACGATGCAGCGAACATAGCTCTGCATATATTGTTCCAATATTTACATATATATTTATTGAAAGTGTATAGAAAAGCTTTCTCGACACACTGTCAAAATGTGTACATGTCTATTCACACACAAATAAATATGTATATTGCTGATACTGTCAATTATAAACCGTTACATTTGCGTAGTCACTTTTAGTTTCAGTTGAATGTTACACTATTGTTAATTTTCTTAATATTCGAGAGTGCTGTGATGTAATATTTTGAAGAAAAAAAATAGGTATATACATATGTGTGTATGTACATACACGAACACATACAAATTTAAGTTGTTTTATAATGACGCAGCTGAGTAATTATGAGTAATGCCATCATGCAATAAAGCTAATAAGGAAACATAGCTGCCAGATTTGACGATTTATCGTCATTTTGACGATTTTGGGTCCAAAAAATGACATAGTGACGATGGGACGATTTATACCCCAATTTTGACGATTTTAAATAATTCAAATTTGCAACATTTATTTGTACTATAAAAGCAACTGAACTGCTGAAAATTTTAATGAGCAATTTTTTAAAAACTAGTTTGCTTAAAACTGTAAACTTTTATTTAATCTATATATATAAAAAGTTGTTGCAAATGTAAAATATATTATACATGAACGTATGTATGTATATGTATACAAGTCTATTTTCTTTATCAATTATATTTTTATTGTAGATATAAATTATATATTAGTTTTTATACATTTTTAGAAAATGTGTTTCCAAAAATGAAATTTAAAATGCATATTTTATTAAATTGAAGTAAAAATAACTAAAGGATTTGGATTTTTTTATTTTTTTCCATACAATACTTTTTCCATTCATGTTTTCAAAGTATTGAAAAACATGAAATCTATTTACATGTGATTTTATCGGGAATTCTAATTGAAGTATCTGATCTATGTATTCAACAAATGCTGTTTTATTAATCAGATTATTTATTTATTTGTTATGTTTTGCCTCTAATAAAATATGTTTTGTTGGAAAAAAAGCGGGTTTTTTATTTGACGTTTTTATGACGATTTCAATAAGCTAAATTGACGATAATGACGATTTTTGTCCAAAAATATGACGATATTACCTAAAAAAATCTGGCAGCCATGTAAGGAAATTGAATGCGGCTTAAGTTTTGTTGTCTTAACGGAAAGCCAAACAATCCCCACGAAATTTTAAGTTTTTATACACACACATACGCACATACTTAAATATGTAAGTATGTATGCTGGCATTTATTTAATGAAAAAATAAATGAAATTTTTATCTGCTCAGTACCCGGTACCAGATGTTTGAAAACAATTAATTTTGAAAACAGTACTGATTTAGTGCAATTAAATAAATTGGTCTTCTAATTTCTTTGATATTTTTTATTTTATTTAAAGTGGATCTTTAGCTTAAAAAAAGGAAAAAAATATAATTTGATTACGATGTATGCTTTCGAAAATATCCTGAAAAGTGTTTGTATTAAATTAGAGTCGTGTTGGCTTAACTGGTTAGCGCGTTGACTACTAAACAAACAATGACTTGGGGCATGCGTAAAAAACCCTGACCAGAGCAAGTCAATCAACATCATTAATTTCTCTAATGTATGTATATCAGTGTGGTATTGTATTAATTGTTTTACTTCGTCGAAAAAAAAACTTCTTTTATAATACAATAAAAACATAGACAAATATAACTTTGTTAAATTTCGAGGTCACAAATTCAGTAGGACCTTATCTTAACCCTTAATAGCCTGACTTTTTTTTTTCAATGAAAAAATTTTATATGTTGTATTTTAGCACCCTTAACAACGTTTGTTCTACGTCTTTTCACAATTTAGAGTTTTGGACATTTTAGGGGAGGTGTTGTGTGTTGGTTCTTTGAAGAACCACCAGGCACTCCTTTGACAAGTAAAATGCATATGGTTTATATATGAAATTTTTTTTATTTTCATTTAAATTATATATATTTATATAAATTATATATAATTATATATATTTCACTTCTCTAATGAGTGCCTACTGGTTCTTTGAAGGACCGTTTGAACTTTTACGAAAAACACAAACAAAAAAAATTTATATTGCTAAAAAGATACTTACATGGTTTGAATATAGTGCACAAATAATAAAAATGAATTTTATTTGGTTCTTTTGGAGCAAAAGTTTTGATTTCAATCAATTTGAATAAGCACGATTTGTTCACTTTGAAGCTTTTGTGTGTTTTTCTGATAAACGTCAAAAATCAGGTGTTCAGCACCGAAAAGCATATGATTTTCTTTTCCGCTAGATGGCATACATTATAAAGAGAATATTTGCTGAATAAACATTGCGCAAAAAATGTAACAGTTTTGAAAAACAAGTCTCTAAAGTTGAGGTACCTGAAGGGACCACCAGGCTATTAAGGGTTAATATTGTAGTTATGTACCTAATTTTGTTGTTAAGCTCGAAAATGTGTAGTTTCAACCCTTCGATCTTGAAATTAGGTATGACTTCCATAGTCAGCGGGTTCGTTTTTATTTTTCTTTTTGACAAAAATTTTTGCATTTTTTTTTTTTTTGTAAGTCAGTAGCTGAAAGACGCTTATTTTAGTCGTATTTTAGTCAAAAGTTAAAGGAATGTTGTAATCTGTCTTGTATTGTCTACTGCGTCACTAAGTATGTATGCAGTATGACCGATGTGGTATTTTTTCAACACAGGGACTATTTACTGTTTTAATATTTCCATGCTAAAAATGTGTCTCTCATTCTTTAGAGAATAAATTCCTTGCCAACATATGATACCTTAACTATGCGAAAGTACAATCACACAAAATTTTTTTTGATATTCGTATTGAAACTGAAAACTGACTGAAACTGATTGGAATGAAAATTCCAATTATTTACTTATATAAAAAAATATTTCATATAATATACGACTTTCCTGTATAATCAATAGGATTCTCTTAGATGGATTTTATACACACATTATATAATGTATTTTAACAAAACATACACTAGATACCAAACTAAAAATTTTCATTCACAGATGTGCAAAATTTATATTTTGTTATGTATTTTGGGAGGTCTACACACATTTTTTTTAAGCTATTGCATAGCTTTTATCGCGGGCTTTGAGGCGACTGAATCAAGAAATTTAGAAAAGTTTGTTTCAACTCACGCGTGACACGAAAAATTCACGACATTTGCACATCTCTAGTTTAAAGCTTCGAAAACAAGAGAATAAAGCATAATATATGCTTTATTTCGAAAATTAGTTATTGAACGATTCTTATTGCTAATATTTTATATGTATATGTATGTGTAAGTACAATTACATATACATACATATACAAACGATGCTGGTTTTGTTTTCTCTTTCAGTTTATTCACGACATCCTTAAAGAAGTTCAATCTTATATTAAGAAAGTGCGTTATTTTTTGGGGATTTCCCCTATTAATGATTGATAGCAGCATTTACGTTTTTATACTACAAAATAAGACATTGGAGGAATGCTCATTATTTTAGCTGCTATCAGAAAATTTATATCCTCGGAAATTGTGCGGTTTTAAATACCCAAAAAGTTTTCTCAAATGCCGGAATTTCGTTTTTTTCCGGTATATCGATTAGTTGCTGCGAGCTCGATTCTTACCAAAGCCTCGTGCTTGTTCCACTACAGCGAATGAAGTAAGACGTTAAAAGATGTATGTAATTGGAATTGTAATTGGTCTATATAAATACACACACATGTATGCATATTTAATTGTAAAATTTAATTACAGACATACATACATAAATAATTTTTCTTAAGATCTCTTTACAACGCAATTCGCAAAACAATAACAGCTACGAATAAATTCGTAAATATAGATTGTATAAACTGGACCATAATAATATCACTTTCACTTACTTTGTTTTTGTTTGTTTTTTTTTTTTATTTTTGGTTCATTTTATTGGTTTTCTTCAAGCTGGGGCTGACTACTTGCTGTTTTTTCTTTTATGCTCTTGTTTTATTTGCTTGGACTTTGTGATTCTACACAAAATATTAACAAATTTTTTGAAAATAAGCAGAAACTTAATAAGAAATACATGCAGACAGACATTCATACTCGTAGTACCAATAGACATTTTATAACTGTTTTTGCCATTCATTTTTGTATTGTTTTTAACTTTATTGATTTTTTTTTTTTTCTCAAAAGAGAGTAACATGTGGTTATACATAATTATCTTTGCTGCAGAAGCCGAGTAGTGTTTCCATTTTTAATGGACATTGTCACACAAATATTAAATTCGACAAACAGTTTTTTTTTGCTTTTTTAAAAAAATTATAATAAATATGATGGGTATATGTATGTACATATATATGGATGTACCAGAAAGGAGGGAAAAATGTTATGAGTTCTACGATTGGCTCAATTTGGAACCGAGATCCAGTGGCACAATAATTCGTAGAGCTGTTTTTTAATTCAAAACCTTTTCTACTTCAATTGATACAAATTAGTAATGATATTGATCTACAATTGTGTATTAAAGATTCACTGTAGCTGAATATAACTTTTAACATTGTTATTGTATTTCTTTTTACTCATTTATCAAATATGATTATAAAGATGTTCATAATCATTAATAATTTCGCTTGACTTTTACTTTCTTTAAATCATACACTAACTGACCGTTCGTTCATTCATGTGTTTATTAAACTGTGCAGTTTTTTCTGGTTGTGTAGGTCATGATTAGATAATATTTAAAACAAAAAAAGACGTTAAAAAAATACTTTAAATTGGAATTTACTTTATATGCTAATTTCGGTAATAAAACCTTTACACAATTAATGTGCTTAATTTTAAATATTAATGCATAATAATAGTGTTATATACATACATACATACATACATACATACATACATACATACATACATACATACAATTGTATGTTAGTTTTTATTTAATAGTTTTTTGTTGTAGAATGTTTTCGAAATTATATAAAAAATGATTTAAAGAAATTGTGTCAATGCCAAAATTTAATCAAAATGGTATTTTAATATTTCTTTCATTTTCTCAGATATGTATGTATGTAATAAAACTTTGATAAATTTAAACTTAATGGCAAGACGTATGTATTTCATAGGCATTCACATTACATACATAGTATATAAAATGCAAATTAAATATGTATGTAATTGAATAATTCAAACATTAAACTAAATTTAAAAAGTTTAAATTAAATTTAGAAACCATTTTTAATTGAATGGGACCAATTTAAATTGGAAACCGTTATATTGTCCATCCGAATTCAACTTCACATACTGACACAACAGTTAGGGAACAAAAATTAGCACCAATTTCGCCATAAATCTTATTTTTAAATACTTTTTTTTAATTAAAATTCTCTTCTATATAAAAACATACCTGCAA
The DNA here is from genome assembly GCA_947311025.1 of Lypha dubia. Classification (NCBI taxonomy): domain Eukaryota; kingdom Metazoa; phylum Arthropoda; class Insecta; order Diptera; family Tachinidae; genus Lypha; species Lypha dubia. Next base: position 79,516,701 of record OX371263.1, on the reverse strand, counting down.
AGGATTTTCGTTGCTGACTGATAGTAATTCCAGACGAAAGAAACGATGCCAGCGACTTGAAATACGGGATATAGGCTTTTTGTTGGTCCAGAGGGGATCTTCAAAAACTCGAATTCTAAGAGATTAAAAATTTTTTTAAATTGTGAAAAAAAAAAAAAATTGTGAAAGTAAATAATCTAGACGTGTAATAAAAATGGGTAAAAATAAAAGTCTCTCCTCTTCGTGGAAACATGTCAAATACATGTTAGGCAGTTTTTCGAATTTTTAAGAACTTAATCAACTTTGTGGTATTTTTTCTATGCTAATGATAAATAGGAATTTTACACAGTTGAATTTTGGAATGCAAGACTTTGTATAGTTTTTAGTTTATCTTTTTTTAAAAAATCACCCAAAAGCTATGTTTTTAATTTTCAATCCAAAAAAAAAGAAATTGGACTTTATATGTATGTAGCATTTATTAAGTTACATTGCATGACCAACCTAACAATGGAAACTAAAATATACCCATAAATCAATTACAAATTCGAGAGAAAAAAAAAATATATCAGTATATTTTTACTATTTTTTTTATCATCAGTACATTTGTTGCTAAAAAAATTAAATATGTATGGACGTGTATGTATGTATGCTCATACCGACGAAATATATTTGCAATTTTAAAGTGTTTTTATTTAAATTTTCACACAAAAAGGAAAGTATCTGGTATTAAATTTTAGACTTTTTAAAAATCATCAAGCAACCTAAAAGCAAATTATTTTGAGCGTAAAAATTTTGGTAACACTTTCTCTATAATTTATAGTTGTTAGGACAAACAATTATGTACGAAAAAATCATTGGTGTTTTTTCTCATTTTCATCTTCTTGCAGTTTTGTTGAAAATTACATATATTAAATATTTAACAGCCAAAAATAAAACTAACGCAGGCACACTCACACTCAAATACACATTTTTGAACTAAACTTAACGATCATTTAAAATCTTACAACTTTTCGATACTATCGGACTGTGGTCTAGTTTTACACGCATATTGATTAAAATATGAGTTTTACAAATATTTAATCGCCGAATGATGTGACAGTCCTCTTCCATTGAATAGTCTGGTCTTCCAGACTCTTGGATGGGAATCAAGCCGTGATCTGAAAAAGAAGATAATTAGAAATGAATTAACCTAATTTTCATTGAGTTTCGGAAAAATGAGTACAAATTGTGAAAAATATTGCCACATAACCTTTTTATTGTGACTTATTACTTATAAAATTAAATTACCTTCAACAAAACAATTGGCAAAATAAGGTGTAATATGTTGACACTAATTTCAACGTTTTTTGTAGTTTTCAACAGTCGGCAGTTCTAAATAAAAATAAATACAATAAGCATCTTCTATTTAGAATGTTTGTCATATCATTGCAACCATGGTTGTAGAAAGAACATGTTGTATTCCACACTATTTCCACACAGAGTAAGAAAAACTGACTGATCTCGTTGCACATAATTGCTTGCTTTGTTAAAATTTAAGCCCCTACCAATTAAGACAAGTCAAAGAAACCAAACAATAAAAAATACATTTGTCTTTTAACACAAAAACTTGATGTTTTATATATTATGTTCTGCGTTGGCATCAAACTATGTACTGTCTTTGACTTAAAAGACAAACACATTTTGTCTTTCGCTGGTGTGGGTTCAGCCTTATAGGTACTTTAAGGAATGAAAAAAAAAATTGCAAATTCTTCCGACATCGTGAAATCGGAATTAATTTAAAAAAGGTTTTTGTGAACTACTAAATTACAATTGTAATTTAAGAGCGTGCTTTTCCCCAAACTAATATTTTACTTTTAATTAAATATTAAAGTTTCATTAAAAAAGGTCAAACGTTATCACAACTGTTGTCGAAACTAAATTCGGCTGGCCTCTAGTATTAAATTAAGTTATAAAATTTTTCTCTCTATGAAAAACGCTTTGCGATACATATTAATATAGATATGACCACTAGATATGTAAATTTTTTAGTAATTGTTGCTTTGTTCTCTGTTTGTTAATACAACATTTTTTTAACTACATTTTGGAATTTCATACCAATTAATGAGATTAATTTACATGTAAATGGACGTTTGCCTTGGCTTCTTTAAGCTTAGTTTGAGTTAAATTTTAAGTAGATGACAATTTTTTTTTACAACACAGTGCCTTAAGATTTTGACCTCGCATTTCAAAGATTTTGAATTAATTAATTTAAGACTTTTGTTTTTTTTTTTAGAGATTGTTAAATGCATAATAGATAATTATTTACTTGTTGCTGCTTTTATTAAAAAAAATTATCATTTGTGTAATCAGTGGACACTAATGAATGGATTTAGGAGATGATATGCTGTTCACAAAAGTCCATTGTTTGTTTGATTGGAATTTGCTGAAAAACGTTGACAATTATTTAACAATCTTTAATGGATCTTCCATAAACGATTTGTATAAATTAATGTTTATAACTGACGATAATATATGAGATGCACATGATGGACTCATGAGGGGGTGTTGTGACCATCGAAAATATGGTATATCCATTCCCTGCAGTATTATCTCCATACAATTAATTTATTTATTTTTAATTTTATACTAAAATATTTCGAAATTAAAATTTAATTGAATAAAAATATATGGTGGCCTCGATCTAAAATAGAAAATAGTGTGCTGAAATTCAAATTACATGATTAAAAACTACTAACATCTGTTACCATTGAAAACGAACTTCCTACGAATCCAAAACAAGAAGTACATATTTCTCACATTTCCAAACAAAGATTAAAAAAAACAACATCATTGAAGTTTTTTAAATTATGATATCCGGCTTAAAGCTTAAAAACAGCCATTGTCCTTAATAACCCAAAAGCACATTATTACGTAAATTTTTAAAAAAGTGTCATAAAAACCTTTCGAAAACTATACAGGGAATATGTATATGTATAAACAAACACACCTTTAAAGAAAAAACCCACAATTAAAAACAAAAAACAACACGTACAAATTTTTATCAGACAAAGAAATGGTGGCGGCAAAAACGGCAACCGACGAGAAGCAACAATAAATACATTGTGAATTAGTCAGTCAAATGTAGAAAAACGCTTAAAGTATGTTTTTGCAGAAAATTCACTTTCACTTAAAAGGTGATTCAACTATTTTTTTGCTCTTGTATATTTAGTTCCCCCTTTTGAGTTTAGGTAGAAGACAGTGGGAGGGAATACGAGAGATATATTTTGAACAAAAAAAAAAAAAAAAAAAAAAAAAACAACAGTTATAAAAATTTAATTTTTAGAACAAATTAGAGCCTACCTCGTTCAGTAGCTTTATTTGAAATTGTGCGATTAGGCTAAAATCGAATATAAAATTTTCATATGATTTTAATTAAATAAAAATCTACAGATTCAATAAATTCATTATATCAAATGTTCTCCTATTTATACGAGTATTCTAAAAGCAAAAAATTTCAGGTTGCTAATTAAACGAATATTACATCAATGTAGAAGGATGTGTGGTTAAAGGTGGCAAATCGCAAATATCGCAGTAAACCGGATCTACATTATGATGGTGAGACCAACACTTGCTTAAACATCGGTTGTCTGGTGGTAGAAAGTTTCGCAGAATGTAGCTAAGAATGTACGTCACTGTGTTTATCCAATAAAATAAAAACTGCAAGAAAATAGCACATTGGCACCCGCTGGGTGCAACCTTATAATAAAAAATACACACTAGAAAAAGCTCAATTGAACAATAGACAGGAAGATAGTAAAGTTCCAACCCAATAAACATGTAAAAAATAATTGATTTCAGCTGCCGTGGTTGGCACACAGAGAAAACAGTGCCTAATAAATACCTAATAAAATAGAACAAAATTAATAAGATATATCTACGGTTTATTTTTTAAAGAAGGAAGTCTTATTGTTTTAATAAGGAAAACCTTATTGAAGGAAACTTATGGTTTTTATTAGGTATTCTTATTGCTTTTTTCAAAAAGGGTTTCTTCTTGATTTTATTAGGTATTCTTATTGTTTTTTTCAAAAAGGTTTTCTTCTTGATTTTATTAGGTATTCTTTTGTTTTTTTCAAAAAGGTTTTCTTCTTGATTTTATTAGGTATTCTTATTGTTTTTTTCAAAAAGGGTTTCTTCTTGATTTTATTAGGTATTCTTATTGCTTTTTTCAAAAAGGGTTTCTTCTTGATTTTATTAGGTATTCTTTTGTTTTTTTCAAAAAGGTTTTCTTCTTGATTTTATTAGGTATTCTTATTGCTTCTTTCAAAAAGGGTTTCTTCTTGATTTTATTAGGTATTCTTATTGTTTTTTTTTTTAAAAAGGTTTTCCTTATTAAAATAATAAGACTTCCTTCTTGAAAAAAACCGTAGATATATCTTATTAATTTTGTTCTATTTTATTAGGTATTTATTAGGCACTGGTTTCTCTGTTGTGATGTTAGGAAATACAAATTTGATGTCATCAGAACCTCATGGTACGTCCGGAATGCTTATTTACAACATGTATTTGTATTATCTGGATGGAGGGTTGATGAAAACATTTTTATAAAACTTACGTATTCAGGGAGTTGAACCAAGGAACTTCGGTTTAGTATAGATTGGCACTCTAACCACCGCACTACTACACCTTACTGTAGTATACATGTTAGCAGCCAGTTTAAGAAGATGATTTATTGTAGCACAAAAAAATTATGAAAAAAATTGTTCCTATGTCGATTTATATGTATGAAATAACCAGCAAGCTAATATAATCAAGAAGATATTCTTATTAAAAAAATTAAGAAGATGATTTACACATGATCATACAGAACCTAATAAAATCAAGAAGAAAACCTTTTTGAAAAAAACAATAAGATGGCCTAATGAAATCAATAAGGAATCCCTTTTATTTACAATTCATATGAAAACCTAATAGTTTTTCTCTATGGATTGTTTTTTTGGTGCCAAAAATAACGGAAATTGGGTAAAAAAAATGTAAATAACAAGTTTTCTTCTTGATTTTATGTGTTTCCCTTATTGAAAAAATTAATAAGATTTACCACATAAAAACAGTAAGGAATCTCTTCGAAAAAATCTTCGCTTCTTTCTGCTGGGATACCCCTTAGCCTAAAAGCGTTTCATAGAGAAAATCTTCTTGATTCTATTAGGCAGTTTTGGTTCTGTGCAATGAGGTCTAAACGGTAAAAAATTCTGATGATGAGACTTTGGTTAGTCTCTAAACATTATGATGTCAGGTCAACCCTCCGCGCAGTCTTATTTTTCTCTGTTTGTTCAATTATTACGAGCTTTTTTCCTTTCTAATAAAAAAATTAAAATATGTAACATTTATTCGAGCATATTTAAACAGATTCATAGAAGAAAATTATTTGTTGTGATATTTGTCAAATTTTTTGAAAAGCTATTTTATTTGTGCTTTTGTAATTCGCAAATTTTATGTATGAGTAAATGAGTTTTTGAATTTTTCAAACATGAATGGTAAAGATCTACTGATGAGTTGGTATTTAGCAACCAACGAAATGTATATAGATTTGCTAACCCATAACAACTAATAATTTTTTAAAAAAATTAAATTTAAAAATTCGAACTTAGACAAATGACTTGTGTAGTAATTTTGTATAGGAATCACTTAAGTAGGTTTCATACAAATTTTCTACTCAAACCAATTGTTTGTATTATAGAAACCGCAATAATTAAAAATTTCCCTGACTAAACATCATTCAGATCGACTAAAAATTCATAACTTAATTGATAATGGCTTAACTTTACGCTGGTAACCATTTTATTTATGAAATTAAGATTTTCCAAAATCATTCTTAATACAAAAGTGATCATTTACTAAACTATTTTTAACAACTTTTTTCGCCATCGATCCCACTGCACAGAGATAAAAATAATTTGGTGCCAACATAAATCAAACCAACGAAATAAAAAAAAAATGGTATTAACAGAAACAAATTTAAGCACGTTGCTCCCTCCCTCATCGTGATCATTAGTGCTAAACACACATACTTACAAAAAGAAGTTTTATATTTTTCGAAGAATAATACATTCAACGTGATGTACATATTTATGTTTGTATATAAACAATGTACGTACTACTAAATGTTACATACTCATGGGTTTAGTTAAATTATGGCAATAGTTGTCAGTGCCAATTGTATTGAGTAATATTCGTATTTGTACGGCACATAGAAACTGTTTAGTTATCAGACAATATACAATAATGCTGATGTCTCTGATGATCGCCTACTATTGCATAACATACAAGTCTTAACTATTTAGTACAGGTTTATCTTAAAGTGCCCTTACTTTATTGTAAATTGCGTATGTATTTGTTTCAATTTCAAAAAAAAATTCAATACTAACAACAATCAAGAATAGCGTTAAGTAGTATTTGTCCAGTATGAACATACGAGTACATATACGAGTATACATATCGCTCCTTTATTGCAACGTAGTCATATCTCAAAAAAAAACTCAAACGTGGCAAAATGCATATAAAGTTTTCAAAGCGTATGCATTGATATGGACGGCTTGAGCATGTAAGCGGTTATAACTTGGGTTTAGATAGAGATATGTTTATGCAAATTTGTTTACAAATAAACAAGGTATTGAGAAACTCTTTTTCGTCAGTAACTGAAAAATTTTGTTTTTTGAGATATGACTATGTTGCAATAAAGGAGCGATATGTATGTATGTTATTTGCGATCAATTTATATGGCATTTTTAATGCAAATATAATCAATTTGTGTCGTTTAAAATGACATGAAAATTTTAAATTACTAACTCATACTCATAAAAAGGAGTGTCGGCTAATAAGCCTTCCAGTCATTTATTGAGTCAGTTATCTAGCCAGCCAGCCAGTATCATGTGCCTTTTTAAACTGCATGTAAATCAAATGATAGCGAAAGTAGTTTCTTTTCGCTTTAAAACAAAAATCAAATGGAGAATAAAAAAAAACGAGAGTGAAGTTAAAAATTTTTTCTTGTAGGCGATTATTATTTATGATTATGATCGTATTATTTTTAATAAACGTATTTTTATTAGTTGACATGCATATCAGTGTGTTTAAGTGAGTGTTTGTGTGTGTGTGTGTGTACACCGGTGTCTTTAATGATGATAAAACGAAAGACTTAGGAAACATGCATTATTTTTTTTATTTTTATTAAAAAGGAATTTACGGATATGGAATCAATTTTTTTCACGAAAAGAAACTTTTTTTCGCGTTTTGTTATTTTACAGTTGTTTCATTAAACTTCCAGGACGAGTCATTTGATACAAAGGCTTCTTTATTAATTTTTTTGGTGCAGTCTCCACCAAAAATTTTCTAATCTTATCAACTATTTAGTAAAATGTTAAATCTATATCTTAATATATAAAACAGAATGTGTGTTTGTTTATTTGTTTGTTTGTTTGTTCCTTATAGGTGGCCCAAACCCTTGGACCGATCTTCCTGAAATTTTCACAGTATTTAACTGGAACTCTCGGATGAATTATAGGCTACTTTTTTTTCAACCACACCCACTTTTACGCCCACTTTTTTAAATTAAGTTACTCCTACCACGTAGTTTTTAACAGATTTTATAATGTAAAGTGAGCATAACTTCGCCATTTGTGGATCAATTTTCAAAATTCTTTTTGCATATGGAAAAGGTCCAGAATATTTTTTTGTTTTTAGAAATTGTTTGTTGGATCGAACGGGGGGGGGGCGGTAGTGCGTTGCAAATGGCCCGCCACAATAATTGATTATCAAATAATTTCGGCATATTTTGGGCATTTTTTGACCTACGTCGATGATATTTGGTACATATAGTATTGGCATAATTTGGAATACGTACCAAGGAAAAAATGGGTGGGACCACGCCCCTTTTTTAGGAAAACCAAACCCTTGGACCGATCTTCCTGAAATTTTCACAGCATGTTACTGTGACTCTGGAAGGAATAATAGGCTATATGAAATTTTGATTAGACAAAGAGGCCTGGCACCGCCCATATAACCCAAAAATTTAAATCGCCATATTTTGGGCATTTTTTAAACTACGTCGATGATATTTGGTACATATGGTATTGGCATAATTTGGAATACGTACCAGGAGAAAAGTGGGTGGGACCACGCCCCTTTTTTAGGAAAACCAAACCCTTGCACCGATCTTCCTGAAATTTTCACAGAATGTTACTGTGAGTCTGGAAGGAATAATAGGCTATATGAAGTTTTGATTGGACAAAGAGGCGTGGCACCGCCCATATAACCCAAAAATTTAAATCGCCATATTTTGGGCATTTCTTGACCTACGTCGATGATATTTGGTACATATGGAATACGTACCAGGAGAAAAGTGGGTGGGACCACGCCCCTTTTTAGGAAAATTAAAAATCGTAATATAGTCTTAACTACTGTACCGATCGTCATTAAATTTTCACAATAGGATATATAAATACTTTTAATTTTATTTTATAACGAGGGGGGGTAGCGAAGCACACCGGGATAGGCTAGTAGTATATAAAAAATTGTTGCAAGTGTGTTGTGACTTTATAACTCACGAACGGTCGAACAGAATGCGAATTAGGGTTTGTTCGTATGGTCGTGCAGATGGTTTATCTAAAGTTTGCACGAAATCGGTCGAAGCGTTCGTGAGTTATGACTTTTTGTGAAAGTCTCGATGTGCTTTGATTAGGTAAATCGAAATTTATAAAAGTAAATAGCTGCCGAGCGAAGCCGGGGCGCTCAGCTAGTATGATATAATTCCGAAACAATGGAGCACATAAGAAACTGATTTTAGAATAAATTTAAGGCATTTGAAGTTCCTAATTTCAAAAGAATTCTTCAACCAAACTGGACGAGTGGCTCTCAAATTATGATTCATTAAATGTTTGCAGCGTCATTTGAAAAAATAACGATTTTTGCGAATACTAATAGTACTTGCCATTTTTAAAATGTAATAATGAAAAAAAAAAATGTATTTCAGGCCTTAGGGAAGGCCTACCTACTCCCTTCCAAAAATGGTTTTTATTATGTGTATGTATACATCAATAAATAAATAAATAGTTAACAACAACATGTCATCAAATGTAAAGAAAACCCTGAAATTCAACATACAGTGCACTCGCGATAACGTGAACTAATTAAAACCAAGGGAGTTCATGTTAGCGAAATTGTTCACGTTATCGATTGCCGAATTTTATGATAAAAGTAAGTAAATAAGTGTTTTACACGCTTGAACGTGAAATTCATTTATTATTACATATTTGTATTATTAAAATGTAAAAATAAAATTATTAATTAAAATTCACTACAAAACAAATAGACATCACGAGAAACTATTCACTTTAAGAAGTCTAACTCCGTACATTTTCTTAAACCGCTGAAGCCATCCGTTACTAGCATTGAACCCGCCCTCGCTTTCTTTAAGCTGGGAATGTAATTCCTTAGCTTTTTCTTTTAGCATTAGCCCACTTGCAGGCCAATTCCTTTCACGCATTCGGATGAACCAACAGTAAAGAATTTTTTCCATAACTGGAAGTTCTGATGATTTTAAAGTTTTTCTTTTTTCGGGCCCCTGGTATGTGTGGTTTAGACATTTTAAAATTGCTTCTTTTTTCTTTTTAATACTTGTTGACTTGTTCCTTTTTGCAAACTATCTAAAATATCTGCCCTTTCTTTTAACTCCAAACATTTTGATTTTTTAACACTCACGCCGACCACTTTTCATAAGAAAAAGACTTAAAATAAAATTTCGTTGCCAAACAAAAAATAACTATTTTAGAGGATACACACATTTTTTATATAAGGACATTCCCTAAACTTTAAAAATCTATCTTAATGTATTTCAGTGTTGCCTACAAGCTTAGATAACATATGCAGTGAAAAAAAAAATTGTTCACGTTACAGAGCCTTCTTAGTTTGTTCACGTTACAGAGTAGTCAACGTAAACAAAAGTTTGTTCACGTTAGGCGGTGTTCACGTTAGACGGTGTTCACGTTACCGCGAGTGAACTGTAATACAATAATCACTATTTTTTCGTGTTGATATTTTGGCACTTTCAGTGGATTTTACTACGTTTTTGCATTTCTAAAGGTAATTTGAAAATAAATTTGTGACTGAATAAGGCTTTCCACCAGGCCTGTGTAAGAAGGGAACTTAGAAGGCCTTGGATGAGTATGGAATGAGGCAAGAAGGCTTTGTCTGCCAAATAAGGCCTTCCAGAAGGCTTGCTTAGTGCTTATTTCCGCCACTGGGTTTGAGCTTGATATTCTTGTAAAAATCCAGGGATGGTCAATTGTCTTTTATGAAATGTTGAATGTTTTGAAATTTTAATAATTTTTGCTCCGATTTTAAATTTTCTTTCCCCTGAATTTTCGAATTTTTTCTGTTATTTTTGCATTTTCCCCACTTTATAAGAGTGCTTGTTATTATTTTAATAAAGTATAATTAAATTTCTTAATATGAATGAAATAATTTCATTTTACTCGTATGTTGTTACTGACTTGTCTATAGGGGCCAAATTACGGCACTCGATATCGATCGAAATTTCAATACAATTTAAATGTAAATTTCGATCCACATCGAATGCCGTAATTTGGCCCCAGTTGTCACCAAATTTTTTGAATAGATAAATTATATTAATATATACCTGACAAGACTAATTCAGGGGGGTTACTCTGTAACTCGATTCGAAAAGAAAACTGTTCGAATTTGTATTTTATTTACATTGAATCAATAAATACACAAATTAGTCTGCAATTATAAACAATTTTATTTTGGTTATAAAAAAATACAATAGAAATAACTTTTTGATTAATCAAATCAATAACACAACTTTTGAGCTAATCATAATAAAAAATTGGATGATATTTTATAGAAAATAGAACTTTTTTCATCATTACATTGATTATATCCTTATTGTTTTTTTTTTTTTATTTTTTTAATTATATTTAATTTTGATAACATATCACATACATAGCTGACACATACACATACATATATAATATTATATAAAAAATTATGTATATTATTATTAAAAACAATGGAATATTCTTTTGCACAATTTTTTGTTAGATACGACTATTTTAAAAGCAACCGAGTTTTATTTATATGAAATTGTAAAAAAAAATTGCAATTAATTTTTAGCTAATCAAACTCAAAACACTTTCATGATTTTCTTAAAGTATAAATAAGTATATATAAAATTATTAAAAGAAATTATTACGTATATGTATTATTAAAAAAAAAACCAAAATTAAATGCGGCGAAAACGCTTAAGGCGAATTGATGCAGCTTAAATGTATTTAATATTGAATTCATAAGAAATGATGGAATTTACATAATAATGAAATAATGTTTGCCCAACCAATAATTATAATAGACAAACATACATATACATACTAGGAACTAATTTATGAGATTTTTGACATATTAATCGGTTTCATCATCAGATTTACTAAATAATTTTTTTCCTCTTATAGAGGATATATCCAATGACTTACGTAGACTTAGTTGGGAATCGGAGTCACAGTCATCAATATAAGTAAATGCTGATTTATCCATAAGAGATACATCATTAGTGTCACTATAAAAAAGAGATTTTTCAATTATTTAATTACCAAAATTGTTTTTAAGAACTTACTTAAAACTTGATTTCGTCAAATCTTTTTTTGGACGATAACCGCTACCATGATTATGATTGAGTGGTGTAGAATTAACAATTTTATTGTTTTTCGTCTGGTATGGAGTGAAATGTTGGTGGGCAAATTCAATGCAATCGGTATCGAATTGAAAATCTATTCGACCTTTAGCCTTTGATACAGCAGCTGTTGGTGTTGAGGATACTAAATGAGCACGATTGGGTGTTGGCCTAATCTTTTCTGTCGTCTTTAAACGATTTGTCTCTAACGCAGGATCTGTTTGTGAATCTTTCATACCAAAAATTGTAAAGAAAGATGTTAAAAATGTAAAAACTATGTTCTTAAGATTGCACAATTTTGACCAGGCCAAACGACGAGATTTGCGCATTGTTTGTTTCTGTAAATTAAAAAAAAAACATTAATTTTTTTTTCTATCCCACAGTTGAGATTTTATTCATATGTATATATTTTCTTTGGCATAGTTTGACATAATTTATATATCATTTCTGCAAATTGCGATCACTTTAGCTTAAATTACAAACTTTTATTCAACCCGCAATGTTAAAAAGTTATTACAGTGGCTAGTAACACACCCGTTACAACTATATATTATTTGTATCTATTGTTGCGTAACTGATTCTAATGAATCTTTGCATACGCTCAGCAATTTTGTAATAATACTGTTTAAGTATAAATTCGTTCAATGGCGATTATACTGTTTTTTCATCGGATATACGCCGAAACAAATACAAAACTTAATTAAGTAATTGTAATTAATATTGCTTCTTATATCGAATTGATTTTTACTGTTTTACTAAATCAAAGAAGCATACAATATATTTCTTCAGTCTACTGGAAACGCTCGCATGTACATATTTATAACAATTATAGTAGAGCTTAAGGCAAATAGCATAGATTTCTAGCTAATATTTTTAAATGAGATATAATTGTACATATGCACAAACATATATTTCATCGCAAATCAGTAAAAAAATAGTTTTTACACAGCTGCTATTATATTCAAAATATTAAAGCAAACAGTACTTACCACCTTATGTATTATATCCCAATGATTTCTTCGCTGAAACATATTCGCCAACCTTTTATGGCTCAATAGCTGATCGACTGTTGGCCTTTCCATAGGATCAGGTGTCATCATATATTTTATAATGTTTTGTAAATCAGGGGAAATTGTTTTGATAAAATCTTCTGGCAGTACAGCTTTTCTCAGTTGTTGCCATAATGGACCATTGGATGGTAATTCTAAATAACAGGATAATTCTAACATTGCAATGCCTAAACTAAAAATATCGGCAGCCCTTGAAAAATTGCCTTGCATTATTTCTGGAGCTACATAACGAGAATCACCTTCGGTAGCCTGATGGCGATTGGCCCGATCAACATCTATAACTAGACCAAAATCAGCCAATTTGCAGCTATCATCATCACCAATTAAAACATTATCAAGTTTGATATCTAAATGAATTAGATTCCGATCGTGTAGGCTTTTCAAGGCCAATAGTAAATCTAATAATATAGACCAGATTTTTTCTTCGGGTATAGTACGTTTTCGTTGCAAATAGCAGTCTAGACTCTCGCGGCACAATTCCATTTGCATATACAGACGATCATCTTGTTCCCATGCGCGATAAAATCTCAGGCAATTGGCATGTCCAGAAAACTGTTCATACCGGCGAACTTCCTCCAAACGCTCCTGTCGGTACAATTCACTTCTAAATAGCTGTTTAGACATTTTAATGGCATACAACAGACCATCTTCTTTAGAACGAACTTTAAATACTTCTCCAAAGGACCCTTCGCCGATTTTAGCCAAACGAACAAAACACTGTTCAAAATATGTATCATTTAGCGCACAATCATAACTGGAACTAAGCAAACTATCGGCCGCAAAACAGTCATCTGAGCGAAATGAAATGGCATGGGCTGTGCGGTCGCGATTGAAATTTGAATCAAAACGTGGTTTAAATTTTGGCGGCTTTAAGCAACTTATGTCCTCACGTCGATGGGACTGTAATAAAAAGTAATTAAAACTTTAAAAACCGCCGTAATACACTTTAAGCAATGTTCATTTCTACCTGTTTATATGAATGCTGGAATCTATCTTCACGTATCTCTGGTACTGGTAGGCGGGTCAATATTTCAGTCTCCATAGTTGTTAAAGTTAAATTTTCCATCATTTCTTTTGCTCTTTATCAGCCGAAAATTATTTAATCACACAAATTAGATCTTAAATTGTGGTATTTGCCACAGGACAATTTAAGCTTTCAATGAAAACAAAGAATATGTCAATAAAGGAAAAAGTATCCAAGAGGAATATAATTATACCAGTTTAAATTCAGCGCTGCTTATAAATGGGCCTCCACAGAGTTGCATTAATCTAAAATAATTGTATTCTAATACTCTGGCAGCACTATAGCGTTATGATACAATAACATGGTCCCAAAGTATATTTAGGGACTGTGCACATTTTACGTTTCGCAAGAGGGGGGGGGGGGTGAAAGATTTGTTACGGATTGGAAATTTTGCACTGAAAAATTATTAAAAAGCGTCCCGGTGGGGGGGGGGGGGTATAAAATCTCTGAAAACAGCGTTACGTAAAATGTGCACAGCCCATTATACCAAGTATATGCATCTAAGCAGCTGATTAATTTTTTTCTCGTTTAGTGGTAATGTCTGACTGTCAAAAGCTGTTTACAATTTTCGTACGCCATTTTGGTTTGTTATGCTTTGTTATACATAATTCTACAAATTAATTGTTTTTGTTTTCTTCATGTTGTTCTCATCTGTTTCTGACATTCAGCCATTATTTTTACACAAACAAAATACATTTCACTTATCTCGCAGTCTACATTAGCTTATTATTTGATATAACATTTATCAGGAGAAAAAGTTTGCTAGTATAGACCGCAGTTTGTTACTCTTATAACATCGTTATCAGAACAACGATGTCAGACATCAAATGTCATTTTCCAATAATACGAGACAACAAACAAAAGCTATTTGCTGTCTCTGCCACTCCACCTTAAAATTGTGGTGAAACAGCACATGAACATTTACTAATATTCCCTACATAGAATAAAATGAGCAAATTTAGTACTGTTATTCTGCTGGCGCTATGTTAATGTTATAACAAATAATAAGCTATTGTAGTGCTGTTATAAACACAGCTACTCTATTGTTTTCTATCGAAATTAGTACAAGCAAGCATAGCTCAAATGATATGTCAAATATTGTTGTAAAAATATAAATGTCGTAGACCAAGGCGAGTCCATACTAGGTACAACAAAATTCGACGCTAAAGTTTCCACAAACTATCAAAGCAAATGCAACAATGTAATGTATTTCGCTCCTTTATTGCAACGTAGTCACATATCAAAAAACTAAATTTTTCGGTTACTGACGAAAGCGAGTTTCTCAATAGCTTTTTTATTTATACAAAATTTTTCATAAACATATCTCTATCTAAAGCGAAATTATAACCACTTACATGCTCATGCCGTCCATATAAATGCTTACGTTTATAAAACTTTAAATGCATTTTGTCACGTTTGTTTTTTTGAGATATGACTACGTTGCAATAAAGGAGTGATATAATGAAAACTAATGTAAAGTACATTCGCCTTGTCCATAACAAATTTGCATTTATAACAGTTTTATTTATACTTTAATCGTATAGTAATGACGGTAGCATGCTTCATAATATGACTTATTTATATTCCAGAATTACTGAAAATATGAAACAAAAATTATAGTATTTTCTAATACGTGATCAATCATAGCTCAATAAATATGATTAAATCATCTACTTATATACGGCAAACACTTGTTCATATGCTCATTATAGGCATGTAGAAGGGAATTAAAGTACTATCAGGGTATGAAGTTGCCTTGAGTAATATTAAACAAGGCATGAATTCGCCTTGCTTTTACTGGTTGTTAGCAGGCTGCTGGTAAAGGAAGGTTAGATGCCAGCTCACTTGGGTCCTGATGTGGTCCCATTGTGCTTCCTGTAGTGAAGGAGAGTGATAGAAGAAAGGAGATTAGAAGAGTCGGAAGAAGATTAGATGAAGGAAGGCCATAGAAGAACAAGAGTAGAGCAGAGCAGGTGTGAAAAAACTAAAGCAAGGGCAGTCTTGCAGAACGGTCAGGATGTCAAGCCCCTATTGGGCGAACCATCCACTGCTCCTGATGAAGGAGCTAAGACAACCGAGTTCCGTATTTGAGAGCTCGGAGAGGGTACTGAAGGATCTGCTGCCTAGAAAGCGGAGGCGGTAATCCTGCTTTTACTGAGTTTGAGAAAATGATATGTATGTAAGTATACTTACATATGTTTATGTAAGTATGTATGTATATATATAATTATTGTGAAAATTAGTTCTTATCAGTGAGTTATCACTCAATTTGTGATCAGCTACCAATATTTTAAAGTAATATAAAATATGTTAATTTTAAATTAATAAATAAATCGCTGAAAGGGTATCACTGTATTTCATTGATAATTTCAATTGCAAAATGGGGATAGAAAAAATCAGTGGAGCTTTATAACCGCACTCAATTAATTGAGAACGTTCTAAGAGTAAAGTACACGTATAACATCTGAATAGCTGCGTGTACTATTAAAAACAATTTAAATAAACAGGAAGTAAATAAAAATACTTTTTTTTATTAAAGAAAAAATATATGTGAAAGATGTTGAAAGTTGTACTTTTCTGTGCATTGTTTTGTGCAACTGTAACTGCTGTACCCAAACCGGACGATCTATCTGAACACAACCCCTTAGAACATGATTCTTTGCATGCTGCTCACTTGGAACACGGTCAACATAATGCAAAGTACGACCATGAACAATTCTTGGGAGAGGATGAAGCAAAGACATTCGATCAACTTCCCCCCGAGGAAAGTAAAAGACGTTTGGGTTTAATTGTTGATAAAATTGATGAGGACAACGATGGCTTAATTACTATATCTGAATTGAAAAAATGGATTGAATACACCCAAAGACGTTACATTGACGAAGATGTTGATCGTCAATGGAGGCAACACAATCCTGATGGTAATGCTACTATAAGTTGGGAATCATATAGACGTGATGTGTATGGCTTCATGGATGGCTTAAGTAAAGATGAAAAGGAACATGAAGAAAACGGTATTTCTTATCAAAATATGTTGAATCGTGATCGCCGTCGTTGGGGTGTTGCCGATCAAGATTTGGATGATGCTTTGACCAAAGAAGAGTTTACTGCCTTCTTACATCCCGTTGATCATCCTACAATGCGTGATGTAGTGCTCACTGAAACAATTGAGGATATTGACAAAAATAAAGATGGAAAAATCTCTATTGAAGAATATATTGGCGATATGTATACAGCCCCCGAACACGGTGAGGAAGAGCCAGAATGGATAATCAGTGAACGTGAAACTTTTGGCAAATTCCGTGATGTTGACGGTGATGGTTTCTTGGATCGTGAAGAAGTACGTGGCTGGATTGTACCCAATGACTTTGATCATGCTGAAAGTGAAGCCAAGCATTTAGTGTATGAAGCTGATAACGACGGCGATGAGCAATTAACTAAAGATGAAATTCTGGATAAGTATGATGTTTTTATTGGTTCTAAAGCCACCGATTTCGGTGAAGCTCTTGGTCGTCACGATGAATTCTAATCTTTAACTCGAATACTATGCTCAAATAGCAAGGAGATTGTTTCAATTAAAAATTTAAATGATCCTTATTTGATATTTTTTTAGAAATATTCTTCGAATACTCTGCCACACTTTGTGCGTTACTTAAATTTTAATATTAATTTTATAAAATTTAGGTTAGATTAATACTCGTTTGTTAAAGCAAAGCGACATGTATCAAGTATCAATGTATTTATGTATAATTAAATTTATAATGGTATTCTCAGAGTGTTAATGAATGTACATATGTATATTCTATGCCATATGCAAAATTCCATGAATCTCTTGTTTTATGCCAAATAGTAAACATTTTCTGTTTTTTTATACTAATTATGTCATTTTTTATGAAAAAAAAACTACATTTATTGTAAATTCTACAACATTGCATTTAATTAAAATGAAGAGAAACACTAGCACATTCTATTTTTAAATAAAATCATAGTATATGTAATTTTTTCTATGAACAATTTAATAAATATACATACATACACATGTATAAATACATAAATAAGTATGTACATAAGTTATTGTTATGTTCCATAAGGTATAGTAACATGTGTGAGATTTAATAGCTTTTAATTCTTTTTTTTTTATTTTAATAGCAAAGGGGTCATTTACTACTCGCTTTCTTATCATTTAAACTGCACACACCAAGGACACATCATCATTTGATATATTTTTGTTTGTCTGATAAGCCTTGAAATTTTCATACAAAAAAAAATTTTATGTATTTAATGCTTTTTGCTGGGATAAGCTTTAAATTTAAACTAAATATGAAATATGTGTCATGTAATTTTAAACCTTCAGATTGAAACCACTTTTTAATATTATCTAAGTAAGGGCAGACCAAACATAAAAAGAAATTAAAATGTATAAAAAAACAAAGCGGACAAAAGTATTATATTAATACTACTACTTGTTGAGAAGAGAATGATTAAGATATGATATCCTTATACCTATTTATTTACTTCTGCATTACAGAGTAACATTTTATTTATTGAAGGCATAATTGTCTGTATACCATATTTATGAAAAAACAAATACATAGTATATCTGGTTTTTTCTAATTTTACCAACCAGAAAGTTCACTATTTATTGTAAAAAAAAACAAGAACGACGAAAAGTAGCGAACAGTCCCATTTTCCCCGCAAAAGGTACCCTATCACCCCAATTCTAAATAACAATTCCCCGGGAATTTTTTCCCTATTCCAAATAAAATCACCCAGGGAATTTTTTCCCTTATTCTAAACGAACTTCGAAAATGGGAAACTCTTCCCCGGGAAAAAAGTAGGTATTATGAATGTCAAATAAAGGGAGAAATATTTCAAACTGGGACATAAAATTATAGAATACTAGGTACTTCTAACTTATTTATATACTGATATGCAGGCTTTTTTCAGCATTAATAAAGATGACTAAATAGTGGTATTTTGAATCCTTTGATTTAGATGATGGTACCAAAGTGGACACTCATACAGATGCCAATGAGAATGTACATTTTCATATTTTGCTATTAATTAATTTCTTTATTAACTGATTGTTTATACATACAACAGAAGATAATAAACACAAGTAGAGTTGGGCAAAATCGTTCCTTTTGCGGAATCGTTCCGACCGGACCGAAAGATTAAGGGAACTAGGTCGTTCATATCGTTCATCGTTCCTGTTGCTTACTTTGGACCTATATATAATAAACAATGTACTTATATGCACCAATACAACACTAAAAAACCAACAAGGATGCTGTCAAAAATAATAAACCAACAGAACATGATATAATAAATAGGGATAAATAGATTTTATTTAATAAAACCTGATAAAATAGGTAAATAAAATAAAATAAATACATTAAATTAAATGTGCCATTAATTAAAGTGCGACGTATAAGAAAAATGTATAATAGTGTTGTGAACTTTTTTGTATGTTGTAGATTTTGACGTTTACCAAAAACAAATAATAGCTCCGCAAGACGGTTTGCAATTATGGAACGAGGAACGATAAAATTTGAATGGCTGGATCAGACCGAACCGTTCCAATAAGGGAATCGTTCCAAGGAACTAGGTCGTTCCGGAACGACACAACTCTAAACACAAGTTATGTAGTAAAAAGAAACATTTTTTTCAAATTACAGGGGAGGGGTTACATCAGTATTCTTTTATATTTAGAAGCAATATGTATACATATGTATGTACGATAATCAATAAATAAAAATTATATAATTTTTAGAAAAGAAGTAATTGGAATTTATTTACTTAAAATATCGTCATGCATCTCATTGAAGAAAAAGATCATTTGGATTGATCAGACGAGGTATACGCACGACCATATTTCTTATATTTGTAGGTTTATGGTTCTCATCTGCTAATGGAGTGGATCGTATAGTAGCTGCAAGTTACAACTGTTGTTTATTTTCTAAATGTGTAATATTTAATGTGAAGTTACCTAATTTTCTAAGTTGTTCAGGATTGTAACGTTGCAATTTTACAGTGCAACGTTTTACAGCTATTTGCTCGCGTGCTTCGTCCAAGGATTCCATGTTGCGACGGGTCCGCTTAAGCTTAATGGAACAGTTTTTTAATGTAGGATATGCAGTCATTAAAATTGCTTAAATTTTATTTTACTCGTTGCGAAAGTTAATTTATAAAACAAAAATGGACGCCTCAGGTAGCTTGTTTTGTTTATCGTGTCTCACTTTTTCTAAAGATATTAATGACAGTACTATTAACAATGATGATAACTCGGCGTTTTTTCCGAATATGTATTAACCCGACCAGACGAGCAATTTCAAGTTTTTTCATACAAGTAATAACGTAGGGTGTAGTTTACATATATACAGAAGATGATTGCGTATTATTTGCATTATAAATTGTAAATACGGGCTTAATTTAAAAATAATTTCACTATTATCAATAGTATGAATCAGTGATGGAAAATTCAGTACTTTTGTACTATTTTCACAACAAAAATACCACAGTATCCCCACGTCATATTTAGTACTATTTTTTTATTTTGCTTTGTTCCCTGTTTAGAAATCTGAGTTATTTTTATAATCATTGACAACATTTTCTTCAAAACAAGAACATATGCAATGCACAAATAAAAGTTTTTTTGTGGCACTATTTTGATAAGCTTTTTAAATTTCATATGTTTTGTACATTTATGTAATTCTCATTTCTTGTTTGAGATTTTTTGTGTATCATATGGGCACTTCCAAGATTGTAAACGGGACATTCGCACACGTTTACATTGACAAAACTGTAAAAAACAACCTGATTTTCATTTTTTAAATTAATGATTATTTTAACTCTCAATTAGCTCTTTAATTTCCGCAAATGAAATTTTTCGCTTACTGTCGTGGTTTCCGAGATAATTGCAAAAAACCAGTGATTGTAAACGGGACAAAAAATGGAAGTGGGTTTTAAGGGGTAACCGTTTAAACAGTGATTTTTGCGAAACCTGACACAATATTTTATTGGGATTAATTTTAAAATGTTGCGTACTAATGTGCCCTAAAAATCATTTCGATTTCAAAATAAAATATGAATTACATTTTTTTTAAATAAATTGTTAAAGAAATTGCAAACGGGACATTGTAAACGGGACAATTTTTCCACCATGATTTAAAATTTTTCTATGTTGTTATTTATAATCCTTTATATAAGAAACTTAATAAAAAATGTTTTTCAGATCATAAATATGCCTTACTCGCAGTCTACATTAGTCATCGATTTGTTCGGACAATGAACAAATGCTTGTTCCCGCATTCTTTTAGCTAATGTAGACCACTGTTGTTCATGTTTTGTTTATGGTCAAACAGCGTTATCAGAACATTTGTTCGTACAACCATGTTCAACCATCAAATGTCATTTTTTAATATGAAAATTGAGACAACAAACAAAAGCTATTTGCTGTCTCTGCCACTCCACCTTAAAATTGTGGTAAAACATGAACATTTACTAATATTCCCCACATAAAAAAACCTGAACAAATTTTGTTCTGCTATTCTGCTGGCGCTTTGTTCATGTGCAAACAAATCGATGGCTAATGTAGACTGCGAGTTACGTATTACCATGTAAAGAGGCCTTAAGACTAATTTGCGCATTCCCATTGTGGAATAATAAGGTGCGCGTAAGAATACAACAATAAAAAACGACATACATTTTGTTTGTGTAAAATTAATTCAAAATTGTGAAAACAAATCTGTATACAAAACAAAACAAAAGTTCTTTTGTATGTATTTATTGGTTATGCAAAAACAAAAAGCATAACGTAAACAAATATATTCATGATGGCGGCCAAATATGTAAACAACTTTTGACAAGAAAAGCATACTTTTCCATTTTTTTAACGGTCAAAACACAACCCTACAAAAAACCATATCCCTTCTTGCGCACACCTGATTATTCCACCATGGCGCATTTCTAATGTTCTTGTTTTGAAGCCAATGTTGTCAATGATTATAAAAATAACGCAGATTTCTAAACAGGGAATAAAGCAAAACAAAAAAGTAGTACTATATATGACGTGGGGGTACTGTGGTATTTCCGTTTGAAAAAGTACTCAAAATAGTACTAAGGTACTGAATTTTCCATCACTGAGCTACACGAAGTTGCTTAGTCTAGGGTCACACACGACGATCTTAATTGCCCAACTTTTTCAGAATTCTCTTTTGAACTTGCTTTTATGTTCACACACGACGATTATAGTTGGGCAATTCTTCTCTTTTGTTTAGTTTTTATTTTCTTACAATTTGACATTTGTGCTTTCATAAAATAAACAATTTCAATAAAATATACAAAATATAGTAAGCTCTTACTAAAGACGTTTACTCTATAATAATTATTTTATTTTTACATATTTAAAACGTGTAATTTTTGCGTTTAATTGAAATTATAAATGATGTACACACAAAGAAGCGAAACACCGAATGAAAAGGAATGTCAAATATTCAAATAAAAAAAGAAACCAATAAGAGAATTGCTTGAAATAGCCGGGTACCGGCGATTATTTTTCCCTTTTTATTCCCCTCACCGCAAACTGAAAAAAATATCTATAAACTCAAGAATTGCCCAACTAAAATCGTCGTGTGTGAACATAGACTTATAGTATAAAGCTGGAGGTCCATACCACGCGTTTACGCGTCGTACGCGGCTGTCAAAAAAGTATAATCAGTGTAATTGTATGTGGCAAGTTAAACAGCACAACGCGTAGAACGCTTAAACGCGTAGTAGTAGGTTTACTTTCTACTTTTGTAAGCGTCTCTCGCGCCATGATAAAATGACAGCTGTTTTAGATAGTCAAGCATGACAAATTATATTATACTTTCATTGTTATCGATAAATATATTTGTTTCGTGGATTAATTTCTTCTATTTTTTGTACTAATGTGAAAATACTTACACCAGACATGATCAAAACGAAACGATTAGCGCGTAAAATGCGTTGCATGTAACTTGAATTTAAATACGCGTATGAAGCGTGAAACGCGCAATGCGTAAAACGCGTGGTATGGACCTCCAGCCTACGTGTGTCGACGTCGCGCAAACAGAATTTTCTTGGTATACACGCGTGTACAGCATTTCAAAAATGCCCTTCACTGGTTTATATCATGATGAAATAATACAGGTGGTATTATTCAAAACAAATTGATACCTATCAAATGTGGAAACTCTAAAAATGAAAATAAGGAAAAAGTGAAACGAAAAGTCACTTGATGTGCAACACTTTCTTTCTGAAGTACATTTTTGTTTATTCCCAAATAATTAGATTGGACGAATAATTATAAAACTTGTTTGTACAATTTACTAAAATCGAGGTTAGAGTATTGTCAGAATGGGTGATGTACAAATGTTGATGGAAATGGGATTTCCCAAAGAAAGAGCGTAAGTAATTTTTATAAAATTTATGTTAAAAATAAAAGGCCGGCTGTAAATAAAAACGGATATTTTGCTTAATCTAGCGACTATGCCATGAAAGCCACTAACTATAAAGGTGTCGAACCGGCTATGGAATGGTTGCTAGCCCATGCAGAGGAAGAAATTCCTAAAGAAACACAAGGCAGTGCTGTTGGTGAGCAGATTTCTCCTACAGCAGGTGAAACTCCTACTACCTCAAATTCTACAGAAGGTGGCGTTGCCAAGTCTTTGAAATGTGACGACTGTGGTAAGCTGTGCAAAGACCAATCGGAAGTAGAGTTTCATGCTGCAAAAACGGGTCATAGTAACTTCTCAGAATCGACGGAGGAGAAAAAGCCCTTGTCTGAAGAGGAGAGAAAACAGCAATTAGCCCTTATTGAAGAAAAACTAAAACAGAAACGATTGGAACGTGAAGAAAGAGAAAAGCAGGAAGCTTTGGAAAGGGAACGTAATCGAATCAAGTCTGGAAAGGACATGACAGAAGCACGCAAACGCATGGAGGAAATGGAAATGAAGAAAATTGTGGAACAACGGAAGAGGGAAAAGGAAGAAGAAAAGGCCGCTCGTGATAGAGTGCGTTCTCAAATTGAAGCTGATAAGGCACGTCGTAAATTGTCTCTACAAAAATCGCCAATAACGGAAGACCCAGTAGTATCTGCAACGGTAACTTCGACTACGCATACCACACCACCACGCATTGTAAAACAAACACCCAAGGATTATAAAGAGACTCGCATACAAATTCGCTTACAAGACGGCACTACATTGGTTGAAACATTTGGAATCAATGAAAATCTGTCCGCCGTGCGAGTTTTTATTCAAATTAAAACTGACAATGATACTGCTTTTGGCCTCATGACGTCTTTTCCTCGCAAAGTCTTTGAATATGACGATTATGAAAAGCCCCTAAGTGTTCTAGGTTTGGTTCCATCGGCTGTCCTTATAATGACCAAACCAACAGCATAAATTTAAGTTGGATGCATTTCAATCCAATATAGCTCTTAACGGTGAATAACAAATACTACACCACACCATCCAAGATTCGCATAATATTTCATTATAATATACATACATATATATGTAATCGGTGTTTTTATATTGCTTGGTAAAGTTTGATTTGATTGTTTTTATGGGGCTGTGCACATATTACGTAACGCTCCATGGTGAGGGGGTTAAAGATTTGTTACGGATTACAAATTTTGCACTGAAAAATTAGCGAAAAGCGTTATGAAGGGGGGGTATAAAATCTCTGAAAACAGCGTTCGTAATATGTGCACAGCCCCTATATAATAAAAGAAAATCGACTAGATGAAACAAATTTGATAGCCTTTTAATATATCTAAATGAGATGGTAGTTTGGTGACGCTTTCTTAAACTTTTACCTGAGAAAGAAACTTAATAAAAACAGAAGGGGACTAATATTTGAAATTCGCCATGTTGCAAGTATTAAACCATCGTCTCATAGTCCAATTACATATATACAATTATGTATATGAAATATGCCATGATCCGTCCCAAATGAATTATATTCAGACTGACATATATTCTAGAGATGTGCGCGTGAGTAAAATTACGCTCACGATCACGAAACATAATTATTTTTCACGCACGGCATGATTTAAAACTTTCACGATCACGCACGCTCACGAACGCAATGAGTTTAATCACGTACTTTCACGCACGCTCACGGTGAAACATATATTTTGCATTAAAAGATTTAGCATATGCTAAAAAATTTTATTTTGTAATTAATTTCTTTATTTACTTCAAGATCATCAATTAAATAAAAAAAAATTGAGGAAAAGGTCGAAAAATTACAATACAAAGGATAAACTTAATATAAAAAATCACGCACGGTATTATATTTTTGAATCACGATCACGCGTGACACGAAAAATTCACGACATTTGCACATCTCTAATATATTCCTCAACACTTACACCCAATTCACACCATGAAATAAACTCACGATTTTTCTTTAGTTCTCTTCAAAAGTTGCTTCTAAAAACTTTACAGATTCATACGATGATTTTTTCCCATGATTTAAATGTTGATTTTTTTCTCCGTAATCGGTTATTCTTCTTTACTTTATTATTTGTATAAAAACAATCTGACATGTGTATGTATGAATGTACATCAATTTGTTATTTCCGTACAAACTTCGTGCAAACGAATATGCGTATTGCCACATGAAAATGAATATGAAATAAAGCAAAATAACAAAAAACGAATATGTGTAAAGAAAAATATAAGAAAAACTCACGGAGAACTGAAAATGTGAATTTTTTGTTACCCCTTTTGCTTCTCTACCCCGTTCGCCAAGAAACACAAAATATCATGAAATAAAATTCATGTAAAATTTCATGGTGTGAATTGGGTGTTATTCGGAAATATTGCATATGTGTTTACCGAAGTAATAAACGGTATAAAAAAATATTTTCTTAATGACTTCCTATAACATCTTCCAGTTGAGACCTTATAAACTATTTAGTATTAAAACAAGAAGATCAGCAAATTTACCCTTTACATGTATGTAAATGGAATATAATTTTTGGTAGAATTTGGGAGAAATGTGTGATAGAACTTTTTGGTCTTCTGGCATCTTTGGTTTTATTCCGTACATTTCTTTGAGTTTTTAAATATTTTTCAATTATGTATGTACTTTGGTTTGCCGGCTTATTTTAATCGTATATAACACAGACGTAAATAAACAAACATAAATGCATTTTGAAGAACTGGAAGCTTTAGATCCACGGAGTCCCACGTTATCACGTATCGAAACTCCAACACCTCATAAAGTGTCTGTATTGATACTTGTGCAACAATACATCAAAGTATGTGTTTAAAATTACCAATAAATTCACCTTTGTGTATAAGTTTTTATTGGTTCCTATTCCATAGGCAAAAAAGGCAGCTGGCGATGCTGGCGTACCTTATCCGTCACAATCCAGACGGAATTTTTGCATGCTGCTTTTAAAATTAATACAATATCCGGACATGACCTACAACGATTTGTATCAGCTCCTGTGTTCAACTAAGTTCAAAATAGAATCTTTACATTTGGAAGGCTTTGAGAAGGTAATGGGTGATCTCTTTACGTTGGGCATTGAGACTTTGTTTGATTTTGCGGAAATGGAAAATATCGAAAAAATGTTAGCAGAGCAATTGGGTGTTAGTCAATTTAGTTTGGTGGGATTGTATATACGGCGAGTTGGTGTTATACTGGAACGCTTGTCGTTTCCACAAATGATCGCTCTGCATAAAAATATTTGCTTATATTATGAAAAAGGTAAGTAATGTAATCTCTAGT
Source organism: Lypha dubia (assembly GCA_947311025.1). Taxonomy (NCBI): domain Eukaryota; kingdom Metazoa; phylum Arthropoda; class Insecta; order Diptera; family Tachinidae; genus Lypha; species Lypha dubia. The sequence goes on along the minus strand of OX371263.1, from coordinate 79,490,141 downwards.
CTATACATTGCTACCATGTCCACTGATTTAAAATAAAAACGCAGAAACAGAAAAGATTTGGAGACCATGTATCATCATGGTTTTTTGGATTGGTACTTCGAAGTTCAGACCGTATGTTTATGATCACGCTAAAATTTTCTCGACCGATATACTTTGTATGGTAGTAATGTCTGAATAAGCTTTAAGCCTTATCGGGAAAAAGAGAACTAAATTAAAATATAATTCACTAACACAACAAAAACTAATTTCACGTAAACTTATATTCCCGATAAGAATGATTCTTTTATAAATATGTAGTACATATGTTTATGTGAAAACATTGCCCTACAACCACTAAAATCAGTTGTAAATTAAGCAGTTTCTTATCAAAAATAACAAAAAAAAACCCTTATAAATAACTTTGATTTGATAGCTTTCGTAGGTTAAATTGCACTTCGAACCGAAAGAAAATGATTTTAAATAAGTATGTGTGGATGTATGTATGTACCATACAAATTCGAACATTTTTCTAAACTAATCTCTAAAACTTCACAATTTATTTCCATAAATTATTGTTGTAATTAAAAAAAAATTAATTTCGACAAGAATATCTGTTGAACAATTGAACCAATTTAATTACAATTTTCAAATTCATGTCCTGCAACGTGACTGAATGTAACTAAATCGAGTTGATAAACATGTTTGGAGTAATTACAAAAATTTTTGCAAAGATATATTTCGAATAAATCAATCTGTTTTAATGAAATATGGTATTACATCAAAGATATTTTTGTGCTAAATGCTGCTGATATAGGATTTGAATTTTTGGAGAATTTTATAATCATAAATTCTTATCTATTGAGTCGAATCTATCCGATTCGAAACGAAGAACAGGGTAACAGCACCCAAGAGTTACGAGAAGTCATATATAATCGGAAAGTGCTAAAAGAACTTAATAAAAAATCAATTTTTTAATGTTTGTATGTACATACATACATATGTATGTATGTATATACACAGTTAAATATTTCAAAGCTAAAGAGAATACAATAATTTAATAAACTTCGTTATAACTTACTTTCTTAACAGGCGTTCGATCTCTTGCAATTGGACCACGTAAATTAATACGCGACAATACACAGGACAGTATCTCGACCACAAATGTTACCGAAGATGAAAATACAGTTGAAGAATCGGTTCTGGATACTGAAACTGTTCATCAGGATCGAAATCCTCACAGTAAATGGTCAGCGAAGCAAGCACAACTTTTTGTAAAACAACAATGTAATCTGTTGGAAAAAAATGAACTGCGTGCTCTGCCGCCACTCGCAATGCAATCGAAACTTGATGAAATAGTTCAAGATAATCCCCTGAATGCAAAAGCCTACTTTTTGTGTTATATGAATCAGTTACGTTTACGTGATGTATTCGGATCGATCGATGCTTTACATCGTTCCTTCGATCGCAGTCCAATGCATATGATGACCCAATATGAACAAAAGGGTTTTCAATACTTTAGTGTAAATTTAGCTATTTTACATGCCAGCTTTAATCACAAAAAGGAAGCATTAAGTGCATTAAGGGAATGCATTATGCTTGCACAGGAATGTGGAGATAAACGTTGCTTAGATTTGGCAAATTCTTGGTATTGCCTTTTGAATAGTAGCCGCATTGGACCGTTTGAGAAAAGTTTGCCTGATATACAAGATCCTGGCCTTATACAAAGTCTTTCGTTGGCAATTGAATTTGTAGTAGCATTTGGTGCTAAATGTGGTTACTTACCTTTGGATCTTTTTGAATTATTATTAAAAAGTGATGAATTGAATAATAAAAATTCTTTACTGGAACACATATCTGATTCGTTGGCTTTACGTACTACTCTATGGGTACTTTATGGGCGTTATGAAATGTCTGCACTGTATTCACAATTATTATTGAATTTGAAAAAAACCTGGGTCTTTGGCGATGTTAGTAATTCGGAGAGCGTAAGCAAAGTCTTATCTAATCTGGCTCTATGGTTTAATACACAAGGAGAATATCAGCTCAGCTCTGTTCTGATACACCATGCCCGTAGTAGATTTCCTCGTCATCCGCTTGCTGCCGACTGGATGACCAGTGAGTGCCATATTTCTATACAACAGGCAATATATCGCGGTCGTTGGCAAGAGGCTTTACGTTGGTGCTGTCAGTTGTATTTGCTAGACGAACGTGATGGAAAAATGCAAAAAGCTTCTGTATTTATAGCCAAAGGCTACAATAATACAGCTAGAAGAATTTTACAAAATCTTCTAGAAGATAAGGAATTGGATGTTCTACGACAAATTCGTATACTTATTTTATTGGCGCACAATAGCTTGGCGAGGAAAAACGTTTCCGCCGAAACCATAGAAATTTTAATGCAGGCATCAGTGCTTTCCGAGTCAGCGTATATGCAATATGAACATGCTTTAATTGATACCATTATTGCACAGGTATTGCTTGAAATGGGACTTCCACAGAAAGCCTTACAAGCTTTGCGCAATTCCATGGATAAAATTTATATAAACGGTGGTATATACGATCGTGCTAAAACGGATTTTACATTTGTACGTTGCCTAGTAGCCGCTGGAAAAGATCGAGATCAACAACACAAACGTTTAGTTAAATCGCTGACGACATTAGACAGAGCTGTTGAAGCGTTCCGAAAGTTAGAAGCACATTCCAAAGTGTTGGATGTATTTGCTTATATTTCAAAAGCATTTAATACATTTGGTTTTTTGGCTGAACGGAATATGTACGCGTGTAAATTTAAGCAGTATTATACCGAAAACCCTGTGTGTCGTGAGTATTTGGGTTTACCCTTTTAAATTGATTTGATAATTTTTTAATTATTATAAAAATGTAAATAAAAAAAAATAATAAATGAAGCACATATACATACATACTACATATATCTATTATTTTTATTATAAAACAGCACACATTATTCACATGTGTGATTGTACATACTTACATATGAATGTATGTATCTATCCTTTTCGAAAAATAAAGGGAGCAACGAATTCAGAAAGCATGTTATCAATTATTACCTTTGTGTACTTTATTTGTTCCGTTAGAGCTCCTCCAACCAATGAAAATGGTTAATCAACCCAATTTTCAATTATAATAATATAAATTAATAATTTATTTAAAAAGATAATTTAATTCATATTTGTTATAACGTTAAAGTACCTTAATACATACAAAACTACATATCTTGATAACTAAAATTAGTCCATATTTTTACGTTTCGACGATGAAGGTTTATCAAATACTTGTTTCATTCCACCGGCACGTTCATTATGAAATTTGATATTATTAGAAGTCTCAGCATACCATGGTGAGTCGAATTTTGTTGTATCTTGATCTACTAAATGCGTATATTTGGTACGGCCGCAACGGCCGAAATTTTTAACTTGCATTACTTTGGGTAAAATAGTTTTATCAAAGTGATCTTCTAAGGTTGCTTGAGCGAAATCACGTTTTAATACATCATTTTCTTCATCCAAATAGAACGCGCCGCGATGATAATATTTCTGCAGAAACTTATATTTTCCCTTGACGGCCTTGTTTGTGACGAGCTTGGGATTTTGTCGCAATTCCTGCCGACGTTCCTCGTCAGTAAGATTACGCATACGATCAATTTCCGATTTATCACGTTCGGCACTATTGAAAAAAACGAAGTAAGTAGATATATAGAATTAAATAGTAGGCTATAACATCACATGTCTATTGCCTTATCGGTTTTGTTTTAATAATAATTCCACCTAAGTACATATTCGCTGTCAGTTCTATTGTCATTAGGAAATACAATGCACATACATATGTATGCATGTGTGTATTCTCAAAATGTTATGAAATTTCAATGAAATACTTTCATCAATTATAATTTAATTATATACTTACTTTTCTCTTTCCTCACGATCACGTTTCATACGCTTTAGTTCCCTAAGCTTCCAAGCCTCATATTCGACCTCATCATTTTCATCATCTGTACATACGTCTTCAATATGCGGTTCTGCTGTATCATTCTTAATAAAAATATAAATTTATATTATATCATATGTACATACATGCCTATTTATATGTATGTAGTATATGAAAAACATTTTTCTAGCTACCTTGGTTTTTTCCAAATCTTTCTTTACACTTTCTTCTACTAAGCGTAGAGTGTGACGTCTTCTATCCTTGGCCGAACGTTTAACCTCAACTTCAAGTTGTTTTTGCTTTTGAGCTTCTCGCTCCTTTTCTTGTATAGTGGCACGGTCTTTCTTGCGCACAAATAATGGTTTTAATCGGGGCTCGTTCTCCTCTTCGCTTTCCGTTTCTTCTTCGTACTCAGAACTTTCGGTATCAGAGGATTCCGATTGCTTTTCCTCCTCCTTTTGCAAGACTTCCTCTTCTTTTTGTTGTTGCAACATACGTTGCCTTAATTTTATGCGCCTTTTCTCCAACTCAGATTCGCTTATATCTGAATCAGAGTCGGATTCAGAGGCCAATGTTATTTTGTTTGTAGACTTTTCAATGATCCCATCTTGATCTTCTTCATTGTCTTCTGAATCGCTTTCCTCCAACAGTTCAGGTTCATGTATATGACGATGACGTTCGACACGTTCTTTTTCTAATTCATCAGCTTCAACTGGTCGTGCTCTTAAACGCCTCAGACGAGGATCATCAACTTCTTCTTCTTCCTCATTTTCTGGTTCATCCTCTTGTCTTCTGCGTTCATCCTCTTTGTTTTCCCTTCGTTGACGTCGTTCATGTTGGGCAGCTGCCACTTGCTTACGGCGGTGATCAATAAAATCCTCTAAATCACTGTCCTCCGAACTGGAACCATACTTTGCATAATCTGGCCTTTTTCCTGATATATAGCGCTGAACCTTTACCTTTTGCATAGAAATTTGTCCTAAAATTCAAAATTTATATTTTAACATACAATTTCCATAAACTATACTATAATAAATTACCTTTTTCATTTCGCACGGGAACAGCACCAGCTGTACTTTGAATACCGAATGGAACAGCAGGATTACTCATTTTTTGCTTATTTTAATTTATAATAAAATTATTTTCTCAAAAATCAATGAGATTTTGGTAAAAACAAATAAAAATTTTCTTTTATTTACAATGTCTTGCTTCTGTTTTGTTTTGCTCTTTACTACTTTGTACTTTAAGCACTCTTTGTTGACAGCAGCTGTCATAGTCAGTGTAGCCAAGTGTGGGATTTCTCCCCAAATTGGGAATTTTAGCTGGTTTTGTACATACATGCCTATTTATTTATTATCGTAGGGAGGGATTTGGGGATTTTTCATTTTCAGTATACCTATTATCAATTTTGCTTTATTTTACCATTATTTTTCATACATACATGTTTATGTATCTTGGCGTTTTTCTTCTCCATATTTCGATTATTTCAAGACGATGGTGTTGAGGATGTTGGTTTTTATAACAATTTGTTCAAAATTTTTAAAACTAGAATTTATTGAATTCGATATTGCCAAAATGGATGTACTAATTGACGATAAGGAAAGTAATTTGGTTGTTGCTAAAATTGATGTTGGCATAGAATGTTCAAAGGAATTAAAAGCAAAAGGAGTTCAAACAAATTTTTTTAGATTATTTAACTGTACTAGCCAAAGAAATGCTTAAAATATTCACTGAGACTATGGAAAATTTTGAGTTATTTATAAATTTACAACTCGAAAGCATAGAAAAAAGAATAAATTTGATTCCGTGTATGGAATTATAAAATATTCTATGGATTTAAAAGTTTCATTGAGCACATACGAATGCATTAACTTAAATAAATGTATGTAATAAAAAAATTGTTTTATTATGATGCATAATATACATATCTGTATTGGGGACAAAATTGGGGATTTCCAGTTTTAAAATGGGGATTTTCGGGGACATTAGACAGTATTTACCTGGCTACACTGGTCATATTAGATAGAACCAGTGATGCCAGTATTTAAAACAAATGAATGTGATACTGTAGTTGCAAAATAAGCAAAATAAAGTAAGACGGTTATTTTTAAATATTTGTGCTAAGATACGAGAGGAAATTGATGAACATTTACATGACAAAGCTTCTTTTGTATCGATGTTAATAAGTAAAATTTTGCAACAATGGGGTCGCCTACTCGGTTTGATATGCTTTAGCTTTGAGGATAATCGATTATTATTCCATTAATTTCATTTCACTTTAAGATTTTTGTATTTACTTTATTTTTAAATAAAAATGTAAAAACGTTACTCAACTAGGGTTAATTATATTAACATGTAAAAATTCGATTCGTAAAGTAGCTCTGGACGAGTAAACATCAATGGTCGTTGGCAATTATTTTTAAGTGCAACCAGGCCACTGTTCGTTTATTGGTTTTCGAGAGTTTTACGTTTCACTCCCTTGCATGTGTTTAGTGGTTGGCGTCGGTTAATGGTACCGTTTGCGGGACAGTCTAGCGTGGCGTTCTTTTAACCGCATGCTTTAACGGGAAAATTTGATAGTTAAATTAAAGAATTGTTGAAGAACCCGGCACTTTGCTGAACTAGATCGTCATTTAAATTGAAACACAAAAAAAAAAAAAAAACATGTAAAAATTAAATAAAAAAAAATTCTTAAATTATATTTTAAAAAGTTGATTAAATAATTGATATTCTTTTCCAATTTTCTCAATAAATATTCACCTTTATAAGTGGTAAAAACTAACAAATGAATGCTGATGACAGGTGTATCGGCCTTGCAATCTGTATACTGATAACTTCTGCCAGTCTCATTGGAATTTTCATTAATTCAGTGGTGAATTTTCATGGGAATTCCCTAAGTATTAAGGCAAGTATGTAATAGCTTCCTTAATTGTTTCTAAAAAAACTTTAATGGGTTTTCCACGAAAAAAAAATTCAAAGAATAAATAGTTTTCGGCTTGAGGTCCTTTTTATTATATATGTATATATAAATAATAGGATATCTATTTATTTAAAATTTTTTTTTAATTTATTTTTTTCCAATATTTTGACTGACTTTGTTAGTCATCTTCAGGGAAAATTTTTTAATAATAAAATAACAATAATGTTGTTTACACTTGTAATATTTGTAACCGGAAAATTATTTAACATATTAGGCCTGTTCCAAGTGACTCCGGACAAGTTCGGACTAATGAGAGGAAACTCGAAATTTACTCTCTAAGCTATAAAAAATGTTCAAAGCATCTGGAACGTGAAAAATTACAATTTTAAATCCAAACATTTCAATGGCGTTAACTTATAAATTTAAACATATTTTTAGTGTTTTAACCGCCTTAAACGCATAATACAATGAAAAAAAAAAAAAAAAAAACTATTCCATAATTGGCGGCAGCTGTAAAAAAAATTCATCAGACTCCATAAATTGTTCACTGATCTGTAAAATATTTTTTTTATATTAAAGAAAGGGAGGTATATGCAAATGATGTTGCGGTTGTTTCTATTCCAAGACACAGATGTTGTGAATACCAAAATAACTTTATGCTTTTTGTTGAAGTACTTTAGAATTTATAGATTGATATCTGTAATAGTTTATACAAAAATAATGGTCATGCATAGTTATAGATGTACATACATACGTGCGTAGTTTTGTTGCGTTTGTTTTTTTTTTCCAAACCACCAAAATAGAAAATTATTCCAGCTCAGGGAATGGATAAAGCTGGGAATGGGCTTGGTTGTTGGGGGTATCTGTGTGGATCACCAATAGTTTTTGTCCTGTATAACGCCACCACCAATGTTAAATCATGTAATGTGTTTTGCGTATGCCATATTGGGAAAGAATGCTGTCAGAATTAAGGAAGTGTTCGGCAAATAGAAGTCATTCGCAACGTTGATTATGAAAGGAACAAAAAAATAGCAACACTAGATAATAATGTGAAGGTAGTGCAGGTTTCGAAGAAGAAAATCGTAGTCCCATAAGTTCAAGGCGAAAATGAAGTTCGGGCTTTGACCCCTTGTTGTTATTGTAAAAGATACCGATTTAAGGAAACCGCTAGGAATTTTGATGGTATTTTTGTCTTGTCGGATAACAGTTTAAAAAGAAGAAATGCAATGAGAAACTGAATAGTTCTAAAATAACGACTGCGTGAATAATTAGTGAAGCCGGTTGCAAATAAAAATTAATTCTGGTAACAAAATTGGAAAAAAATACGTACTAATAAATACAAAATTGAAAATGTGAGTATTCAATTAGAAGAAAGTGGCACAAATAAAAAGAAAAATGTTTTTACCAAATTGTTTTGAACACATAGACTGGTGCAAATGTCAATTGTCGGAGGGACTTAGTAATGAGCTTGGGATTAGGAGAAACTAAAATAAGAAGTGCAGTGCCACAAAGTCGGTAAGTGGTAATGGTAATTTTAGAAGGAATGATAACGTAGAGTTTCCTGCATGTAGCAAGCAGTGGCACACCCCCCCCGAACATATTAAAAATTGATTAAGAAGTTGCTGCCAGCACCAAAAAAAATATACAGCGGTTAGCAGCGCCAAATAGGGATAAGTAATCCAATCCCCGAACCCCAAAGTAAGTCCCAGTTTAATAAAACCCACTATTGACATTTTTGCATTCCATATACATATAAAGGGAAATATCCCGAAGAAAAAAAGTAGGGTACCGCAGAAAATTAATTACAAGTTCTTTTTTTGAAATTAAATCGAAGACAAAATAAGAAAGTGGTCAGAATTGACATACAATTAAATAAATAGAATATATTAATTAATTTTAAATGTGTATGTCCCATTAGAATAAGTTTATGTTTTATTTTATCGTTTGTACAGAGGGTCGCTCTAAGTAAATAAGTTAAATAGAATCTGATTTGAGATTAATAATTTTTTGGTACTTCGTCCTTCAAAGAGCTCTTTTAGGGATAGGTTAAAGAAATTTTTTGAGTAAAAATAATATTTGTGCAAGGCAAAGTTTGATAGGCCTGAGAACAAATAGTGTGATCCTTTAAATAGTTAGTATAAGAAAGTTTTGTTGTATTATAAATTTTAATATATTTAAATTCCTTTTATCATATAAAATATTAGAATAAATTAGTTATTAGTAGATATTAGAATAACTAGAAGATATGTGAATAAATTTGTTTAGCTAAAGGCGAAGAAATAAAATGGTGAGATAAGTTTTTTTGAAGGGGGTGAAAGGTTGTGGAAGTGAGTAGTTGAGAAGATGTCGAAAGGGGCCAGTGAAAGAAAAATATACAGGAGCAGCTATGGCCAAGGAAGGGAAAGGGCAGTCGGAGGATAACATCCACCTCCCTATGATGAAAGTTCCAGAGGTTGTGATAAAGTATATGTATGTATGTAAGTATTATAAAGTGAAATTCAAAGAAGATATTTTTTTTGTATTGTAACGTATAAGGGCAACATCAGGGTTGAGGACTACGCCCAAGAGGAAGCCGCCAATAGCTAGTCGGCGCAGCCCGTTAGAAAAAAGAATATACGTTAACAGTAACAAAATGGCGCCCAATTTGAATAAAGTAAGAGAGAATGAGTGTAGGACATCAAAACACTAAGCAATAGACTGCTAATAATAAACAATAGCCCAACGTTTAAATTCTTAGGTAGAGTTAGGAAACGAGTGGAATTCGCATCCGTTTTTGGAACAGTTCCGAAAAGACAGAGTGCGATGAAAACGCGTTGAATTTTTCTGCCGACGAAATTTTCGATCAGTCCTAAGGAAGAAAGAGAACTTATTAGTAAGTGAACTGAGTTCCTTCTAGAGAATAATCTACTTCCTTCAGTTAATCACAAAAGTACTTTCCGCCTGAAGATTTGTTTGTGTAGCAGTGGTAAAGAAGTTGATAGCCGCTCAAGAGTTTTCTTGAGGACAGAGTGTCAACGGTCCTTTACGAACTGGCCTCCAGTCATATCAGAACAGGGTATGGTGGAGCACCAACAAATCTGTTAACACAAAATTCTTTTCTTTTGTTTTTTTTTGTAAGTTTGAATGTATGGAACCAAATTGTAGCTCCCGAATAGGAGGATTAAATTAATAAAGCGGCACACCACCACTGAAGCAACCACCCCTAGAAAGAAAATAAAAAGAGTAAAAGCGTTTAATAATAAATTGAAGTAGTAGTGAAAAGAAGTTATAGGAAATTAAAACAATATTCAGAAATTAAATTTTTTTTATATATTATTTTTACAATTCTATTGGATTGGAAAATAATCAATGCCACAAATATATAGTATAGTGGCTTATGAATGATTTTTTGGGAGTATTTAAGTATATCCGAACAGATTTATTATTTACGTAACAAATCTATACATATATTAAATTTTATATATTTGTAAGTGTTTTTACATGTTTATATACACATTTTTTTTATATATTATTTTATTTATTCAAGTATTTTAGTTTATTAGTATTTTAATTAATTATTTTTGCCATACCCGTCATACACATTAACTTTTATATATACGATTTTAAACTGGTAATTATTGCGTCATCAATTCAGGAATAGTGAGTTGGCGCTGTGAAAAATTTTTTTTTTATTGGAACAATTCCAGTAATGAGCAAACAGGTTGCAACTAAGATTAGTAAGCAAAAACGGAGAAGGCAGCAAGCAAATTTTAGCTATTGGTTAGAAAGTGAGGCAAAGCATATTAGGTATAATAACAGTGTATCCAATATGGCAACAGGAACAAATGACTTTATCGATTTGTCAGGGTCCATAAACAGAAATCCGATTCCAACGCAAGCTGCGGGTAAAAGCACTACTGGTACTGTGCCGAAATCTAATAATGGTCAACCTACTAATATCGGAATAGCGCCAGAAGTAAGGGACTTGATAACTGATGAAACATTAGTGGTGCAAAGAGCTTTAGAGGAAAGAGTTAAAGCCATGGTACAAACTGAGGTAAGCGACATCAGGAAGTCCATTGGCGAATTGACGAACATAGTCAAGGAGATGTCCCGAGCAGGATCTAGAGCTCAAGGTTCTTTAGAATTACCATCAAGTAGAAATAGTAATGTTGTAGGTAACTGGAACAGGCCCAGAGGTGCTCCCCAAGAGTATAGTTTTTCAGTGCAGGATAGAGTATTACAAAATGATGTGAACGCTTCTCAGCCAGCTGCTGGGGTTTCAAATAGAGTAGATTTCGTTGCTAATGGTGAAAATAGATCGTCGTCTAGTCAATTATCAGTCGCCAGTAATCATACGGGGCAGATAGGAAAAATTAGTATTCACGTGGACAAATGGGGAATAGTATTTGATGGAAATAATACCCACATGAGTGTTGAAGATTTCATTTTTCGAATTGAGCATCTCCAAGCGCACTATGATATAAGTTGGAATGAGATTTTAAGGGATTTCCACCTTCTAGTCGTCGGACCAGCTAAAGATTGGTATTGGCTGTTAATCCGCACTCATGGAGTTATGAATTGGCCAGCACTCAAGCAAGAAATTATGAATCAATACCGTACCAACATATCTAATTTCGAAATAATGCGAGACCTTGTTGAAAGAAAACAAATGCCGAGTGAGTCATTAGACGCGTATTTCCACGTGATGTGCAAACTTCGGTCCAGATTGATACAGCCCATCACTGAGTATGACATGATCAAGATCCTGAAAAGAAATATTAAAGAGAGTGTAGCAAGGATTGTTTATCCGATACAAGTTTCATCTGTAGAGCAACTGCGAAATGAATGTATAGAGGCCGAAAAGAATTTTCCGCGAAGAGAATTACGAAATAGCATGCCACCACAACGTCCTCTCAGATCAGTAAATGAAGTAAATCTAGAAGAAAATAAAGAGAGTGATCGAGAATATGAAGAAGTAGAAGAAGTACATATACTAAATAAAAAAGATACCTTCGTATGCTGGAATTGCCAAGTACAAGGGCATGGCTTTAGAGACTGCAACGCATCAGAACGGAAGCTGTTTTGCTTCCGGTGTGGCAAACTTAATGTAATAACACCCAGGTGCCCGGATTGCCAAAAGGGAAACTTGTTGAGGGACGTGGGAACGAAAGGGGACCTACGTCCATCAAGGAACCCCCATTTCCAAAAACAATAAATAAAAAGATGGAAAATAAAGAAGCATCCCAATTGTTACCACACCTGAGACATTATATGCCAATAGAAGACAGGGAAAAAATTTATAAACAAATTAAAGCTAGAATATTCGGTACTGAAAGCACTAAGCCAAAAACAAATAGGATTTTAAAAATCAGAGAACTTTATAAGCGTAAACGTGATGCAAAAAACTGCCTAGTAGAAGCAATTAGTAGGTCTGTAAAACAAAGTAAAGACAATAGAGTTTTCATAGATGTAGAAGTAGAAGGCAAAATGATATCAGGTTTATTAGATAGTGGAGCTTCCGTAAGCATTTTCGGAAATGAATGCAGAGAAATAGTTGAAGAACTAAATTTAAAAATAGAACCTATATTCTCCCAAGTGAAGACTGCCAGTGGTCAACACTTTAGAATATTGGGCAAAATAAACGCATCTATAAAGTACAGAGATCAAAAGAATAATATTATTTTGTATCTGTGTCCTGATTTAGAACAAAACTTATATTTAGGAATAGATTTTTGGAAAATATTTAACTTAGCTCCCGATGTAATTGGATTAGACGAATTAAAAATAGAAAAAGTAATAGAAGATTTTGTAGATGGCGAAACAGAATATAAATTAGAACCACATAAATTAGATAAAGAACAGAAAGAGAAATTAGATGAAACAATAGCAAAATTCTATAGTTATGAAAATAAAGGTTTAGGAAAAACAAGTTTGGAAAAGCATAGTATAACATTAATAGAAGGTGCAGAGCCGATAAAAGATAGATATTATCCTATTTCGCCTGCGGTACAAAAGATAACGTATGATGAAATAGATAAAATGTTAGAATTAAATGTTATAGAAATTAGTAATAGCGCCTGGAGCAATAGAACAACAATAGTCAGGAAACCAGGCAAGAATAGATTTTGTCTTGACGCCAGGAAGTTAAATAAGCTTACAGTTAAAGATGCCTATCCACTACAGAATATTGAAGGGATATTAAGTAGAATAGACGAAACGTATTTCATCAGTAGTGTTGATCTTAAATTTGCATTTTGGCAGATTGAATTGGATCCAAATAGTAGGCCATACACAGCATTTACTGTCGCTGGAAGACCGCTATACCAATTTAGGGTCATGCCATTCGGCCTGTGTAACGCGGCACAACGGTTATGCCGACTTATGGATAAAGTCATACCACCGCATCTGAAAGACAATGTGTTTACGTATTTAGATGATTTACTAATAATATCCAACAGTTTTGAAAAACATATATCATTGCTAGAAGAAGTTGCCAAATGTTTGCGTGAAGCGAACTTAACGATCGGTCTCACGAAATCACAGTTTTGTTTTCAACGATTAAAATACTTGGGATTTATCGTTGGAGGAGGCATGCTGAAAACAGATCCGGATAAGGTAAAAGCCATTCAAGAAATACGTGTACCAAAATCTATTAGAGAGGTACGAAGTTTTTTGGGAACCGCTGGATGGTATCGCAGGTTCATTAAGAACTTTTCAGTGATAGCCGCCCCACTTACTGATACCCTAAAAAAGTCAACAAAATTCGAGATGACACCACACGCCATCGAGGCATTTGAAAAGTTAAAAAAATCTTTAACATCCGCGCCAGTCTTACGACACGCAGATTTCGCAAAAAGATTTTACATCCAGTGCGATGCCTGTGACTATGGCATTGGAGCGGTTTTATACCAGATGAACGATGAGAAACAGGAACACCCGATTGCATATTACTCGCAAAAATTAACAACGTGTCAAAGAAATTATACGGTCACGGAGAAAGAATGCTTAGCAGCAGTGATGGCAGTCAAGAAGTTCAGGCAATACGTGGAAATGATGCCATTCACAATTGTAACGGATCATGCTAGCCTGAAATGGCTGATGTCGTTGAAGGATCTCACAGGCAGATTAGCTAGATGGTCGTTGCAATTGCAAGCATTTGATTTCGACATACAACACAGAAAAGGTGCCGAAAATATTGTTGCAGATATGTTGTCAAGAATTCCGTCGGTTAATGAGATAAACATAATTGAATTATTAGGTTTCGAGACGACAGAATTTGAGAGTCAAGAATATCTAAGAATATTAGATTATATTCAAAACAACGCCGAAATTTTACCAGACCTAAAAGTGCAAAATGGTTTGATATACAAAAAGACAGGGTACGATCAAACAACTGAAGAAAGCCCGTGGAAATTGTGGATTCCGGCAAATATAACACAAGCTGTTATAGAAAATGCTCACTCAACTCCTACAGCATCACATGGTGGGGTAACTAAAACTTTAGAGAGGCTAAAAAGATTTTTCTATTGGCCGAAAATGAGCCTACAGGTGAAAACTTTTATAGCATCTTGTCAAACGTGTAAGGAAACAAAACCTTGCAACATTAATTTACGACCAGAAATTGGAAAACAAGTCATAACAGAGAGACCATTTCAAAAGCTATACATCGATTTTATGGGGAAATATCCGCGCTCAAAGAAAGGAAATAGTTATATTTTAATTGTAGTAGACCATTTTACGAAATTTACATTTTTGAAGGCAATGCGAGAAGCTACCACGAAGAATGTGATTGATTTCTTAGTTAGTGAAATATTCCATAAATTTGGAGTACCCGAAGTCATTCACAGTGACAACGGAAGTCAGTTTGTTTCTAAGAATTTTGAAAATTTAGTAAACACATATAAAATTCAGCATCTAAAAACTGCCGTATATTCACCGCAAAGCAATGCGAGTGAACGCGTGAATCAGTCTGTTTTGTCAGCAATAAGAGCCTATTTGGAAAAAGATCATCGAGATTGGGATTTGTATATCTCGGAAATTGAATGTGCACTACGGACATCCGTACATGCTGCTACAGGTGTCACCCCTTTTTTCGCTTTATTTGGCTATCATATGTATACCAGTGGAGCTGATTATCAGTTAGGCAGGCAATTAAAATCACTGTCAGACCATGAAATAATACATATAGATAGGAAAGAAAAAATGGAAATATTAAGAGAAAAAATTAGACAAAATATGCAAAAGGCCTATGAGAGGAGCGCTGAGCGCTATAACAGAGGTGCTAGAACGATTCGTTTTATCCCAGGACAAGAAGTTTATCGCCGGAATACGATACTAAGCAATTTCAGCAAAAATATTAATTCCAAGTTTTGCCGAAAATTCTTAAAGTGCCGGATTGTTAAACCAATAGGTAATAACATGTATGAACTAGAAAATCTACAAGGTAAATCACTAGGGTCATATCATGCCAAAGATATTCGTGTCTAGAGAGGGAAGTATGCAATATTAGGATTAAGGAATTTTACAAATTCGAAATTTTAGAGGATTTTTCCTCATAATCCTAGGCGCATAAGATAAGGCAACCCCTGTGATATAATAAAATCCCTGTGATATAGCAAAATACCTGTGATAGTAGTATGTAAGGATAAAAACAGTACCTTAAGAATCGTAAATTCAGCATAGGATAGGAAACCATCTGTGATATTTTATTTATTTGTGACGTCCAACTATTTTCCGTATATAGGAAAACTACATCACGTAGTGCAATATAGGTTAAGTCCTGTAGAGGCGAAAAAGGTTGATGCTGAAAGAAAAAGAGAAGGACAAACAAAGTAAATTTACTTTTAACACAAATGATAAAATTACTTCCCGTAAGTTTTTTTAGAGGTATAAGTTGTTTCAAAGACTTTAAATCAAAGTTTATCGAAACAGGAACTGGAGGATGAGCGCAGTACATGCGAGAAAATATTAGAGGCGTTTCCATGAAAAGTGCGAGGATCCTAAAGAAAGAAAAGAAATAAGAAATTAATTAAAATAGACGTGAATATCAAGATTCGAAATAATAAAAATTTTTTGTTTTAGCTTCAAAATTGCGAAGCGTTCGGTTAGTTTGCACTTTGAGTGCTACAATTGGTCAAGGACCAATTAAATGAAAAAAAAAAAAAAAAGAGGATCCGAGCAGGTATGGGGAGCCACTAGTCATTTTCACCATGAAAAAGACGTAAGTCGGCGAGTTAGATTCCTTGAATCCAGGATGTATGTATGCCAAATTAAGAAAAATATGTGGGGGAAGTGAAATAAGCAGTGGTGATTATCCAATATACATGCATAGGGAGTACCAATCAATAGTGCAATGTTTATGCAGTAACGAACGCTTATAGATCTTTGTTTACTTTACTTAGAGCAGAGAGGCAGAGTAGTGCAGACTAATTGTGGAAGGAATAAAAATATTGGCAGATATATTGCCCGGCTTATGATCTCAGGGTGTGGGAGTTCCCCGCGTTGTAAAGTAAGAGAACTCACAGACCGCACACCGTTCTCGATTATAAGTATTCATCGACCACGGAGTTTTGTTGCGGTTGTTTCTATTCCAAGACACAGATGTTGTGAATACCAAAATAACTTTATGCTTTTTGTTGAAGTACTTTAGAATTTATAGATTGATATCTGTAATAGTTTATACAAAAATAATGGTCATGCATAGTTATAGATGTACATACATACGTGCGTAGTTTTGTTGCGTTTGTTTTTTTTTTCCAAACCACCAAAATAGAAAATTATTCCAGCTCAGGGAATGGATAAAGCTGGGAATGGGCTTGGTTGTTGGGGGTATCTGTGTGGATCACCAATAGTTTTTGTCCTGTATAACGCCACCACCAATGTTAAATCATGTAATGTGTTTTGCGTATGCCATATTGGGAAAGAATGCTGTCAGAATTAAGGAAGTGTTCGGCAAATAGAAGTCATTCGCAACGTTGATTATGAAAGGAACAAAAAAATAGCAACACTAGATAATAATGTGAAGGTAGTGCAGGTTTCGAAGAAGAAAATCGTAGTCCCATAAGTTCAAGGCGAAAATGAAGTTCGGGCTTTGACCCCTTGTTGTTATTGTAAAAGATACCGATTTAAGGAAACCGCTAGGAATTTTGATGGTATTTTTGTCTTGTCGGATAACAGTTTAAAAAGAAGAAATGCAATGAGAAACTGAATAGTTCTAAAATAACGACTGCGTGAATAATTAGTGAAGCCGGTTGCAAATAAAAATTAATTCTGGTAACAAAATTGGAAAAAAATACGTACTAATAAATACAAAATTGAAAATGTGAGTATTCAATTAGAAGAAAGTGGCACAAATAAAAAGAAAAATGTTTTTACCAAATTGTTTTGAACACATAGACTGGTGCAAATGTCAATTGTCGGAGGGACTTAGTAATGAGCTTGGGATTAGGAGAAACTAAAATAAGAAGTGCAGTGCCACAAAGTCGGTAAGTGGTAATGGTAATTTTAGAAGGAATGATAACGTAGAGTTTCCTGCATGTAGCAAGCAGTGGCACACCCCCCCCGAACATATTAAAAATTGATTAAGAAGTTGCTGCCAGCACCAAAAAAAATATACAGCGGTTAGCAGCGCCAAATAGGGATAAGTAATCCAATCCCCGAACCCCAAAGTAAGTCCCAGTTTAATAAAACCCACTATTGACATTTTTGCATTCCATATACATATAAAGGGAAATATCCCGAAGAAAAAAAGTAGGGTACCGCAGAAAATTAATTACAAGTTCTTTTTTTGAAATTAAATCGAAGACAAAATAAGAAAGTGGTCAGAATTGACATACAATTAAATAAATAGAATATATTAATTAATTTTAAATGTGTATGTCCCATTAGAATAAGTTTATGTTTTATTTTATCGTTTGTACAGAGGGTCGCTCTAAGTAAATAAGTTAAATAGAATCTGATTTGAGATTAATAATTTTTTGGTACTTCGTCCTTCAAAGAGCTCTTTTAGGGATAGGTTAAAGAAATTTTTTGAGTAAAAATAATATTTGTGCAAGGCAAAGTTTGATAGGCCTGAGAACAAATAGTGTGATCCTTTAAATAGTTAGTATAAGAAAGTTTTGTTGTATTATAAATTTTAATATATTTAAATTCCTTTTATCATATAAAATATTAGAATAAATTAGTTATTAGTAGATATTAGAATAACTAGAAGATATGTGAATAAATTTGTTTAGCTAAAGGCGAAGAAATAAAATGGTGAGATAAGTTTTTTTGAAGGGGGTGAAAGGTTGTGGAAGTGAGTAGTTGAGAAGATGTCGAAAGGGGCCAGTGAAAGAAAAATATACAGGAGCAGCTATGGCCAAGGAAGGGAAAGGGCAGTCGGAGGATAACATCCACCTCCCTATGATGAAAGTTCCAGAGGTTGTGATAAAGTATATGTATGTATGTAAGTATTATAAAGTGAAATTCAAAGAAGATATTTTTTTTGTATTGTAACGTATAAGGGCAACATCAGGGTTGAGGACTACGCCCAAGAGGAAGCCGCCAATAGCTAGTCGGCGCAGCCCGTTAGAAAAAAGAATATACGTTAACAGTAACAATGAAAAACATTCCATTTGCTTTTTAATAAATTTTTAAATAAAAATTATTTTTTGCTTTGTTTGCAAATTTTCTGATTAATATTTTCTGTATCATATCTAAACAAAAAACAGCTGATTATTTAATTATTGTCAGGAAATACAACTTTGTACAGAAAATGAAAAAAATTACTCTGTCATTCGCTCTCAAAATTTAATAAAAATTGTTATCTGGAAGGCTTTTGGGTAACTTTGTGTAAGTTCGGACTGTTTCGTTATGCCCTTGGAACAGACCTATTATTAGAAAAAGGTCTGCAACAAATCACAATTCATTCATTTATTCATAAGGTTGTTAAAAAAATTAAATTGCATGTTATGATATTTATATCCGTTGATCGAAAATCTAAATAAAAGTTATATTAACCAGATGAATCGGAAAAATGCTCTAAAAAGCGTTTAGTATGCATTAAATACATAATAAATAAGCAGTCCAATACTTGTAGACTGCACAAAATTAATACATACATACATACGTACATATAAATTTATGCGCATGAGTATGTGTGTACGTACGTTTAGTCTCGTTTATTTGCGTTTTGTTATTTTACGCAAACAAACTTTAAATTCAAATTCAAAAATTTCTAATTTTCTACTATAACGTCTTATTGGGTGGATTCACAAGTGAAAATCGGTTTTACTACTATTAAAAATTACGAAACTTGAGATTTGTTTTGTTTTAAATAAAATCATCTAGACCTTAATAAAGTTCATTAGTCGCGCGCGTGATTAATACTTGATTGTAAATCTGTAAATAACTACCGAAAAGCAGTTCAAAGCGGTTAAATAAAAAGTAAATAAATAAAAAAAAAAAACGAGTTAAATTGTAAAGCAGCGGATTAGACAGAAGTACGTGTTACAAAGGGCGCTGCTTGACTCAGGGATTCCTAAATGTTTATTTTGTAATTTATTTATTGTGTCTACAAGTTAACGTACACAAATTCTTGATAAGTATTCATATCTTATTTAAATCTTCATATTAATTATAAAGTTCCAGTTAAAGCTAGACATACATACATTTATTAACCATTAGAAATTAATAGAAAAAATTCAGGCCACGAGACGTGAAATATGTACATATGTATGTATGTATGTGGTACAAATGCAGACACGCAATAATATTAGTTTGTAAGCAGAAATAAAATCTACCATTACAAAGGAGTTGCATATGACAAAACATACACATTTAAATGTATCTAAGGTTTGAAAAACGTTTTAAAACAGTATTATTTATTGGAGTTTGAAGATTTGTGGATTTTAAAATGACCAGCTAGATCATACGTTTTGAATGCTTCAGAAACTTGCAAAGACAAAACGCAACGCAAGAGCTCTGATCCCAAGTTGCCACAAAATATTAGTGAAAATCGCTAAAAATATTTAATAATGTCTTGAACTGTAGCAGAGCTCACTACAACTTGTCTATTGTTTTCATGAAAAATAGTGTTCAAATTTATTTTTGTCGTTCTTAAACGTAAACGAAATTAAATTTTAAATGCGAATTACAATTTAACGATACAAATTGACAACACTGATTACACTGTACAATAAATTTTTTTTTTATATATCAACTTTCTAACGAATGTTTTTTGTAGAGACTTAAAAATATACTTATAAATATATTCACGTTTTGAAAATCAAAAAAAAAAAAAAAAAAAAACTAGAAGCCACAAGAAAATACTACAGATTTTCTTTTTTCTCTATTAGGATTTATAAAAATTTAATAAATATTTACTCGGTAGACGTCAGTTATAAATAAAATCAAAACAAAAACCTATTTTAAATCTGGTGGTTTTTCGAAAATTTTTAGTGCTTTTTGAAATTATATTGTTGGCAACGCTGACTACCAGCCACATCATCATCTAAAAAAGTAAGTATATCAGTAGTTTCTAAACAAGCAGATGTGCTCAAGCCTAACGTTAATATTGATTTATTTTTCACTAATTCAATTGAATAGTTTTTAAAATCACTGTGCATCATTGCCCGTTATTAACACAAAATTTAGAAACACTGAGATATTATGCACATTCGTGCCTACCAATTCTATTAGCTAATGATATTTATATCGAATAATATTAAATACCTTAAAATTTTTATTTGTTTTTATAATCCTAAACTTGGCGCAAACATGATGACGATTAATTTGCTATTGTGACTGTTTTAACAATAGTTTTTTATTGTTTCATTTCTCGAAATTATTAAATGCCTATAAATGACTTGATGTATGATATACTTATTATTATTATTGTTATTATTATTATTATTATTATTATTATTATTATTATTATTATTATTATTATTATTATTATTATTATTATTATTATTATTATTATTATTATTATTATTATTATTATTATTATTATTATTATTATTATTATTATTATTATTATTATTATTATTATTATTATTATTATTATTATTATTATTATTATTATTATTATTATTATTATTATTATTATTATTATTATTATTATTATTATTATTATTATTATTATTATTATTATTATTATTATTATTATTATTATTATTATTATTATTATTATTATTATTATTATTATTATTATTGTTACCAATAAGTTACACGGGAGTTAAAGGTTTTTTTTTTGCTGAACTAGAAAATAAAATCGATAACAATGTCTTTGATATTTTTAAAAATTTGCTCCGATCACATGTAGGAATGTACATAAATTAATTAATTCATATACATATGTATGTACACATGTACATTCAAACCTCTGAACTTAAAAATTGTCATAGCGATGGACTTACACACATTTTAATGAATATGTTTACTCCAGTTGTTGTAAAATAAATGTACTTATATTAAAAGAAAATAATTCTTGCACGCGAACATAACATGTGTACAAAGTTTCAGAAGAATCGGTAAAGTAGTGTTAGTTTGAAATGAGTGTTCACTTTTTTGTCTGGACTTAGTGCTGCCTAATTGCCATACTCGTAATTCTTTAGGTGAGCTGCTAAAAAAATACTTATCGGGTCATCTTAAAATTCACAGTTCATTTGATACCAACAATAAAAATTCGAATATCAATCCTCCTTCGCATAACCCTTTTCCTCGGGTCATCACCAAGTCCTTGTAAAAAAAAAAAAAAATAAAAATAAGGAAAAAAAATAATTGCTTGAATTACTTAGAATATGTTGTTGTTTAAAATATTGATTAAGAAAATAAACGAGTTTTGAGACTCTCTCCTACAAAACTAAGAGTTGCAACAAGAAGGCTTTGTTTAATAAGAACATGTATCTGATGTGTTGTTTTCACATGACGAACAAGTGATTTGTATATAAACTGTGTATGAAGAACACTTAAATCACTTGTTCGTTATGTAAAACAGCACATAAGGAAGGGGCTGTGCACATATTACGTAACCCTCCAATGGTGAGGGGGGTTAAAGATTTGTTACGGATTGGAAGTTTTGCACTGAAAAATTATTAAAATGTATTCCTGGGGTGGGTGGGGGGGGTTGGAAGGTTATAAAAATATCTGAAAACAGCGTTACGTAATATGTGCACAGCCAACAATACTGGCTACTTGCTATCTAGCATTCATTCATTAAATTTTGATAAAGTTCCTTATGACTTTCTTAACAATTTATTTGATCAAATCAAAATATTTGCTTGATAGCTGCAATAGGTTTTATTATTGTTGACGCGGCTGCTACATTATTGAAAATAATATTCTTTGCAATAACGACAAAATAGCAAATAAAATATTACAAAAATAACTATAAATAGTATAAATTTGTAATACAATCTATAGATTTTGTTTGCAAAATCATAAATTAATCAAGAGACTTAGCAAATGTTATATAGTACGTATTATATAAAACTTTTACGACAATTAATTAACAAAGTAATTTTCGCTTTAATAATTAATTGGTTTCAATTAAAAAAAGTAAAAAAAATTTATAGCGCCATTTTTGGGCGGTACATAAAGAGAAATTCTAAATCACCAAAAATACTAAATACTACTGTTTTGTAAACAGAATTATTGGCGAAAAATTATAAGAAATTATTATAAGACGTAGATGTAAAAGCATCTTGGACATTTTTAAAATATATAATAAGCGTTTAGAGAAAACAATTTCTTTAATAGTTTTTATTATTATTAATAGGCTTTGCATATATATGTGTGTAACAATACCAAATTAATTCTGAGCCTACTTCTTTTTACGTTCTTTTATTTAGCAAATAGATGTGAGAAGAAAGCACAAAATATCGAGGTTTAATAATGCCAACTGTTTGAGAATCACAATGACTTCAATTCAAAAAACCAATCAAACAGATTATAAAATCAACCCAAATATGGGTAAGTTTTAAACCCGATATATTCCATTTTTAGTTTATATATAATAAAAAATTAAAATAAAAATCGGTCCATAAATAGCGAGTTTATTTACCGAACAGTAAGTATACACTTTCAAAACCTATCCACAAATGGCGGAGTCAAGCGACAATCAATATTTTAAAACTCATAAAAACAGATTCAGATATAAAAAGAAATTTGTAATACGGTCCACAAAAATGTAGAAGTTAAGCGAAAATATATAAAATATATCGTGGGGTTCAACTTGTCTCTTCCGACTTTCAAAACAAACAAAAAACCGTTTAGGACCAAACTACAATCATACAAACGGTCCTTAAATGAAGGATCTAATAATCAATATTGCGGGAGAAAAAGTTTTTCCTCGAGTTAAATTTAATGGGACCAAAATGTATGCCTGAGTGTTTGCCTTGCCGCTGGCGTTATAGCTCCCAAAGGACTGCACCAATATTGATTTAAAATATATTTTTCAAAAGTTGTTTTGATCGAGAGTTTTCTTAACTCTATTTGAAGAAAACCGTTTCAGCTGTTTGGGATCTGCAATGCCATAATTGGGAAGGGATTTCGGAGTTTTTTTCAATTGTTTGCATTTATTGTAAAATGGAATTACTGCGATGAATAAAGAAAAAAAAAATCACACACGCACCAAGGCTCAGCAATTAATGAATGAATGAATTAATGCGATTTGACACGCCCTTTGAATTGACAACGTATTCACGTTTTTGTTTTATTAAAATTACGCGATTTAAAATAATTTATTCAACACTGAATGCAGGTCATTATTTGAAATGATTGGAACATTGTAAAGCACTATTTCCACAAAAGTCTCTGCTCTGCTTCATACACTGAAAAAACAGTTTTACATAAATTCTTTGAAATTCAACGTATTATACGTTGTTTCAGTAAAATATTCCTTGAAATTAAAAATAATATTTTATGCATTTATGAACTCAACGTTGAAACCATGATTTAATTCGTTGAATTAAACAATGAACTTGTTTTTTTGATTTAACGTACAATACGGTGAATTTAAGAAACTCGTTCATTAATTTAAACACAATGAACAAATAATTTGATTCAAAGAACCTGCTTTTTGACTTTAAGTAATATATGTTGATTTTGTTGTATGAATATGTTGGATCAAGGAATAAATTCTTAAAAATTAACGTACGGTTTCAACGTATGGTTTCTTAACTTCAACGAACTGGTACGCTGAATTCAACAAGCCAATGATTGCCATACGTTTAATTCAAAGAACTTCCTTGGGTGAAAAATAAGGATTAAATTCGTTGAATCAACAAAATTTAATTGCTTTTTTGGTTGAGTGTACTACAGGGCCGAAGGTCTTTCATATTATGACTTGTAAAACTAAAGCTACGTTCATATTTATTAAATAATTGTCCAAAAAAAAAAAAAAAAAAACGTAACCACTAGTTTTGGTCAGGGATAGTGCCTTTTTACTTGGTTTTTATATTGCAAAATGAAATTAATTATTCTACAGAAAAGTATTTTTATAGAGATATTAAAAAATGCGAACCCATAATTTAAAAAATATTAGAATTAAATGAAATAAATTATTAGTTTCTTTTTTGGTTACGTTTTTTTTCAACAAATATTTGATAAATGTGAACGTAGCTTAAGTTAAACTTACGACATATGCAGTAATTTGTAATTGTAAATATTTTGAACATATAATAAAAATTTGTAGTTATCTTAAATAAGTTATCTGATAAATGACATTACATTATTATCAGGATCCCCAATATACATACATACAAATTCGCAACCAGTGTGACTAGATTTTTAAATAATTTATAAATCTGAGTCACTTTGCCAATACGTCGGAAAACGTTTAATAAAGAAATTTAAAGCCAGAAAATTAAGTTAAACTTTAAATAACTTTAAAATTTTTTTAAAATAGTTTTAAATTACAGTTTGTACCATCGGAATGTACCCTGTAGTCGGGGTAGCTAGCGAGTGATCAGCTATTTCGCTAACTACCAGTCGTTACCACTAACTACCAGACTAACTACCAGCAATGTACTCGACTGACGATTTTAACATGAGGATGGCATTGACGGTACTCAATTGACACGATCAGACCGATGACATCACTGGTCAGCAAAACCCAAATATTTCGCTAGTCATAATGTACCAGTTAGATCACTAATGATATTTCCTTAATGAAAATACTACAGAAATTTAAATTTATAAAATTTATAAAAATTTTATAAAATTTTCAATTAATTGTTCCTTTTCTTTTTTTATGCAACGTTTTAGTTGACTTCTGCTCAGTTTACCTTTCTAAACAAAAACACTTTTTTTTTACTAAAAATTTAACATTCACTGACGACGAACTTCTAATTTTACGCCAACACAAAATCATAACACTTCAATAAAATGTTTTTTATATTTTTGTTGATTTTCTTTGGGCACAGTTTTTTTCAACACGTAAAACAAAAAAATTGAGGTTGAATGCATTAACATTTATGCATGTACTGAGTGCGTGTATATGTACATGAGTGATAGAGTGAAAAGGCGAACTCTTGCATTACTTGTGGCCACTGTAGTAGTTAGTCGATTTTTCGTTAGCGAAATATCTAACGATTTGGAGTCAATTTCTACTTTTAAAACTGCATAAAATCCTCAATTTTCAAAAAAAAAAAAAATAAAATAAAATTGCAAGAGAAATAGTAAAATGTTAGTTTAGGAAAAATCGCGTGACAGATTAACATTAAACTAATTTTAATTCAATAATTCTCGAAAACATTTTCGATTTAAACAATTCAAATTTACTTTCCCAATAGAATGTTAAAATTCCGATTACGATTTCTCTTTCACACCCGGTCATCATCAAATAGTAAAACGACGATTAAAACCCTGTTCTTTCATTTATGGTAGAAGACTTCAGGCAAATTGATATTTATTGACGTTTGTTAACATGACACGTGATTTCCTCATGACTTCTAAATGTTTTCTTAAAATTATAATAAGTTTTTATTTTTCAAATTATACAAAATATGAATAACTTGTATTTTAAAGAAATTAATATGTAAAATATAAAAAAATATCAACAAATACACTTGAGCGTTATTTGTTTATTAGCCGTGAAAACATGCCTAAAGTAAATATGAAGAGAATATTTACAAAAACACATACATACATACATACATACAAAGAAGAATTTGAAAATAAATTTTTAAATAAAATTCACTATTAGCCTTGATTACTTAACCCTTAACGAAAAAAAAGAAAGAAAGAAAAAAAGCCAAGAGATACTTATAGAACGTGTAAGATCTTGTCAAATAATAATAACGATCGTTTTATTATTACATACATACTCGTATGTATGTATGTATGTATATATTTTTTTGGAAATAAATTTTCTTGTTTATCTTTGAGAAGCCAGCTCGATCGTTTGTACGTTTTAATGGAGAAAATCGTATTTCTCTGGTTTAACGACAGACATTCTTAAGCATACATGAGATACGAATAGAAAATACAATTACACAAGTTGAGCTTCGTATAAATACCGAACGTTCATAAAAAACAGAAACATTTATTCGCTTATTGTCAATACGATCGAATCGTTAGAAAACTAAATTGTTGACAGTTTTTATTTTTGTTGTTGTAATTAAAACAATTTAAAAATTATTTTATTTTCAATTTTTTAAAAGAAATAAATGAAAAATTTAGTGTTCCAAGTGTGTGTAAAGAAAAAATTAAGATTTTTAATATTTGTGTTATAAAAAAAAGGATTCTGATACAGGATCCTTCTAAAACTAAATTAAATTCAAACTGCATTTGACTATTTCGTTAGTAGTCGTTAAAGAGTTGTTTATCATTGTCTGTGTTTTGAAATCAGCGAAAATGTCCGTTTATTTTTAGCAAAAGATTTAGCACACAAAAAGAATTAATAATATTTTTTTTAAAAAGATTTTATTTGAAAACTTTTAATTTAATTTCACGTTAATGAAATACCGGAATAATCGCGGCACAATTCTCCAAATACAATTTAGAACATTTTTGGTTAAGAAACAATACTGGCATAGAAAAAGGTGTTTCCAAGACGGTAAGTTTTTCATTTTAGTTTATACTCGTAAATTGCGGATAAGAGGAAAAAATTGGAGTAATTGTTATAAAAACATAAAAGAAAAATCCTTTCAAAATTAAAAAAAAAAATAACTTTAAATTTACTTTAATTCGTTAAAAAAAATTTCTTATAATAATCCTGGAAAAAATAATACGACATCAGTACAAAATGGCAATTGAACAGATCATAAAATCGGCGATTAAAACCCGATATAGTCAATTTCTAGTTCATATTTTAATCTCGCGAGAGATTATAGTAAATAAAAAAATAATCATTATTTCGGAGGGAAAACTTGCCACCCAATTTAAAAAAAAAGATAGGAAACAAACTGTAAGAGAATTTTGAAAACCAGTTTACACTTGAGAAAGTTAATGTTAAATATTTAATAGAAAAATACACACACGATTTTATAACGTCCTTATTTTTGTTTTAAGTCGGTTAAAAAAGTTGAAGGTATGCTTTAATTTATTTTTGTAACTACAAACCACCAGTATGTCTGTCTGACTAAATTAATTACAAGTTTATTACGGCTTGGAATAACACCGAATAAATTAAATCAATCCATAAATCCAAACAAAATTTGAAAAATTATTTAGAACCAAAATGCGTGGCCGGCATTTGTTCGATCGTAAGGACCTTTTAATTGTGTCGTATAGTGGCTTCGAAAAATAAAGCTTTTCTACATCGACGTCCGTGAGTTAGACTTAGGATTTTTCTCTCGTGGGTGTATTAAAAAGTGGCGTTATTGACTAAACATTTTCTGCCTACAAGTCCTTTAGTCGCTTTTAAAAATTTTCTGCCCTGTGTCTGCTGAACAAAGAATATCCTTTAGAGATTTGCTAGTCGATACACAGTTAGAAATAAGTAGAAGCTGAACCATAGTAAATAACTGTTTTAGGAAGATAAAAATTTAGTTGATTCAGATTTAAAATTTTTATAATTGTATTATTGCTCGACCCACTACGAAACTTTATTATTACAGTCTACTAAAAGGATTCTCCAATAGGGGTTGCCGTAAAGAGAGCTTGAAAACATTAATAACCAGGGCAAGTTTTTTAAGCTTTTTGCTGGAAAAGCTTGATTTCGCTTATTTTTAACTTTTTTTTTGCAAAATTGCTTTATTTGATATCCTCTGCTTGAATTTGCTTATAATGCACTTTGGCAGCCCTTGAAAATAATTTTTGAATCTTTCTGTTGCAAATAAAACGCAAAAGTTTGTCCTTTTTTCACACATACAATTTTCTATTCTTTAACTCTTGACATTGCAAACTAGATTGGCTTGAAGGTGTTATTTATTATTGTGACAACTATACAGAAATTTGCATTGTGTTAAATGCACTTTCCGATGATGATGTGGAATCAATATACAAAACAAAAGCTCTATTTAAAAATGCATCTTTAAAATCTGATCTCCCGTACATAAAAGATAATTTCGAGTATATTTGCCTAAATATAACCAAACTAGAAAGAAGAGGACTTTATTTAAAAGAAAATTTTGTCTATTTTAGAAAAAGTGGAAGAAGAGATGAAAAATTTTGAAAACAAAATATTTATTGAAAAGTTCAACAAAGTTATGAAGCGAAACGTTGAAATTCAAACATTAGTTAAAATTAAAAGCAATATTTTTTTAAACAAAAGCGAAGCTGATGAATACATTGGTTCTATATCTCCAAACGAATTATTATTGTTTAAGTTCGCTCCTACTACATCCAATGATGCTGAATGAATTTTTCAATTTATTTTATTCGATCTTTTCTTTTTGAAAATCTAAAAAAACATATGATTGTGCTTTGCAATAAAAAAAAAATAAAATAAATGAAATGTGGTTACATTGTTTAATTTTTGGAAGCATATTTGAGCTTTTTTTTGCTTATTCTTGGGCTTATTTTGCGTTTATGTTGTGCTTTTTTGCTTGCTTTTTTGTTTTAATTTTGTGCATATTTAAACATACTTTTCCGAAAAATTATATTTTATTATTTGAAATCTTATTGTGCCGCAATTAAATTCCGAAACGCATTGATTTTATTTCAAAGAACTTTCTCCCGTTGGTAAATTTTTTTGAAATCATTATTTTAACATCAATTTAATCTTTCAACGCAAACAGAAGAGAATTGTTGTAACATCAATTAAGCACCTAGAAAGTGACGACAACGGAAGGAAGTGGGTTGTTCTCCTTTGATGCAGACGTTAAAATTTTAAACTTATGTTGATTTTTTTCTCGTTCCCTGGACTATGTTTAATTGTAGCGAATATAACTTTATCGGCCTTAATCTATATAAACACTTTGGATTAAGAAAATAAACATATTTTTATATATTAAAGCATTTGAAATAATTCGGTAGTTAATTAAATTTTCTCACATATTCATATATACACACACACACATACATACATGCTTAAATTACCTGCTGAAAATCATGTTGGTAAGAGTTTAAAGATGGATATATTAGATTTATATTAAATGATCATTGAAACAAAGATTCTAATAAACTTTATTTATGGAAAAACAAAATTAAAAATTAAATATAAAATTGTTACAATTTAAATGATAAAATCTACACTGCCACAACATTTGAAGGTTGGAAGCTTTATAATACTCCCATTATAATTATTTTAATTGCTGCTTTAGTTAAATTATTAACTTTTAATTGTTTATGCATTTTTAGTGCAATCCAACAATAATAAAGTGAGTGCACGGATTAAATTGGTTGTTTTGAATGAATAATAAGGACAGAATCTAACTAAAAACTTAGTTAATTTCACATTACAAAATACTACGGAGCGATGATGTATTCCAAATTCTCATTATGTAGGCCAGCCTAAATAAATCAGTTTCGTTACAATTTCCCTGGAATGTATAATCATATTTTAATCACTAGACTTAAGCTACAAAGGAACAGGTAACCCAAAAGAAAAACGAACTTATCAAGCTGGTTCGATTCCCAGATAATTTGCCACCTAAAAGCTAAAAAGGTTTTGCACCAATTGTTTTTCCTTGAGGGGCTCATAGGCAGGTACTGCTTGAACTTCCGCAACAAGCATATACATACATACGTACATACATGTGTACATATGTATGTGGTACTAAAGTTAAGATTGAGAAAGTATGAGCTTGTGTTTATGGTAAATCAAAATCGGTTTGATTTTATAAAAAATACCCATAAACAATTTAAATTTTTCATATAAAGAAAATAATTTTCAATAAAACAAAACAGTAGTAATCTCACACATACACATAGAAAGAAGTATTCAGCAGTAGTATGTATCTATGGGCTGCTTTAGATATAAATATGATAAAAAAAAAATATTTGTCGCTGCATACTCACTCACCTCCTAAATAGTTTTCATTTCAGTTGACTGAAATAAATATTCAAATAAACGTAAAACGCGAATGACTTTTCAAATTTTGTTTAATTTATTATTTTTAAAATTAAATGTTTACAATAATTACATACTTATGTACATATATTGTTGAATGGCTATAATTATATTTTGTCAAATACTTCTCTAGAAAAGTAAAGTATTTTTGAACTTAATTAATTGGTTTATTATATTGTAAATTTTTTTAACTTAATTCCAATAAAGGCGTAGGTAAACTTATTAAAACATCAACGTTAATTAGTGCTAAATTATGAACTAATAAATAAATAAATCGAATTAAAAATAAATTTCGTTTATTTGGTTCAACTTGTTTTTATTTTATAAATAAATAAATAAATAGAAAAAAACTAACTAAAATTGTTGAAAACTTATACATATTTTTCAAGCTCTGAATGTTCATATGTAAACAACAAAATATGTCACGTTAAAGTATGTAGCTGCTGAGGAAAGAAAATATGTAAATAAGTAAATTAATGATACTTGTATGTATATATTTATGTGCTTAAGAAATATTCAAGACCAAACAAAAATAGTTTCACTCAAGTTAGAACATTAAAACATAAAACTTCGTGGTTAATAAAAATTTCATGGGAACAAAAACTCCACTTGTTATTCACGATAGGAGAGAATATCTTACAATTAATATTTTTTACTTAATACCTCAATATCTAACGTAGAAATGTAAATGTGGTGACAATACACTGCATTTAATTTAAATAAAAAATATAAACGAGCTGAATGAACACAGATTTTGTCTAAAACTCCTTCTTTGATTATTCAAGTGATTTATATACACAAAAAAAATATTTTTTTTATAGCTACCCAGCAAAAATTACTGCTTCGCCGTAAGCACGGTTGTAAGGGAATATCAGGTGATATTAGCTTACAAACCTGCTTACGTATGGCATGATATTTGTTCGCGATGTCCCACTTTGGAGCATTTCGTTTTAAGTGCTTATTTCAGAGCAGTGAGTATGAAGTAAATTCATGGAACGAAAACAATATCAAACATTCGTACTGTCGTTTTATTATGTTCGTTACACTTCGTAAAATTTTAAATTTTAATCATTGCCTTACAATAGTGCTTTCTAGTATGCACTAGTGTAAGGTTAGTGTGTTTTTTTTTGTTTTTGTTTATACATTGATTAAATAAAGTTATCAAAAAATTTTACATATTCTGCCATACATTTCTGCATTTGTTAAGATAATACATATGTGCTTAATATGAAGCACGTTCTTAAGGCAGAAAAAGTATGTACTGCAGATATCTAATAAGTAGATTTAGTTACCTCTCCAATGATATATAACATGTAGTACTCTTGATTTCATGTGATCGAAAATAATAAATATGCAGTGTAACATTTTCATAAGTGCCTACTATGCGCTTCTCCAAATTACATATATGCTATAGCTTATGACTGAATATTGTCTACTCCGTTTTATATGTGTGCGTGTGTGTGCACATATACAATTTTGCTAATGTTAGTAGACACTCACATAAAAAAATTAATTTTACCCATTTTCAGTACTTGGAATGAGAAAAATCCTCTAGAATGGTGGAAAGAATGAAGATCTTTGTACGCAAGCAAACTTCTTTGCATAGTAGCGACGTTGCCTCTACGTGAAATAATATTTTCTGCAACCCGTCATATATTAAACGAACGGTGATCTCATTCAAAAGCTAACAATGTTTCCTCCCTGGTATTTTTACACCACAATATAATTGTTTTGCTTTGGAATTCGTATTAAAGTGTGTATTGAAAATTAGAGATTAAAAGGTACAAATATATAAAAATTTTATACCTACATATGTCTGAATATTCTTCAGCTATATATTATTATTCAGCAAATTCCATCAGGAACATAAGCTATCTACGTAGAATCTCCAGTTGTGTCTATCTGTTGCAGTATGTCGAAGTTCGTTGAACGATTTATTTGTTTCCTTGAAAATTGTGCGTCTCCATGTTATCTTTGGTCTTCCTCTTCTCCTCGCTCCTTGGGGTTCCATTCTAGGGTTTCATGGCATATTTCGTTATATGGTTTTCTTAATGTGTGTCCAAGCCATTTATATTTCCGCCTTTTTATTTGAGTGTTGATGTTGTCTTCGTTCACGATTTCAAGTAACTGTTCTAGGCCACCATATTTTCAATATATTCCGTAGACATGTGTTGGTAAACGTTTGAATTCTGTGTTTGATGACTTCGTTAACTGGCCAGGTTTCAGAAGCATTCAGCAAAATGCTTTTCACGTAGGCGTTGTATATATGCATTTTTGTCTTATAGCCTTTTTCCACTACGCAATATCTACCATCAATTTGAGAAGATGTTAACATCTTCCCATAAGAAATACACATTACTAAAAGTCAACATCTTTCTACATCTTTAAAAGATGTTCCTAAACCATTTTGTTCCAATCAACATCTTCCGATAATTTTAATGTCATCTCTAGCAAAATGACAGAATTACATACATACATATATGTTGATAGTTTAATTTTTTGTGAAAGAAAAATATTTTACATTTCTTCAAAATCCATTTTAATTTTATTTTTATTTTTTTCCACAAAAAATTATGCTGTAAGTATTTTTATATTTTTGACAGCTGAGAAGATGGTAGATGTTAAATGTTGCCAATCGAAACGCAAGTTTCACTTTTTCAACATATTCCATTCATTCCTCTAAAATGTATGCAAGTGGAAAAAGGCTATTATGGGAGATTGCGTTTGAGTTCCACATACTTCGCAGATTAAAGAAAGCTATTTTTACTTTATGTTTACGCGAGTCTACGTTGTCTATAGCACCGCCATCAGGAGTTATAATGCGATTGGTGTGTTGTTTAGAAGGAATGTGGTGTTTTGGGAAGATTTGACGGTCATTCATTTCGTTTTTTGTGTATTGATTCCAAGACAGTATTTTGCTGCAGGATAAGTTTTTGTGGAATACCCTTATTAGCGAGGGCATTCCATATTTTGTTTCGATCGATAGCGTCGAATGCTTTTTCGAAGTCAATGAATGTAAGATAAAGGGTGGAGTTGTATTCATTGCACTGCTCAATTATTAGACGAATGCTCTTAATTTGGTCCACGCATGAACGATTTGGGCGGAAGCCAGCTTGGTCTTTTCGTAGTTGTCTGTCTAGGAAGTTGAGGATGCGGTTAAGAATTACCTTATTAAAAATTTTACTGACGGAGGGGGTGAGGGCAATACTTCTTCAATTACTGCATATTTTTGGATCACCTTTTTTTGGGGATTTTGATTATAAGGCTTTCCTTCCAGCCTTTTGGAATAGTTTCTGTTGTCCATATTTTCTCAAAAAGGGGTTGAAGTATGGCTGCGGTTGTTTGTGTATTGTATTTAAATAATTCGGCTGGCAAGTTGTCATTGCCTGGAGCCCTGTTGTTTTTCAGTTGACTTATGGCGGCTATAACCTCGGCGAGAGTAGAAGGTTCGATGCTAATTGGGGTCGCATTGTGTTCTGGGCTAGAGATTATCCTAGTCTGTTGCTGGTGGATTACTGGCCATTGTGATTAAGAACTTCTTGGAAGTGTTCCCTCCACCTATTTATTTGATCTTCTACAGAGGTAAGCATTTTGCCAGTTTTATCCTTAATTGGTGCGTTTAGAGCAGATTTTTTACCAGAAAGTTTTAAATCAGAAAATGTTTCTATTATTTTTCAGAGCTTTGACACATTTTTATTGAACTCAACTTGTGGCCTGTAAAGTTCATGTATGTATGTATATGCACACATTCATGTAAATATATGTACATATGTATGTACATGCATATATGATTATAACATATTATGTACGAGTACATATGCATGCACATGCGATTCTTTTCTTTTAAAATTTGTTGATTAGAAATAACCAAATAACAAAAGTCATTCATTCCTTAAACATGACAAACAATTTTTAACTTCATTCATACAATACGCCTTTTGATGAGCAGCACACTCTCTAACAAAAAAAAAAATTATCTCCAGCACTTGTCTTGTCGTATCGCACACATTTTACAAGCAGAATTATTTAAATAGAAATGTTTCCATACATAACAGTCAACAATCAACAATAATAAAAAATTAATTAATGTAAATTAATGTACACATAACAATTTGGCGTCTCAAAGTAAACGACGCAGACGCAATATTACAATTATTTGTAATTTTTAATTTAGTTGTAGAGAAAAATATATGAAACATCACAAGAGCGCTTGTGTAAGAACGTTTTGCTGTTGACTTGAATAGTAAACAAATCGTAAGATAACTAAACACTTGCTTACATACATACTTAGGCCCAAATTCACAGTCATTAGTTAGCTAATAACAATAGTTTAACTATTAATACTCGTATTTGATTCACAGCTTCAAGTTTATCATTAGTTAAAATTAAACGCCATTGGTGTTATTAGTTAAATAGGTAGACAACAGCTGAATCGTTGGAAATTATTATTAGTATTTTTGTTTTGTGAAAAATTTTAGATAAGGCATGTGAAATTGAAAATGTGAAATTGTAAGTGACGCTGATGTTGATAATATATGGAGTATTGTTGCTGAGCGTCGCCAACGTAATCTAAGAGACCCTTCATATTTTTTCAAATGTTTGACGCTGTCGTCTTTATTATAAAATTTACATATACGCTGCCAAGCATCTTCTTTATGTTTAGCTGTAACACAATAAGTTTTTTTATTTTCTATTATATTTCTAAAAATTTTTTCGTTAGATTTTGGAAGTAGGGATATAGGGGGTGTCCCTAAGATGGATCACTATTTTCATGCCTGTGCTCAATACAGATTTATTAACGTATCCACTCTCTGAGTGAACGAAGTCATGACTAGTAAGAAATTCGGCAACGATCTGCCGTGAATTGTGCTTTATAATGATATGGTTGACAAATATGTACAACTTTCCATATTCTAACTACTATACGCATATGATATTATTTTAGATAGAGAGACGGTTTACTTCGAATACCTGTGGAGAGTGCTTAACACGGAACGCCAGTTGGTCGTTAAGTGTTTTTCGTTTTCTAAAAAAGCAACTTATGGAGTAAAAATATTTTCGATCGGAATGGTATTGTGTAACGCAGCCGATGGAAGAAAGAAATAGTTCAAGTGAAATATGTCCTTCTAATATTATGTTCATTCAGCGAATCGTTAGAGCGTTAAAATGCCCTCGTGCCGAACTCATCTTACACCCTAAACTTAAGGAGTATAATATTTAAAGTACCGATTCACTATAACAATTTGCAAAAAAGATGGGTAGCTCCCCTAATATGATTCCCTCTTTACCAATATATGTAGGTACTCGTATATATTTTCCTTGACATCCCTACGAGAATCAGGATTAAGAATACTTAAAAATGATTTTTGCTGAACAGTGTAATCAGCGCTACAATAATTAACTAAAAAAAAATAAACGTTATGCACTTTAACTACCCAATAAGTGTGAAATCAATAAACCGCTTAGGATCAATCACTCATTCATTTGATGTCTGTCTATTAAGTAAGAAGAGCGACTGTGCGACTTAAATAATTATTACGATCACAAATATGAACTAAAACTCATCAACCACATCTACTCGTACACGATCATGATAATGAACACGATCGCAGGCGGTATTACAGTTTTCCAAGTATTTATTTGTTCTGGTATGTCACCAAGTGTTTGGGACCGGTTCGCTGCAGCTGAGCGTTTAATGAAATTTTTATCAGCGACTATTTGTTTGTTTTTTTTTTTCCAATATCTATTTATTTGTTATGTGAGAGATTTTCTTGTGTGTTGTGCAACATCTTAATGTATAAATTGGATTGGTTGGATTGGTTTGTTGGTCGGTTGGTTCGTGTATCTTACTGCTTTCATACTGGCTCGTGCCAGTATGTCTGGCTGTTTCTGCTGTGAACCGGATATATTTGCTTTTTTATTATAATTTATTTAGTTTTATTGTCTTTTTACGTTTTATTTCTTTTCGCTCGAAAATACAGTTCATAAAGATGAAATTAAATGTTGGTTATAATATATTAACTGATAATTTTTTTTTTAAAAGTGTAGTAACATTTGCACAGTGGGTAGGGGGAGAATATTTTGGAATTAATTAATAGTTTTTCAATGACTTATGCTCCGAGGAGGAACTCCAAAGATTGTTTAAAACGTTGAAGGAGCCTCCGATTAATAGATACTTAAGTCAATAGATGCAGGTCAAACAATATATGAAAGTCAAAGACGCACCTTACTGATTCTGAATGATTTTGGCGAGCTCCGCGATTTAGAAAATTCAATTTGTATTAAAAGTCACAACAAATTGTTCCCGCCAGCAACTAAAATTTTTTTCTACATATTTTTATGAAAGAACTATTTTTTTTTTTCTCCCCCATTTATAATTGATCAATGACTGCTAATTCAGTCAGTTGTTATGATAACTTAACTACAAAAGAAAAAAAAAACTAATAATCTATTAATTAACTATCGATATTATTAACGATTCAGTGAAATTTTCTGGAGGAAAATTGCAAAAACTGGTAATTTTTTAATAACTCATCACTTGCATAATGACAACTCTTCGTCAATTGAAATATTTCACAATTTTCCTAATATGAAAAAATTATTATTCATTCTATATGCAAATTCTTTTTGACCTTAGTCATAAGAAAAATAAAATAATCGTAAAATTATTCTCCCTAATAAACAAAATCTAAGTCGATTTAGAGTTAAATATTTTTCAAACTGATGTGTTTGTGGTGTGTGTATGCTAAATTATAATTCTCTTTAAAGTGGCGTTACAAAATTGCTATTTATTTACTTTTCAATAAAATTAAAAATTTTATAAATATGTACCAGACAGTCGTTTATCACATGTGATCATATTGTTTTTTCGAGCACAATATTTATATTGTCGAAATAAATCAGTCAAATCTCTGAACGTGCGCTACCGGCAACGATGTTTTACTACTTATTTGCCGGTTTTTCTTGATCAATTTTCATTCATAAATTTGTAATGTGAAGACTATTTGAATAATAGTAAATGACTTTAATTATAAACAAGTAGGAAAATATTTTCTTTTGTTTGTTGAAAAATTTATATGTATGCAAATCGTTACAACAACTAGGAGTGTAAGCGGTAGGTTGATGTGACAAAAAAAAAAAAATATAAACTAAGTTGAGGTTATTTGGAGTCGCAGTTCTACTATGACAATATGTTACAATTATGTATTACTCTCTCAGAGCTTAAATAGGTAAGATCATCTATGAAACTCAGCAGTTGAGTATATGCGACAAGACCTGTTCAAGGGCAAACGTCAAAGTTGTTCTATTCTTATTGTGGGTATTTTTAGGTAGTGAATTTCGACACAAGATGAAGACGATGTGTTTTAAAGCTTAATCCCCCATTTCAATTATTTTCAATACATAAAAATAAATTTAACCAAAATTAAATAAAATTTATTCGAGAAGTTATCATATTTGGCATTCTGTTTCCAGATATACTAATGGATTAACGAAATGCATGAATCACAATAAATAAATATTTTTTAAATTACGAAAGGATTACAAATGGCCACGAAGCTGCAAGAGAGCATGAAAGCTTGGCCACTGTGCACCTAAATATTTAACTCAAACATTTCCATTTATTTTCGATATATGTTTTTTGTCATAAACTTATTGCTAAATTTTTCCACAATGACAATTAATTAATTGAAGATCGTCGTCCACTCACAACAAAGAAAAAAAAAGAAAACAGAAAACAAAAGTAAGGAAATATTATTGAACTTGATCATTTAGTTTTAAATGATTTGTGGGCTTTTAATAATATAAAATATTATTTCCAAACGGGAAGGAATAGCAGTAAACACCCATAGTCTTAATTAATTAATGAGACATCAATTAAGCAAGAAAAATATCTTTGAAAAAAAGCCAGATAATACAATACGTCTTCCCAGATCAATGTGATCACAATTCATAACAAAACTAAACAAATAATCGCAATAAATTTGTATTAAAATTAAACGAAAGATATATTAATAAATTTATCAATTTATTTTCACTTTACAGCTTCTTGAACGTTTTCTTTTGGTTTTAACTGGAACTTTCTAACTAAAAAGAAAGCTTTAACGGACATGTAAATTATTCGCCCCAAAGAACATAAATAAATATTGTTTTAGAAAAAGGCAAAACAAAAACATTAAAAACTTATAACAAATTTACACAGAATTTATTTTAAATTAAAGAATACTTATAAGTAATCTAAGGAATTGCTATAAAATGCCTGCAACCATGGTGGCCATATTGAAGTTATTATTTTTATGCGCTTTGGCCCATAGTGTTAGCTGTTTAGCTTTACCCGCTACTACTGGTGTACCGAAAACTTATGAAACTACCACAGATCCTCTGCTCAATATTCCGAAATATTTAATAGTACATGGTGAAGATAGTTCCACTGAAAACTATGACTATAAAACGGCTGCAGCGCTATTGTTAAAATCCTCTGAAAACGCCCTGACTGAACAACCTTTGGAACAGTGCAATGATCCCTCGCATAAAGCGACATTTTCGCTTTACGATTATACCGTACTATTGAGCATGTTGGTCATATCGTTGGGTATTGGTGTATTTTATGGTTTCTTCAAGAGTTCGGGCATTTCATCTGATGAATTTTTACTCGGCTCGGAAATGTCTATACTTCCGGTGACGCTTAGTTTGACAACTAGTTTCATAACGGCCATAGAACTGTTGGGCAATCCATCCGAAATGTATTATCAAGGAACACAATTTGTTTTGATTGGTAAGTTTTGAATTCGATAAAATGGAAGATAAGTAAATAATATTTTTCGTTTTATTTTACAGTGATCCCCATGATTTTTGTTATACCAGTTGCTGTGAAAATATTTTATCCAATTTATTTTAAAATGGAATTGACCAGTTGTTATGAGTATTTGGGTATACGTTTTGGCAAAGAAATTCGTGTACTTGGTGCTGTTTTATATGTTATACAGGTAAAATTTACTTTTCAAATTTTTATTTTGATCTTTAATTAACTTCAAAATGATTTTTCGATTAGATGTGTTTCTATACGGCCGTGGCCGTTTTAGCACCCGCTATAGCTCTCTCAAAGGCTACTGGTTTGAATACCAAAATCGCTGTGATGTTAATTTATGTTGTTTGTGTTTTCTACTCATCACAAGGAGGCATGAAAGCTGTTGTTATTGCTGATACTTTTCAGGTAAGAATAATATTTTGTTTTAGACAAAATCCGTAGTATTCGAAAAAAAAAGATTTTTTTTAAAGAGCGTGGCTAATGTTACCTCCTAAATTTGCCGGCCTCCCTAGTTGATATTTTATCAAGTAAAATATCAAACTATTCGGGGTAAAATTGCCTTCATGTCTGTCATACCCACATAATTTTTCAACTTTTCCGAAGTTATTTAAAAATAAGTGTCGAAAAATTTCAAGTCTTAGCAGTTACGATTTTTTATAGAGTTTCAGAAAAAACTGTTTAATTTTACGTGAAAAATATCAGTTTTCCCCTTTAATTTCTGAATAACTCAGAAACAGTTGAAATTTAAAAAAAAAAACATATTTTGATGTGTCTTCATTGTGTTTAATTTGTCTAAATCGGACTAAACGTTATCAAGTTACGATTAAATATACTAGAGTGACTGCCTATTTTTAATGTCACAGTTTAGCACATTAAAGTCCTTATATTTCACTTAATTTTATTTAAGGACATACATATTTTTGCACTAAATATCGACTGTATCGAGCACAGTAATATGTTCAAACATTTATAAAACTATATTTAAAACAGTTTTTGTGGTTTGCCTTTTATAATAAGCGACTTGCAGATCGTAAAACACCATTTTGATTTGTAAATATTCCAGATAAAATTTCAATTTTTTTTCAGAAAATTACATTTTTTAACTCATTATTGCCAAAAAAATTTCATTTTAAATTTCTCGATGAAAATGGAGTTTTAATAAAAAAATGCAAATGATAATGTTCCGTTCATCGTTTTGATTTATTTTCACAATTCATTAATTACCATTCGTTAATGTTAATGTATTAAATTTTTTATAATTAAATTAACACTTATAATAACTTTACGAATGCAACACTCGTTTCTGTTGTATTGCAAAAACATCATTGTTTACTTATTCGAAGACACTATCAAACTAAACAGATATTTTAATAAAATCAACATTTTATAGCACCAGTTTTATTTTTCCACGATCGATCGATCCATTAATATCCAGAATCTCCCAGTTTGATTTAGAACCAATGAAGTTTTCAATACGAAAACAATTTGAAAAAAAAAAAAAAATTTTGAAAAGAAACTTAAAATTATATCGAGTTGATTGATCATGATGTAAATTAATTAAGCGAGCAGTGTTTTCCACACCGCAAATATTCGTTCATAAACTCACTTAAGCCGGATGTAATCTATTTGTAACCGCCTTTGTATTAGTTTTACTCATAACTCCGGCATTTATATTTTTATTGCATATCAAAGTGTATATTTGCAGATCGGCGGTAATTTTCTGTGTCGTCCTCTTTAGAGATCTTTATTTTTCTTTTTAGCAATCGTTATCTTCTACATATTGTTACAGAATAAGGAAAAAGTGCTTAAATCATATTTCGTCCTGCTGCTGGATAATAATTAATATCATTTAAGATGCTGCTGAATGTCGAATTCTTCATATCGCCCTTTTTGCGATTTTTAGAAAATGTTTTTGCATTTCTTAAAGTTTTTGCGATTTTCAATCAAAACTATGGCTGCCTTAAAAATGTCAATTTTTCTTGCAATTTTTTTTCAAACTTTATTTATTTATTTGATTTGATTAGTAAATGTTGCTGTTGCAAACACTCATAATTTAATATATATATTTCGGTGACTTTTGACTGTTATTGGAGACTTTAACATATTAGTTCTAATTTTCGATCGCTTGATATTGGCAGCACTGGGCTATTTCATATAATTACTGTTATAGATCTAACGGACCAACTGATTATCACCTGATAATAAGTAATCTGTCAAACTCCACATGAGAAAAACAAAACTTTGTACTCTATTTGTTAAACTCACACATTTTTCCCAGGATTTATAAACAGCTTACGCGTCATATCTACCACTCACTCTCATTTTAAGACTCTCAAAACAGTTTCATGTGGTTTTCCCCATTATTAGGATTGCCGGTTTTGAAATACTTTTGGATTAATTGAAGCTAATCGAAAATTCTCAAAGTTCACGTTGATGGATTATCTTTTGAAATATTTTGTACTCACACACACATCCATACAAATTTAACTTATTTTATATTTTATTTAATTTTAGGCTGCTGTTTTGGCCGTCTCCTTGGTAGTGGTAGTGATTTTAGGCTGCTTTTACAGTGGGTCTGCTGTTGAAATATTTCAAAATGCTGCTGATAGAGGTCGTTTGGAATTTTTCAAGTAAATATTTTCTTTAATTTTGTTTGTAAAAAAATCACAAATTAATTCATATTTCTTTTTAAAAAAATTTAAAGTTTAAATTTCGATCCCACTACACGTCATACTGTATGGTCGGTGGTTATTGGTGGCTTCTTTTATTGGACCTCTTTGTTTTGTACGAATCAAGCGTCCGTTCAAAAATGTATGTCTTTGAAATCTCTAAGATTGGCTAAACTTGCTTTAGGTTTTGCCATATTGGGCTTGGTAGTAGTTTTCCTACTCAATTTCTATACTGGTTTGATGGTCTTCAATCATTACGCCGATTGTGATCCCTTAACAGCTGGACGTATAACGGCCAGCGATCAATTGTTGCCCTTTTACATAATAAGTACTTATGAGTATATTCACACTATTGCTGGGATATTTGTAGCTGGCATATTTGCGGCCAGTTTAGGGTAAGTTTATTTCGACGCAGATAATATTTTACATATAAAATTATTGGTTGATTTTATTAGGACGGTAGCCTCTGCTCTGAACTCTTTGTCGGCTGTTACATGTGAGGACTTATTGGTTAATGGCATGAATATTAAAATTACTCCCGATAAGGGGGCTCTCTATGTGAAGTGGATGTCATTGGGCTTTGGCATTTTATCTTTTGCTTTAGTATTCATAGTCGAACGCTTGGGAGGCGTGTTACAGGCTACACTTACCTTGAATGGATTAATTGGTGGTGTGACTTTGGGTTTATTTGTTTTGGGCTTACTTTTCAAAAGTGCCAATACAGCTGGAGCCTTTTATGGTGGCATCATCTCCTTGACCTTAGTCATCTTTATAGGTGTCGTTGCTCAAATAGCAAATGTGGATCCAGTGCAGTTACCAGTTTCTGCGGAAAAATGTGATTGTATGGTTAATTCTACTCAAACGTTGGGTGCTATTTTAATTGAAACTTTGCCCAAAGAGGAATTAACAGGATTTACGTAAGTTTTTCTATGATCAAAAACATGTACAACTCGTGTCTTAATTTTCATTTTATTTATTTAATTATTACAGTTCTTGGCCTATTTTCAAACTTAGTTATATGTGGTATTCTATGATTGGTTGTTTGCTTACTTTGTTCTTTGGCCTTATAATATCGCTGATTATAAATAATGTACAAAAACGACGTGTATTAAAGATTACTTCTGTTCAAAACTCGAATATTTTCCACCTGCAGACCGAATCAAAAATAAAAAATAACGACACAATTACGACGGAAGTTTCAACAATTTCGGCTGACTTAAAGCCCAACGAACAAGGTTGTCATTTCAATCATGCCATACGTTTAGATGATGAATGAAGTTAATTGTAACGCTGATACCAACTAAAATAAGAAGCTATTGGCTTTAAGTGGTTATAAGTTTATCTTCGGAAGATTTCTAAAAGGCATGATATATATATTTTTTTAAATTTGTTTTAAAATTACAATAACGAAAAAACGAAACGAAAAGGAAAATTTAAAACTCATGGTACAATTCGTATGACAATTTGAGATGTTTTTATACAAAGTACAATACGCACCCACCGAAGAAGATTATGATATTAATGTTATCGTTCCAAAGTTTACACACAGCTACAGATGTTTAGATTCCATTAACATTTAAGTACGATTTTTATACAATACAAACTCGATATGTACAAATTACCTCTTAGGACTTAGTCACGTCACATAAAAACTTAGTAACTACACCAAATCATATATTTTGTGAGCTGATTATTTATTTGCAGCAACACACGAATAATAATATTATTAAGAAATATTTTTTTTTTTGTTTTTGAACAAATTTTATTCAACTCTAA
This sequence comes from Lypha dubia, assembly GCA_947311025.1. Lineage (NCBI taxonomy): Eukaryota > Metazoa > Arthropoda > Insecta > Diptera > Tachinidae > Lypha > Lypha dubia. The sequence goes on along the minus strand of OX371263.1, from coordinate 79,446,624 downwards.
TTTTAAGAGAAAATGCATTACAAATATAAGAAAAAAAAAACAATATATGAAAGTCTGACTGTAATAATCAATTGTATGCTACAAGATAATCAAAAATTTCAGCTAAATTCCTTAGGTGGAAGAAATTTTTATTGATTTATTAAATGATTATGAAACGGATTTGGTATGGATATCCATTTAATAAATCCGTAATAATCCCATTATATATTTTATAAATAAAATTAATTTAACAATTTATTTTTGTGGCTCAGCTGATTATTACAATGAGACACATCCCATTACAAATATTGGCTACATATGTATGCATAAAAAAAATTAACGAAATAAAAATATTGAATAAAAATTGTTTACATCTTTTATTACTAAACCAGGAGGATGACTGTAGGTCTGTTGAGACAAACTTTAAATTTACTTTAGTTGGATTCCTGCGAAAATCAATGTGAGCCCAGTGCAGAGTAAAACCACTGTTTTGTTTGTTCAAATAACTTTTTTCGAATTTTAATTTTAAAACTATTTTTCAAGCAATCTAATCAGTAATTAACTATAAAATATTACGTGCTTCACTGAGCCTCTCATTACATTCAAAGCTTCTTATTCGTATCTAGTGTAAAACACGCAAACATTCATTCAGCTCAGGGTTCCCAGGTTTCTTTGGAGTCACATCCCCAATTTGAAAATTTTCATCCCCGAAAGTCCCCAAAAAGCAATTTATACTATCCCCAAAAATCCCCACTAAAAATAATACTACTTTAATTTCAATTCACTTAAGTATTAACTTATGAATACTTTATTTGCACTGAAGTTCATTTCTAAGTATATATTTGTATATGTGTTCTAACAAATTAGTTAGGTTGACTGATAAAATCAAAAAGTTCGGAGTCCAAATCTTCTTTACCGCTGTCTGAAGAAATTTTTTGGTACATGCTTTTAGAATTAAACAATTTGACCATTTCTGGAGATGGGTCAAAAGTTTCACAACAAATTCCATTATTTTTAAAATGTATATTAATTCTCAACAGAGATTCGAGCAACTCGTACTGCATTTTGTTTCTAATTTTTGTTTTTACCGTGTTCATTGTCGAAAAACTCCTTCAACGCAAGCGTTGCTCGTTAATACGCAAAGTAAATTTAATACCAACTCTGCCAGGTCTTTAAACGGCCGTGATCCAGCGGCATCTTGATATGAATAAACTTCTGTCCAAAACATAGTTAAGTTTGTTATTTGTATATCAAATAAATCATTCCATTTTATAAATGGCATTTTTTTCCACTGTGACTCAAATATATCTCTTGGAAAATTTTCATTTGACGGTGGATGTAGCATTTTTATGACTGAACTAAATTTGTGTTGTCCTAATAGGTTGCAACACATGTTTGGAGAAAATTGCTTATATGTTTTGAAAATTTTGAGATTTGATGGCAAATGTTTTAGCATTTGTTTCAATAAAGTTTTTAGGTATAAAAAAACAAGTCCTCTTTACTTTTAATAACAAAGTTTTTTTACCACACTAAAAATACTTATGTACTCAATAAAGAACAATTAGAATATGTTGCATATGTTGCAAAGCATATAAATCATCCTCAATGAATTCCCCAATCCCCAACCCATATTTTTCATCCCCATTTTGAAAAAAATCCCCGATTTGGGGATAAATCCCCTAATCTGACAACACTGGGTATAAAAAACAAGTCCTCTTTAATTTAATAACAGCGTCGAATCTACAGACTTATAAGTCGGAGACTTTTCTTATTAAAATGTACAAACGAAAATATTAGAGACTCGTTGTTCAGGGTTTATTTTCTTGTACACATACGGCTGCTAGATGTTGCTTCTTACCTTTTGCCCATTCTTCACGTTTCCAGAGGATATTGTGTTGTTTTTGCTGGTGTCAAGATTTTTTTTCATTTTTAACGCAAAAAGAATTAATTTGAATTATGTATGTTAGTTTCTTCTTTTATATGAAGCATTCACATGAAATAATTCCCATGACTTGCCAACAGCAAATGTTAAAGACCTATAAATTGTTACCATTTTCCGGAAGACTTACCACCGATAATTTTTATATTAAACAAAGTTTTAGATACCACACTAAAAACACTTATGTACTAAAAAAAGAACAATTAGAATATGTTGGTATTAAAATAATAGTCCAAAAAATAAACCAAATTAGATAAACAAAATAAAAATCCCCGAAAAATCTCATAAATTCCCCAAAGCATAAAAATTATCCTCAATGAATTCCCCAATCACCAAACCAAAATTTTCATCCCCATTTTGAAAAAAAAATCCTCGATTTGGGGATAAATCCCCTAATCTGACAACACTGATTCAGCTAATAAGACTTGCATCGTCTGAACGGCGTAAAAAAAAGTGATAGTTTTGCAATAAGATTCGCAACGTGTAAACACAGATTAAAAATTAAAACGCATTGCAGAAAGTATTTCATACACTTCCATGATCGCATTCAGAGTTCCGTTTCCGTTTTATATCTGTAAAGAGCTCTATCAACAAGCAAAATAATTAAATACCGTTTTTTCTTACTATTCAACAAAGCGAAATGGTTAATTTATCAATCTTAACTCACCACCATGCTACGGCAAGAAACTGTTTAGCAAAGACAACAATCAGAACATAATTTTATAGCATAACGTCTGGGTATTCTTCTAAGATTATTATGAGATGCCAGGCATTTAATAAATGGCTAATCGCCAATACTGCTTCCATGCAAATTTATTGCGATATCGATATCAGATATAATTCTTTGATAATTTGAGATCATCATGCTAAATAATTAAGACTTTAAGTGTTTTATTAAAATTCCCACAAATACGCTTCGTCAATAGTGTAGTCTGCAGGACTATAGGGCTGAAATTCTTTTTCCAACTTAGTTCTCGAACGACCGCTATGCTCCGAAAATATTTTTAACAAATTAAAACAAACCTTTTATTAAAGAATTTTAATTTTGAATTTAAATTCGAATTTTTTTAATTAATTTTATTAATTTATATGTGATTAACTGCCTGTTTTCTCTAAATTTAAAAGAAAATTTTACTTTAACATTAATCGGAAGTGAAAGTGACAGCAAATGTTCAATATTCTATTGTAGTGTTCAATACAAATGCTGCCACGAAATTTAATTTTAAAGTTAAAGAAACAAATAGCAAATGTTATTAGTTACTAAATAAATACACTTGTTTTTAATTAAATAAATTCAACTTAATTCTAATATTGAAATATGTACAATTTTTTTGAAATGGATCTCCTTAAGGTGGTCACGTTACACTGATTTCTTCATCGCTATCAGAATTTGATTCCTCATACTCGTCGTAGTACATTTTCATAAAATCAGGATTTTGAAATTTTCGATTATGTTGTTGTTGTTGTTGTTGTTGTTGACCGTTAAGCGGATGCTGTAGAGCTGCTGCTTGTTGTTGCTGCTGCTGAGCCATAGCTGCTTGATGTTGTTGCTGCTGCAAGTGATGCTGCATAGCATTGGTAATGAAAATATTATTAGCCGAATGTGCTGGATGTAAAGACATGGAATGTAAGGCATCCGGCGTAGCCATACCCCCCGCACTGATATTCAACATGGTTATTCGTCTTTGTTTCGCTTCATTTAAGGTTGTTTCCAATTTAAATTTCAAATCAGCTGCCACCAAATGTTTATGCATCTCAGCATTGATTTTCGCCTGAAACTCGGCACTAGTCATGGGCATTATAGTACCTGCACAACTGCTATTGTTGTTGTTGGGCGGTGATGAAGCCGTTGATGAAGTTGGTGATTGATCATGTTGTGTTGGAAGTTTCGCTACTGTAAGCAGAGGTGGAGGTGAAGAGATTTGCTTTTGCTGTGAACTGCTAAACGATGATCCAATACTGGTAACTGGTTGTGGTATGTGATGCATAATTGGTGGCGATTGCAGCGAATTTGGAGTTTTAGGTGATATCATTGGTTTGGGAGTGCTGCTAGCAGAATTGTTTAAGTCTTCTTTGGAATTGGGTGAATTAGGAGGAGACACACTGCAACGTTGTGGTGACATGGCCATTGGTGACAAGGGTGTTAAGGGACGATCTCCTTTGGCATCAGATAAATCCGGATTGGGATTGTTTTTATTGGGCAACGTTTGATCTCTTGAGCCGCCACTAGCTAAGAGTTCACGTTCCTTAGAATTGCGCCATTTCATGCGACGATTTTGAAACCATATTTTAACCTGCAATAAAATAAAAAAAAAAAATAAAATATAAGAAAAAAATTTGACTGTATGAAATGCTAGAACTCAAGAGATATTTAAATAAACCATTGTTATTTTGATTTCATTTATTTTAAATATCTATTTGCCATCCTTTCATCTACAAAACTTTATCATGCCAGCTTAAAACATTTTTACCAGACATCCTTTAATAGATGCAAATCTTTCCTTGAACATCAACAAAAAATACTTGTACTTTCTATAAACAACTATTTCTTGCGTTTGTATGTGTTCAAGTAAACATACATACATACATACATACATGCATGCATATTTCAGAGTAATTTGAAACAAATTGATTACAAAACAGATACAAATTATTATTTGATACCATCGCTACTACAAAAACAGTCTTGTACACACAAAAACTCACACAAACATTTTAAAATTCATTTAGTGTTTCCGTACAATAAGGACTCCCAAAGAGTCACAGGACATTTAGACGCCCAGTATAATGTTGACTTGTTTGATTGTTTGTTTGCTTGCGGTAGTGTTGATGGTGGTGGTGGCAGGAAGTTTGAAAAGTATATGTGACTGACAGATACGAGTAAAGGCGGTAACTTTTAGTAGAAACTGTTTTTGAATTATTATATTCTCAATATATTGGGTGTGGGTGTGCATTTATTTCCAAAAAAATAAAAAATAGAGAATGGTGGGTCACAATGCTGAGACTTTCATTCGAAGTTTTTCGGTAAAATTTCACTTTATGCAGGCGAACACTATTTTGTCTTATTCAAATTTATGTACACATATGAATGTGTGTATGTATGTATGTATGTGATTGCGAACAGGAGAAATTATTTATTAGAAAACAGCAGGCATTTTATCGCTTAAAATCGATGAGAAAAATGTAGCTTATAGAGTTTTTTTTTTTTGATATTGTGCATTTTTTACCATTTAAGTCTGATTAAGTTTGAAGAAAATAAGCTGCAGTTAAATTTTTTGCTGCTTGACAATAACAGACTTAAATCAAATTTTGCAAAATTGATATACAGTGAAAAAGCTTTAATCACATTTTCAAATTTGTTCATGGTGATCATGTGGATCAGTATTCACTTATAGAAAATAATTCAAAATCAGATAGTCGAAATTGTATAAAAAATATGGGAAATAATTACTACTACACTTTGGTCTATCTAGTCTGCCATTTTGGAGTATATTAAAGCTCTTTTTGATGATTCCACTGCTTTCTTTGATTTGAGGGTCACTCACTAACAAACTGTCATATTATTAAAATCTATCTAACATAAACATAAAGTATGTATTTTATGTTGGGATTCACTGAATCAAAAAAGAGAATGCGAAAACTAAAAAAAAAATTTATAGTTGATTTAAAAATAAATGTGTTCACTTTTTTTAAGCTTCCACGAAATTGATTAAAACGTTTTTTTTCGGAAAATAATCATTATTGATTTTTTAAGAATCGTCATAACAGAATCAGTATTAAGCCGAAGATTACACAAAACTATCTTAAATGAAAATCTTGATGAATCCAGATAATAATTGAAGATATAAAGACGCATGACAACGTCGTTGTCTTTCTCCGTACTCAGGAAAAACGAAAACTTAGCGAGATCGTCATCCATCCAGGTCACTGACATCCATATTTTCAAACAAAAAGTCATCGATCATGGTGCGTTAACGAAATCCATTGACGGTAACTGAAGAAATAAGATATAATGCTGCCAACAACATGTAAATTGTACCAAACGCTGCATTTTTCTAGATGTAATAGAGTCGGTGCTACTCCTTCTTCCGAAATTTTTTTATTTTTTAATTAAAATTTATTTTTTGTGTTTTATTTTTACCATTTAAAATTCTATCGGGCTTGAATAACACCTACATATTTCTTATTGCAATTCAAATTTCAATTGACCTTTAGGCCACTTTTTCTCAAAAAAAAAAAAAAAAACGTTAACAGGAAGTCACACAAAAAAGTGTCGAAATAGCGGAAATAAAATAAAATTTTGCTAACTTCGTTTATAAAAAATGAAACAAATACAACAATTTAAAAAGATTTAAATATATGTATTTAAAATGGTGGAACAAAATCATTCGATTAAGTTCACAGATTTTATTTATAATTCGATTAACAAGTGATTTAAAACAATTGAACACAAAACTCTCATGAATTCACATTAAACAAATCCCATTTAAGTTTGGATACTTAAAGAACAAGAAAAATAACAACAATCATAAAACAGTGAAGAAGAAGAAGAAAAAAAAACAATAGCAACAACAGTTTCAATAGAAAATAAAACAAGTCTAATAATGTACAATAAAATTACACTAAATTGCACGCTTTATAATTAATTTCCATCAAAAACAGACATCATCAGGCAACAACATCATGCTACCAAGCAACCCACAACTTTCAACTTAAATTGCTTGCAACAGCAGAAAATAAATTCGAGCAAAGACCAGGGGAAAGAAACATAACAACGACACACGCACATGCAAACAAACTCACACATTTTATACACTTTAACAAGGACAGACGGCAAACGAGTAAATGAAAAAGTAAAACCCATAATCATTAATCTTATCGCCGCCTTGGCTTATTATTTCCATTTACAAATTGTCGTTAGCAAACGGCACAAAATTGAATAAAAATCGAATCAAAGCGTTTGTAAATGAAAGTTGGTCTATGTTCTAATATGGTAGGAGGGATGGCAACACACCATTCCAAAGCAACAATAAAAAAAAGCTTTAAAGTAAGTGTTTGTTTGCTTGGCTTAACTTAAGTGCTAGAAAATGAAGAATATGCGTGCGTGTTTGTAAGTTCCAATGCCTGTGGTTTAACGGATTCTGGGAGAAATCTCAATTCTCAATGACCGGAAGCAACAACAAGAACAATAACAACAATAAACAGGAAAAGGATAGGGATAAGAAAGAAAATACCACAACAACAAAAACAATATTAAGGATAAAATCCCTAAGGCAAACAATACGAACGACACGTGTGATTATTCAAAGGGAAATCGGTGAAATATTTGCAAGATTTTACCAGTTAATACAATTTTATGGTTTATTGCTTTTTAATACATATTTAGTTGTTGTTCTTGTTGTGTTGCCTTTCATTTATGATTATTTTCATAAACTTATTTTATTGTAACCAACCATTTTAATGAAAAGGAGACTAATGACAATATTGTAATTATAAGAAGTTAATTATGTTTTATAAATTCAAATAAAATAAAATAAAATTAACCATGACCTTTTATCATATCTGATGCAATTATTTTGTATAAAGATATCAGTTAAAAAGATGTAGCTCTCAATTGTAGTTAAAAATAAAATTTTTAAAATATCACAAATGTTTTTAATCAAAGTATGCTTAAGCGCCACGATATTTTTGTATACAAATATAGTTGTATTCAATCAACAATATTATATTTGTAAGTGATTGGTTTTTTGTAAAGTAAATACTGTTGGCAGTATGTATAATAAAAACCAGTATGTAATATAAAAAAAAAATTAACATAAGTGACGAAATTAAAGCTTAGCGAGTTTTCTTTTACAATTTGACATTGAATATCACTGTAGATTGTAATCGGGACTCATGACTATATTCTACGATGATTTCTAATTGCACAGCATGTGGAAAAACTCAAAAAGATCCAGTTCAATTTCGTCACTTAAGCTAACTTCATGCCAAGTTTTCATTATACATTACGCCGTTTGTATGTATTTCTTGACTATGGTTACTTCAACCATGTATTTTCATTGCATGTGCTTATTAAGATCGAAAAGAACATTTTGTTATTATGAAATTAAACACTTGAGATGTTCCAAATTAGGGCATAAACAATTATAAAAACTACAACTTTAAGCAAACGTAATAATTAAAGAGAATATCAAGACGAAAGAAAACGCAAAAAAATAAGAAAAACAAAAATATTAAAAAGCTTTATTTTTTATTGCATTTTATAAGTATACTTAATCCGCTTTTTCGATAAACTTTTTTGGTCACCTTCAGAGAAGTACATACATACATTGTTTTTAATCTAAATCTGTCAATGTATCTTTAGATATTGTACTTGTAATATGTCTCATCTTCAAGTGCAGTAAGTAATGATGAATTGATAGATTTGAATAAAACTATTTTAAATAATGAAATTAAACAAAAAAAAAAAATTTACTAAACTTGAAAATTGCCAAAACATACGAAAACAAAAAATAAATCGCCGAAAGTACAACAACTTGACTGAATTAAATACAAAAAAAAAAAAATTCACCACAACTGATATAAATCGACAACATACGAAATGTCACATAATAATAATGAGGGTGGTGTTGGCTGAAGTGGTTAGCGCGTTGACTACTAAGCAGGGTTCAAACCCTGGTCAGAGCAAGTCAATCAACATCATTAATTTATGTAATGTACATTAGATATTGTATTAATTGTTGTCGGACTATTTAAGTGATGAACGCACTAAAAACTGTTCTGACAGCGATTGATGCTTTTCCAAGCTACTGTACACAACATCGCCCTCCTTCGTCGGTTAGCAGAAACATCGGCGAAGTAAAACAATTAATAAAATGCCTGCTAATACAGCTTAACAAAGTTAATGCATCTACTTACTTAACACCGGAGGCGCCTCAACACTGCCTTAAAAATTAACATAACGCGCAAAGCAGAGTTGTGAAAGAGTTAATTAAGTCTTCTAAATTTTCAACACCTTTCTTCTCTACCCTATCCCTCTCCCTGAGTTCCGGCACAGTGCACTGCATACGTAGGGGTCATCCCCTGAGTGCTGGTCCTAATTAAAAAAAAAAAAACTTAGAAAGTAAGACGAAAACGAAAAAATACCCAAAAAATAACTAAAATTAAAAAAACACAAAATCGAAATCGGAAAAAGTAACCAAAACGAAAGATGTAGATTTAAACATTTTATATTCTTCCTCTTCGAATGCGAGTCCACGCCGTGATTTGCTAAACCAATCTTTAGCCAAAATTATAAAAATTTATATGCCACTGGTATGGTATGTAAATTTTGAATGTTATGACAGATTTATAACTTTTTAATAAAACATAATTTTAAACGATATCACGCGTTTTTCCGTACTGCTCCCACTGATTCCAATAAATGCTTACGCTCAAGCCAAACGTCTTATTAAAATGTTATAAATAAATCATCGTCATAACAATAATCAAAGTGCAAGAAAAATGCGATTAAAAATATTACAGAATGTTACCAAAACACCAAATGTTACAAAAAAACCAAAAAAAAAAAAGAGCAAAAGAAACAACAATAATAATAACAATAATGAAAAGTAAAAGTGAAAGCAACAATAATAAATGATACAACGAAGAATATGAATTTCTTTTTGTTGGCGGCGACTATGCTTAAGTACTAACAACACCAACAACAACAACACGAAAGGTCTAATTAAAGCGTTCACAATAAAAACAATTAAATTATTATAAGTTACTTCTCTGGTAACATATTTAACTGACATATTATTGCCCTAAACGTTTTAGATGTCGAACAACCAACCCCCCCCCCATATTTTAAAAAGGCTCGTTCGCTCACCCTTAATATTTGAGACGAAATGAAATTTACAAATTGCTTAAGCAAATACTTTTGGGAGTTGTAATGTTTAGTAACTAACTTTTTGACTTTAGTGTGTGCGGGCGCTTGTGTGAATCTTTCAAAAGGATGAATAATATTTAGAAAATACTGAAAAAAATTAAATAGCAAGTTAAATATTTGCAACGCTTTGTAACATATGTTTCACTAATGAGTCTCTAAATACACTGAGATTTTATTTATGTTTGTATCTCATTCGCTTTAAGGGTGGCTAGCTAACTGACTGACTGGCTGGCTGGCTGGCTAAATAACTCTGTTCGATATGTTACTTTTACAGGGGCTGAATGGGTAAAGTGTGCTTAAAGATGTGTTTAATGTTATTCGATATTATGGATAATAGAAAATTAAATAGTGTCTGGAGAATAGTGCGTTTATATGCATTCAAGTGATGTATGTGTGTGTTAGTGTGTGTGTGTGGTCGACTTTGTGTCCTTTTTACAAAATACAAAAAATTAAAGAGTGCTAAGTGATGCCTCAAACAGTATGTTTAAGATACAATTTCATGAAATTTTATAGTTAAAGTGTAAATATTTAAGAAATTTGCTAAATAGTTTTGATTTTAGTTATGCATATATTTTTGTTTTTATGCTGGTTAATACACGAAATAGACTATAAGAGTGTGTAAATGAATTAATCAGAGTTATTTGTTGTAATTTCTGAGTGCTGAAACTCAAAATTAGTTTGTATATAAAACAATTTTTTTCAAGGTTTACAATTCACTTGGTGGTAGACTTAATGCCAACTAGTTCATTACCTCCTTTTATACACAAGCCAATGATTAAAACTAGGGATGCAACCGATACCGATACCGATATATCGGCGATACTTCTGGTTTTCCGATATATCGATATCGGCGATATTTTAATGTCGATACGCCGATACTTATTATATTTTTCTTTAGAGTTTTTTGAACAAAATATTCAATTTTCAACTCTTTTTTTTGCATGACAACTATGAGAAATAACATATTAAAAGCAGAAAATAAAATCAAAACAGAATACATAATGAAATTGTTTCTTCTATTTTGCTTTGCACCATAGTAATGAAATGTTCTCTCAATGCTAAATCTTGTATGTGTTTGTATGTTTTAAGATATTTTTCAAGGCGCATTAATACAAGTGGTGGTAATTCTACAACAATTACAAAGTAAAATAACAACTGTCTTCTCAGCCCCTATGTCCTAATCTATTATTTATCTACAATTCTTGACCCTCGATACAAAGCTCGAATATTTCAAAGACTATCGACTTCAATCCTATCGAAAAAACGTCTTATTGAGCTGCTTAACATGACTCTACATTCCGAAAGTGTTGAAGACACAGTCCTCCCTACACCTCGCAAAAGTTCTGATAAGTCTACGAGAAGTACTCGCCTTTCGAGCGCATGAGAAAAAATTATTAGAGAATCCGAGGAGAATGAGCCTCTATCCATCCTAAGCTGTGGTTCTGCTAACGAAGAAGTCGAGAGATACCTTAGATCTCCTAATATTCCTAGGGACGCAGACCCTCTCGTTTACTGGCGCAATGACATATCCTACCCAACTTAAAGAAAATGGCGCAGAAATACTTAAGTTTTCAAATGAGTTCTGTCGCATCTGAGAGACTATTTTCCACTGCAGGTCTGCTTCAAACGGATTTGAGAAATCGTGTATCTCCGCAAAATTTGAGAAAACTTTGTTTTTTAAACAAAAATCTTATTACTATCAATTTTAAATATTAATCTTTTGCAATGTTGTTTTTATAATTTTAATTTAATTTTAACACGATCTCAAATTCAATTCGTTGTCTTTTAAATCTTATTAATATAAATTTTAAATCTTGAGCCAATCTAAACTGAAAGCCAACGTTTATTTTGTAAAATCATATATAATGCAGACGTTTTGTTGTTTGAAAATTTGAATCTTAGAAACTGAAATGTATTGACAATTTTGATGATTTGAATGGCTCATTAATAAACACTGTTATTTTGTATAATAGAAGAATTACTCTACTTGAGTTTTGTTAATTTTTTCTTGAGCTCAATTTCAATATGCGTATCGGTATCGGAATCGGTATCGGCGATATTTATTTTTGAGTATCGGTATCGGTATCGGATGGCCGAAATGGCGTATCGTTACATCCCTAATTAAAACCATGACATTTAAATGGGTGTGATCATTGGTTTGGTTTTAAACTATTCTCCTGAAGGAGTTGGGCTCAAGTCTTGCGATAACACTAACCTGTGGTCCAACCCGCATGTTTTAAATATCTTTAGATTTGCGTCGGACACGTTCAGCTTTTTGATCAACTCCTTATAATTTAAAACGGTTTGATAATATGCGCTATGATGATATGTGAAACACGTAACGATTGCCACGACAAAATCGTAAATTGAAATCTTTTCGGATAATTCAGTTGTTTAAAGTTTTATTCCTTCACAGTTCTTTGTTTGTCAACCAAATATAAGTTCTGATTTAAAAATCCTCAAAAGAAATCGTGGTAATTTAAACAATTTAAACTGTAATCAAAAAAATAAACAAGTTAAAAAAATCAAAATAAATCCCATTAAGATTCAGTCGAGCAAATAACCATGTTGTTTATATTGTGCTGCTTCCTGGTGTATCCAGTTTTTTTTGTGTGTCTTTTATAACCTCGAAATGAATTCGAATGTGAAACGTTTTTCTTTTGTTGTGATCCGCAAGTGATTGTATTGGATTATTTTTATTCATTTAATTCTTTAAGCAAATCAAAAGCAGATAAAAGTATGGTTTTGACATAAACACTTTTGGTGGGTGGATATAAAATACTTTGCGCACATACATACTAATGCACAGAACAAATGTACGAGCTGTAACACATACATACATATAAATAAATAAGCAAATAAAATCACAAATACATAAAAAAATCCACTTCTTTTTTTTTTAAGAGGCACAAATAAATATTTGTATATTGGAATTCTCAAAAGCAGAGTGCAGAGCGGGGAGAGATTTTGAATGCTTCATTTCAGTTGTCCCTTCTCTGTGGCATCATGACACGTTTTGTGACGCGTGTTTCAATTTAGCATTTGCCAATGCTGAAGTCGCATTCAAAGTTTATTTTTAAAATAAATATTTAAGTTGCGTTTAAATATTCAAATAAACCACCCATTAAGTTTATTGCCTTGAGTTTTATTTTCTTTTCTCCCGCATTTTGCTTTACGCTTTTTTTTTCAAATCGATTTCCGTTGCGCTACGATTGTGCCTTAAGTGGTTTTAATGCGAAAATATTCGTGCAATTGTCATGTACTTAAATTAATTCCTTATCATTTTTTAATCGCATCTTCAAGGATTTTTATTTGCGGGTAAACTTTAAAACGTTTCTACTCTGTTTGTGATTGAAGAAAGGGAAATTGGAAAATAAAAACTTCAAATTGATATTAGAGGAAATTTTGCGATGTTTCGTAAATTAAATTTAAGTTTTACATTAAAGAATGATAAAAATTTGCTCAGTGTTTGTATGTGTGTGTGTACATATTTCAATAAAACAAACATCGGCAAAGCACCTTATTATTATGTTTTTCTCTACACTTTTTATGACAGACTCTATCAAGCTCAATATATAGAAGTCTGTATTCAAAATCTATCTTAATTAATATGGTAAGACAATTTTTTGTTATCGACTTTCTGCACACATTATACAGCCGATTTTAACAATAGGTATACCAAATTTCAAATATTTCTTTATACATGTGAACGATATATATTTTTTTTGCCAAAATCAGTTTGGTACTTCGTGAGCTCTTACAGTTTACACTCGCTACTAATACATGCACAAGCATTAGTAATGCATGTAACAAACAAATAAAATATGTATTGTATATGTTATTTTGGTCAATTAGTTTTGGAACGAAAGTAACAACAATAAGAAATTATTTTCTAGAATACGAACAAATGTGTCGTCCGTTGACTGTTTTAGTTATTATACATTTGCTTCATATTTCGCATGGAGCAAACTCCTGGAAATGTCAAAATCACATGCATACATTTGTAAATATATAAATATCTTGTGTTATTAATATCATTATAATAAATAAGTTTAAATAAATAATTAATAATTAATAATTTTGTACTTCTAGCAGGATTTCTCAGGAATGGGCACTTCACTCCTGCCGAGTGCCCGCAAGCGGAAACAACTATACATAGCGAGGTAGCTGTTCGGCACTTAAATATGAGAAAATTATTGAGTCCATTTAAGTTCCAGTTGGTAGAAAATTGTTTTTTGGGTATTCTAACATTTTTGAAGTTCAATAAGAGAGATCAAAACGCAATGAAAAAGATCTCCAAATATCTGTAGGTGTTTTCGGCGTTTTCACACAATTACTAATGATCCAAATATATAGACGGTCGTTCATTTCTTAACAAATTCTTGAATGATCTTCACTTCACTTTTAGAACTGATTAGGTGTAAAACTACACAACTTGAAAATTACATTTATATAAATTTTTATTGCTATTATTGTATTTGTGGAAAATACTTTAGAATTAACTTTTTATTACTGGTTTATTTCCACTCTGAAGCGTTCTCCTTTTAATAAAAAAAATTTAATTAATCATTTGCGTTACTTTATATAGAAAAATTAAAAACACATCAGACACTTTAATTATTTGTGAAATAATGAATAGAGAAATTGTTATTAGTTGTTTACAATCATTTTATTAATGCGCATACCCACACACATACATATGTACATGTAAAGAAACATATTAAACTCGTATATTAAATACGTACCAAGTTATTCAAAATTGCAGTACTTTAAACAATGACATAAATACTTAATTATTATTTAAGTAATTATAATTAAGTTGTTGTTTGTTTGAAATAGATTTAGAAAATTTTAAATAGTCTAAAGCTAATATTTGAGATTTATTTGACGTCAACAAGTTCATTTGGAAATTATACGAGCAAATGTGAATTAAGAATTATTTTTGGTGGCACGAAATAAGCCCCAAATCAAAAGCCCAAACAAAAAATTTTAAATTTTTTTGGGGCTTATTTCATTTTTGTGAGGCTTATTTCATTTTTTAAAAATTTGGGGCATATTTCATAAAATTTTTTGGGGCTTATTTCATTTTATTTGGGGCTTATTTCATATCCGTAAAATAGATCTAAACACATTTTGAGGAAAATTGCATGTTATTTTCAAGTTTCAACTGTGTTATAATAAAGTCCTTGTGCCCGGCCGTAGGCCGGTTATGCAGAAAATACTTTGAACGCGAAGCCTGTGTTCGATATACCATAGAGGATAAAACCCTTGCGTCAGGCCGTAGGCCGGGTATGCAGAGAATACTTTGAATGCGAAGCCGTTGTTGGATATACCATAGAGGATAAAGTCCTTACGCCCGGCCGTAGGCCAGTTATGCAGAGAGTACTTTGAATGCGAAGCCTGTGTTCGATATACCATACAGGATAAAATTTCATTAAATGAAAAATTTGGGGCTAATTTCAGTTTTTTATTTGGGGTTAATTTCATATTTTTTGGGTCTTATTTCGTAAATTTTGTTTGGGGCTTATTTCATTTTTGTTGGGTCTTATTTCATAAAATTTTTTGGGGCTTATTTCATTTTTCGATTTGGAGCTTATTTCATTGGGGCTTATTTCGTGGTGCCTTATTTTTTTTATAGAATTAGAATTTTATTTTTATTAATAAATAAATATTGCGGTATGTAAATTTTAACAAAGAAATACTTCTATGGATAATGTTTTCACGTTTAGTGCTTAGCGCTCTAAATAGTGATTGTGACCCATTGTGAAACCTGAAAATCTTTGTAAGATTTCTTAAAAGTTTTCATTTTATTTTTCATACTCTCGAAAAATTCATTTGTTTTTCTTTTTATATAATTTTTTTTAATTCCTTCAACTCTTGGTGCAAAATGTATCCGTCTCATCACAAGAATTTTGAATTGATGTTCAATTCTAAAGTGTTTCTGTTAAAAATGTCATTTAACGCGACAATAATGGTTGCAATAATACTTGAAATGATGGATTGCACCTGAATTGCACCGTTTGTCATTTTTCTGGCCAACAGAATACAAGAAACCATTAATGTGTGTGTGTGTATTTGGGTCTGTACATAGACTGAGAAATGAATGGAGGCCATTTGAACGTTGTAAGCCATACAAATGCATATTTATGGCCAACAATCATAAAATGACCACAATGCAGGGAAAAACAACTGTATGGATGCATAAAACTTTTCTCAGAATTTAATATTTAGTATACACAAACACATCCATACATATATGCATAGAAGAGACATGAATGAATCTGTCCGTTTGATGCATGTACATATGTTGTATGCACAATAATATTTATGAGCTTTTGTTGCATGCTGCTTGAAAGAATCAACAACGAAAAATTTCTCAAATAAAAATGTTGAATTCCCAGTTTTATTTATTTTTTGTTATTTTCATTTCGAAATAAAATGCATATACGAACATGCAATATGCTTGATGGCCAAATATCTCCAGCAGTTCGTTCTTTTGTAGTATTTTAATTTTTTGTTTGAAATTTTATTTGTATACCTTTTTTTTGAGTGTTATTGTAGTATGGCTAGTCACATGCTTGCAACTAAGAGCTGGAGAGTATTACGTGTGTGTCATTTTCCCCCTAACATCCTTTGATGCCGCCATACCCAACTCCTATGCCTTCAACTGCTCACCCAACAAAAGAAGATGAAGAAACAACTTCAATGACCATCAACACAAGTGTAAAATTTTACACTCCTGGTTGTTAATATACCTTCCGGCATGGACACCATCCATTCCATGCTGCCATATAAGAGTAGACAGCCGTTTACAAAAAAAATTCTTAAACAAAAAACTGTCTCCTGCTGTGGTCACATATGACCAAAAACGCCATCACTGATTTTTAGTATTTTTTTGACAGTTTATTTATACACATATTTTTTTAAATAAATTTTTGCTATTTTAATTTTAAGTTTTTTATTTTTAGCCAGTCCCATTCAAAAGAGAACACAGAGAATTTTATTTTATTCCTTTTGTTTTAGGTTTTAGAACTTTAACATCTATTTTTTTTCATATATTTCTTTGGTGCTGCATATCTATGTATGTATGTATGTTTGTATTTTGTTATCGTATTTTGATTCCCTTAAACAAAAAAAAAAAAACGAAATAAATGGTCAATCAAATAAATGCTTCTGACAAATGATAAATAATAGTTTTAATAGAAAAATATATATTTTTTTTGTGAACTCTCAATTGCTTTATAGTTTTATGATTATGTGGTATGTTGGTACATTTTTATTGAAGAGCTGCATGAAATAAATCGATTTTTTAACGTCTAGTAGAAGATAAAAAATATACTCGTATGTATGTACATATATGTGTATATACACATATATTTATATATCAAGTAATCGCCATATACGAGGGCGATTTAAAAGTTCTTTGACTTTTTACTTTTTCTGATCAGCAACTTTAGTTCAACACTGGTTCTGTTAAATATTTTCTATTATTATATGTGACGCGCAAAATAGAAAGGGACCTAAGGGTAAAAACCGGTTTTGTTCAGGAGAGCCATTTTAAAGATTTAAATACGTGTATCTTTGGTGTACCATCACTTTCATAAAACGCGCATATCTCTGGGAGGGAACACTTTTGGGGCATGGGATCGGTCTCATTCGATGCTCAGATGTGGACAACATCAAAAAAAAAAAAAAGTGTAAATTGATTTTTTACCTTAGGTTCCTTTCTCTATGCGCTGTCACATATTCAAACGAATAAACTCTTATTGGCAAACGGTATTTTTTTTGTAAGTCCAGTATTTAGGGGTCACCCCCAAAATGCATTGCCAATGGTAAAGAATACCCGTAATTAAATCCCATATTATAGAGATAAAAATATAGAATACAATTTACCAGGTCACCTAGAAATTTTATGAATTTCAACGATCAATAACTGATTCTCGTTTTAATCTCAATACTTCTAACATCCGAAATTTTTGGCTAGGAACTGACAAATTTTTGCTAAATTAAAAGATAAAAATTAAATACATAATGTATAGACTTTTTAGCAAAAGCAAAAATGGGGTTCCCTATGCACTTTCCATATAAATACTAAGAAAAACTAAAGTAAAAATTCTCCATAATATTGATGAGTGAGTGAGTGAGTTAACGAATATGCAGTTGAATACCTTCTGTGTTAACTGATATATCTGACAAAATTCTGGTTTTATGGCTTAAGTGAAAAATTTTACCTTGTTAAATGTGTTTAATTTTAAATGTTTATATGAAAACTTAAAAAAAAACAAACGAGAATTACAAAAATTACTTAAAAAAGATTGTCAATGGTTACAGCATGCATGTATTTATTTTAGTACTTTATAACTTTTATTTAATTTCAATTGTACGGATTAAAATATCCCTCACTGTTATTGATGTCATTTTAGTTGTTCTCATTGCCTACATGATCATGAACTAGTGTTGTCAACTCTAGAGAATGATTTTAATATGAAGATCCCCTTAAAATATGTATGAAAATGTATGAAAAACAAAAGCAAAAATAGTGATGCATTAAGCAATATTTTTTCATGACAATTCAAGTAAGTTTTAAGTTCTGTAGAGTTAAATTTTGCTATTATTCCCGTACATTAAAAGCATGTACATACATAAATTCATAAGTACGTACGTTCATGTTAATACATTGAAGAATGTGCTGCCTCATACAAATTATATTAATTTTTTCTATCGAATACATCTAACTAGAATGTTAATCATGATGACGATAGAATTAGTCACATATACCTTCATACATACAAATATATATGTATGTACAACATACATATGTACGAGTATACATACAATGTGTAATAAAACGAAATTTTTAACAGACGGCAATGAATTAAAAATTTGCGATTTCTCTAACGAATTAAAAGAAGTCAAAATGTAATCGATCACAACTTAATTAATGAAAAATATTCAGAGTCAAATTACATACACAAAACAATAATTTTGCAAACATCATTATCGTTTAAGGACAATGTAGATAAAAATCACTCCTAAACAGCAGTTGTAGCTTATAAACACATGTACGTACATATGCATGTGTATGTTTGTACATACACACATACATATGTATATCACTTCCTGATTGTTTATCATCACATGATGATTGCAAACACATTGACACGCATTCTTTATCTATGCACACATCCATATGTATGTGTGTGGCTTTATGAATGATTAAATACAATTGTCCTTGTGTTGTCATCCTCTATGATGTCACATGTTACGCCAAATTAGTGCACTTTTTTTATATTTTCCTTTAACAGTTATAATCTAAACCATATAGAGAACAAACAAAAAGTGTTACTAATTAGTTTTTGACAGCAATCGATCAAAATTATTTATAATATTTTTTCTCATATTCAGGGTATGATTTTCTTCCAGTCTTATTAACGAACATTTTTGACTAATGAAGTTATAATTTTGTGTAAAATTTCTAAACAATAGAATTAAAGATTGCTAACAGCTGATGTTTTTACAATAAAAGTTTAGACATGAACTAGTCGAATAAAATTCGAAAAATATCTGATGATCTTAAAAAATTAGTTATTAATTTTTCGATAATAAGATCAGATCGTTCTATGATACGCAGGAAAGTTGAGATACGAAATATCTATAATTGGGAAGATATTAATACAATTGGAAATATTACGGCTTCGTTTTTTAAGGGTGTCTCCAAGTCGAATGCATACAAGTTGGTCTTGAGAGCCCCTTTTCGCCGCTTATATATTTTATCTCCCTCAGATGTTAAAAGACATTTTTCAGTACATCCCATTTTTAATTTTTTTTTACATCCCAGGGAAGCATTTTTTTAAACAAATTGGTGCGAGACCACATTGTATGAATTCGCCTTGAATGGTTTTTTTAGACTGATCTTATTCTAGACTGAGACTTGCACAACATAATTCAACAGCTTTTACTATTAGAATTTTCATTAGAAGATTTTCAAGTACATAACTGAAATAATTGATAGAACAGTGACCTCAAGAATTTCAACTACATACATACTTAAACATATTTTGATAATATTTTGTATACCACTTTTCTACGTGAGTATGAGTTTACAGAAGACTTTTCCTTAATTACACACATTGATTTGAATAATTTAAATATTTAAACACAATAGCTGATGCAACCGGATCTTAAATCTTGTCCGAAGCATTTGTTTTTATAGAGTCTGATATAATGAATTTATTGTTTTTTTTTCCATAACCTCTTTTATATACATACAAAGTATCTGTGTGTGTCCTTATGTATGTTCTTATTTATATAAGTAAGATGTTAAAGGTAATGCATAATTTTTATATATAATTTTAAATCCAATTTATTTATGCATAATCTAATCTAATAAAATATGCAAAGTATGTTGGTATTTTGAATAAATACCAAGTAGAGAGAAAGAATGTGTGTGTGTATGTGTGAGTATTTAAAAGGAAAATGGTTTAAAACCGCATTAAATAAAATTTCACACACACAGACATAATTTTCCTTGCAATAAAAAGAAAAGTTAAACTTATACAGAGACTGCGCATTTACGTCTGGGGTGTTAACATTAAAAAAATTCTTCTTTTTTTTGGTAAATACTTTTAAATCTGTATAAGTATTTATGATGCCATGAGTTTTTAGTTCCATTTTGCCTTAATAATCTCAAGTTGGTAAAACCATATTCTTTCTAGAAGTTCTTTTGTTGTATGTGGTACACAACACAATGAGTGTATATCTTTAGCTTTTGTCCTCTCGAGAGTTGATTTTTTTTATGAGTGAGAACTTTAAATTTAGTTACCGTCGGTATTGTGTATGTATTTTTTTGTAGTTGTGCCTTACTCGTATCATTCCTATTTTGTGCTGCTTTTAGTCCTTCTTTTGTTTAAGCACAATGGGCGGAGTTGCTTTTTTTACCACTTTTTGTCTTTTTACAAAAGACTGTTTTGATACGAAGAGCGCCAGCATTTTACATAAAATATTGCAAATTACATATAAATTTTTTAAGGTTTTATAGTTTATTTCAAATTCTTTCTAAAGAATAACACTATATTTCACAGATCACAATTCTAATGGCATTAATATATCCTGAATTTTTCTAATGTACGAGTTTTTGTAAATTGTTGTTGGACTGTTTAAGTGATGAAGTCACTAAACTTTACCGGCTGCGATTAATACTGTTCTGGGCAATAATACATCTTGGCACCCTATTTCGACACTATAAAATCCAAAATTCTGAATCGATTTTTATAAAATAAAGATTCTACACGTCTGCAAATAAATACTTTTGAAATCTATATTGTTTTTATAGCTTTGACTGGTTAATTTTAGCGTAAGAGGAGCCACAAAGAATCACCTTTATATACAATGTTTGAAAAAAGAGCACTATACTTTTAAGCAACTCTGTTGTCGAGCGGTCTAACTTTATGCTTTTATGAATTATCTATCAACTGTGTTGAGCCGTTTTGTCAAGTGATATACATATAATAGAATTTCTTGCGACACAACGATCTTATGTAAGATTTAACAATTGAAACAATCGGATAATGCATTAAACCGGAAACAGAACTTCCAGACGTGATAATGATTTTAGCGTATTTGTGAATCTCTTTTAAAGAAACTTAGTTTTATATAAAAACAAAAGGAACCATGTTAGGACAACGCTAACAGAAATCATGAATTTTTGAAACAGGAGACACAAACCGAAAGAGAGAGTAAATTTTTTATAAAAATCAAGATGGTTTGCAGTTGTTTGGCTTTTTGAATTAAATCTGTGTACTTACTTTGTAATTAAACTGTACTGGTCATAAATTTTGATAAGATCAGAGCTCTAATGTTAAAAGTAATTGGAGTTCACTACATTCAATGGTGCAATTGTTATGAGTCTGTAGTAATATTTTCAATCAGATTTAAACATGAGATGTATAATATTCCATGTATGAAGAGGATAAAAGCATTAATTGATTACACAGCCTATATATGTATGTATGTACATGACAGAAAATAACAATGAGGGTAATCACTCTTGGTTGAAAACTGCTCTTGCATACGTTGCAGATCTTGCAGGTAGCTTATTTACATATTTTGTTATTGCATTGCTGCAAATAAGCTAGACCTGCAAGATCTGCAATGATTACAATACTAAGAGTGATTTCCCCTAATGTTGTTTTCGCAATCTGCAATATTCCCTCGTCAGTTTGCCTGTTTATTCCGTAACTGTAACAAGTGCTTCGTTTCTGTAACGAATGTGAGAGTTTCTCGCATCGAAAAGTTTATTATCATTCTGTGAAAATCAGGATGAGTGAGAATAAAAATGTAAATTTTCATATTTTTATTAGGTTAGCAAGAAGAATTCTTTCCCATATTAGGAAGGAAAACAAATTTTGCCAAGCTTACAGGTTGCCTAGAAATGAGATGGAGTTGTACCTATCAAGAACTTGGTCCTTATTTTGATCTCAGTACTTTTTACGGCCGAAACGTTTTGGATACGAACTTGGCCTTATTTCCACATTTATGTTTTTGTGTGGATTTATTTATCAATATCCATTTTGTCCCTTTCAAAGTAATCCCCTCAGATATAATGCACTTATGCCAGCGCTTCTTCCAATCCCCGAAGCCTCGTTGAACAAACGAGGCACAGTGTTCAGATAGTTCGGTTGTATGTGAATTAAAATCATTTTTATACAATTTATGACTAGAAATAGTATATGAGAATTATTTCATATTTTGACAAAAAAATTCGAATGTAAACAAATTTATATATACGATTTACATATAAATATGATTTGTTGGAATATTTTATACGTTTGCGATAAAAAGACAAAACAAAAAAACTTAGAAAACATTTTTATCTTCACTTACCTGAGAGTCTTTAAGACCTAAACGTTCGGCCAATTTCTTGCGATCCGGCTTGCTAATGTATTTTTGTTGTTGAAAACGTTTCTCCAAACCTTTGCGTTGTGAGTCTATAAACACATAAAATAACAAATAAATCAATTTAGTACTTTTCCCAAACTCTGCTTCTCTATACTCGCAATGAATGCATTGAAACTGTTAAAGTAAGAACTTGTTTTAACCAAAACCGCAATATAAATTAAGAAAAGTCAATAGAGTTTATTGAACACTTACCAGAAAATACAGCACGACGCATCATACCCCTACGTGGTTTACCACGTGTTGAATGTGCCCAAGGGAAGCCTTGGCCGGGAGGCAGGGGAAAGACTTGTGCACCAACTGTTAAATAGTAATAAAACGTGGGAAATTTCCATTAATATGTATATTACGTATGTATGTATGTGTGAAAGTATACTATAGACTGTATATACATATGTAGTAAGTGCGAGTAAATTTTATTAAATGGATAAATGTAATTTAGCTGCAATTAATTGTTGCATTCACATGCACATGCAATCAAACCGAAAGACTCTTGATGTTGACAACAATTAAAACATGCATGCATTTCCCATTTGAATTGAAATTTAATTTGAAACTCATTTCTAAATACTCGTCCCACTCGCAATTGATTGGATTGGTTTGTTGCAAAGTGTTGTATAGCTTGTGTGAAATGTATGTACATACGTACGCATAAACTTACCACTCATGTAGGGATTTCTACAATGTGCCAAAAGCGAATGCAAGTGGGGATGTTGGAGACTGTGAGGCAGGAATGGTGTGGGTCGACTAGGCAGAGGCTTGGCAATAACAGCTTGCGGATGTTGTGGTTGTTGTGCATGCATATGAGGTAGAACACCTCCACCGACACCACTATCGCCAACGCCAGGATGTTGTAAAGGCGTTGTGGCTTTTTCTTGACCCGTTGGTGTTGTATGTCTTCGATTGTTATCCTCTTCATTGTTAATATCCCTGTCAATGTTTTTATGTGTGCTGTTGTTATTGTTATTACAACTTGTATTCGTAATGATACTGTTTGTGGTGCAGGTAGAGTGATTGTCGCTATCACTAATCGTGCTGCCAGGTGACGACGATAATGTGGTTTGCGGTTGACAACTATTGCCGTTGTGATGTTGCGTTAGAAATGCTGGATGCGGAAAGTGTGGATGGTGTATAAAGCTTTGTTGTAAATAAGGCCAGATATGTTGTGGTTGCATAAATTCTATAAATTAAACAATATTTCGAAATGTTAAAGTTTGCTTAATTAATTATTGCACTGTTTATGAACTATTTTTTATCTTTTTAAAATGTAATTGTTTGAATATGCGACTCTTTCAGTAAATAAATTCTCTTATGCGAATTACACGGACGTAATACAAGTGAAAATGAAATTTTATCCTGTATAGTTATTTGTCGTACAAATTGAAAATTACTTAGAGTTCGTTCGCTGGTCGATACCGCGTCCTCGGCAATATTTTTACTGCCGATATAACGATGATTTTAAATTTAAATTATCAGTTGTTTTTATGCTTATGTTCCCCAAAGGGGCACTGTTATGCATCTGTGTGAATAGCCACACCTTGGTGCCGCGCTTTCTGGGGAAAAGATAATTGGATTTATTAGACATTATCTTCGGCCAATTATCCAGTCATCTTATGTGTCAGTAGCAAATCTCCGAAAAAAAAAGAGCGACGGGCTCGCATATAAGATTGAAAAGAAAGATGCGTCTTTCATGCCAGTCTGGTTGATCTGCGCCCAAGAAAATAGTCGATAGAAAATTAATATCGAAGATTGTGAATTATTTTTGTTGAAATTGATTCGTCGGCTTTCGGTATTTTTTTAAAAAATTCTATTCAATGACATGCATAAACATTTTTTCATTCTGTGGATACTCCTTTAAATTTTGACAAAATGTCTTAATGATTTTTTTTTTTAAACAAACACAACCCCGCAAAGCGGTTAGCTTGTCCGCAGGAAACACCCAGGATCTCTGGCCGGAATCGAACCGACAACCTCCGGACTACTAGGGTAGCATTTCATTTATGAAAAGTCGATATATATGTACTGCCATACATTTTTCCTTCCATAAAAACATATCCTTTTATTTACTCTTGTTATTATACAGCGCACATTGCTTTGAGAGTACTGTTGGCTGCAGCAGTTAAGATGTTGCCTACAAAGCGAAATATAAAACTTAGGAATCTGAGTTCGGTATTGTTAGCCGCTTCTTCCTCTGCTTTTAGTGTCTAGTGTCTAGTTTGGTATAAATTAAAATAGACGTATGCTGAATATTATATTTGTCGATAAAAAATGAAATAACTTCATGAAAATAAAAACAAAGTTTTATTAAAATAAAGAAATGGTTTCATTAAAATATCGAAAAAATTTCATTAAAACTGTAACGTAATTTGATTTAAAATGATGAAACAATTTTATTAAAATTATAAAATAATTTCGCCAAAATGATGAAATACTTTCATAAGCTTAACGAAATTATTATCAATCAAATTATTCTATTAATTCTATTAATCAAATTATTCTATTAAAATTTTAATGAAATAAATTTTACCGGACTTGTTTTATTAATCCAAAGTAGCCCGACATGGTTTTCGTTTTAATGAAAGCTTTCATTGGATTAATGTCGAAATTCTACAGGAATTAAACATTTTGAAGTACACTTTCTTTTGACAGAATTGTAAAAACTTTACATCCGAGGGACTCATTTTGGGGAAAGCTGAGGCTTACCTCCGATTGCACATTGGTTTAATTAAATGTTAATCTTTTACTTTGCAAGGGAACCTAAAAAAGTTTTTTTTTAGCATTTATTCATGTTTAAATAATAAGTTATGAAATCATGTGCTTTTAACACAATTTTCTTCAAAAGCAGACACTTCTTGATGCACACCCATTTCTCATTTTAAACTTTTCTTCAGATATTGAAAACACACACACACACACTCGCACACAAAGTGGAATTTTCAACACTTTGAAGTGTCAAAGATTCACAATCATATGCATAATTATGAAAATTTTTGAAAACAATTCAAACAATAAACACTTGACAGCATAAAGGGAAAAATTTTCAAGTTAAACTGCAGAAACACATTTACACATACTTACAGAAGGATATTAAAATTACTCATACTGCCATCGAATTAGTGACAGTAGTATTTAGCACATGCAATATTAGCAGCCAAAATTTAATTATTTAAATTCTTTGATGTTAGAAGTTAAGCTTCCGGCGGATATAAGCAGCACCTTTTGTTTATTTAAGTAAAAACTTTTGTTAAAACAATAAAATACTAACACAAGCACATACCACATCTAAAATATTTTAATGTAATAAATACACATGTGTGTGTGTATATATATGTTTGATTTTCTCATTAAAACAACTGAAAAGTTAAGTTATCAAAAATTTTCATTTATTTTATCTTAAGGCAAAGTCACGCATACAGATCCTTACAAATTCGCCTAAAAAAACCCACACACATATTTGTACACATATAAATACATACAAAAACCACATATTACACTCATATGCAGACGAATGAAATTAATTTGTATGATTTTGTGTACACGTGTGTGTATTTGAATGGTATTTATGTGAGCGTTGGTGTGTGCACTTAAAGTTACCTTTGTTTGTGTAAGTTTTGTACAAAACGTTGCTCTGGGTGGCTGCAAGTTTGTTTGCAAATACAGCCATATATGTGTGAATGTGTGTGCCTCTGACGGAGTGCTTAAATGTTGTGTTCATTTTGCAAGTGTGTTTTGTTGGCTCTAAGTTGTGATTTTAATTCGATTAGACAGAAACAATTAACAAATTAACGCCTTTTTAGTTATAACAACTCTATAGTTGTTATTGTTATATACATGCATGTGTATCTATGTATGTGTGTACCAATGTATGCTGGTGCCTATGGGTATGCATTGTATTAAATATTTATAATAGAAACGTATTAAATTATTTGGCGAAACATTTAATCTTTTGATTCGCAAATTAAGAAAATAACAAACGTTAAATTGTCTTGAAAATTTTTCAGCAAGTTTAATCATGCTGAATATATTTCTTAGAGCAAATCCTAAAGATTTAATAAATCTAAACGGATGTATTAATGTAAAATACTAAAAACTAAAATTTATTGGGCAATCGTTATTATAATGGGCTCTAATGAGAAATTCCAGAACGGCGAAACTCGGATTGTAAGGAGATCAAAACGCTTAAAAGATGTTACAACGAAATTGTGCCCTTGCAAACAGCAAATACTTTTCAGTAAAATATTTTTAATTATTTTATTTAATAAGACTTTTGGTCTGAATTAATGTGAACATTCAATGAGTGCGAGCCGTAGCTTTTTATTATTTTGAAATAATTGATTTCAACGTTGTGAATTTATAGCTTACGAACGGTCAAACCGAATTCGATTAAATTTTTAGGGTTTGTTCGGTCCACGCGTTCGTGAGTTATGACTTTTCCTGAAAGTCGTGATGTGCTTTGATTTGGTAAATCGAAATTTATAAAAGTAAATAGCATCCGTGCGAAGCCGGGGCGGGCGCTCAGCTAGTAATAAATATTTTAAAAATATGATTTGCATTTCAGCTATCGATATTTAACTATTGGGTGCAAATTTTAGGCGCGTTTAACTTGAAGTAAAATAAAACAAGCAGATTAACTTAATCTTGTGTTAGTTTGCTTAAGCAATGAATAAATTATGTTTTTTTTTTTATTAGGACCAGCACTCAGGAGATGACCCCTACGTATGCAGTGCACTGTACCGGAACTCAGGGAGGAGGGATAGGTTAGAGAAGATAGATGTTGAAAATTTAGAAGACTTAACTCTTTCACAACTCTGCTTTGCGGGTTATGTTAATTTTTAAGGCAGTGTTGAGGCGCATCCGGTGTTAAGTAGACGCATTAACTTTGTTAAGCTGTATTAGCAGGCATTTTATTAATTGTTTTACTTCGCCGATGTTTCTGCTAACCGACGAAGGAGGGCGATGTTGTGTTCATTAGCTTGCATCAATCGCTGTCGGAACAGTTTTTTAGTGACCAGTGCTATGCCTTCATCACTTAAATAGTCCGACAACAATTAATACAATGTCTAACTAATGTACATTACAGAAATTAATGATGTTGATTGACTTGCTCTGGCCAGGGTTTGAACCCAGGCCCCAAGTCATTGTTTGCTTAGTAGTCAACGCACTAACCACTTCAGCCAACACCACCCAGCATGAGTAATGAAAATATTTCTATAGGTTACTTATATCATGCAGTATGGTTCCTATAACAATGTTTATCTTAAAATCAATCAAAAAACTATCCTCGAGACCAATACTTTATATTCTGAATGGTTTTAGTTTTAAAGAAACAGCATTTAAAATAGAGTTTTTTAATGTAACCATCTCAAAACCATTGTAACCATTTAAAAAAATAACCACAGATGCATGAGGAGCCGCAAAACAACACGTACTTTTTCGCTCATATCAAATTTTTGGGAAATTGATGAATTTTTTAATTCATTTCCTTAAAAAACTGCATGATATATTTACTTGTTTGAACATTTTCACATATTTGCTTTTTACGAGTTCCCACATTTAAATATTTACGGCATCTGATAATTCTTCCATGTTTTAATTATATGTATGTACTATAAATATTTTTTAAAAACACTAACACCCCTATCGTGAATAGCAAGGCAAATTTTTGTTCCCGTGAAATTTTCATTTCACTCGAAGGGACAAATTATTCCCGCTATTAGTTCTCAGTGAATGTAAAAAAGGGAAGGAGATTCAAAAAATAAGAAGTCATAGAAATTTTTGTTCAAAAATATACACGGATATATTTATTTGAAAGAAAACTTCAAAAATCAAAGCTAAATATGCAGTGTTGGAGCTTTAGTTTGGTTGCTCCGTTTGTTTATTGCATTCTAACTTTTATCGTATGTGGAAAAATAATTCGGCTACTTTTTGGAAAGCCAACAAAACGAAAAATGCCAACAAATTAAGGCTTCACAAATCTGCTGGCAATCGGCCTATTTTTTTTCTATTTTGTTGAGGAATACATCAGTTTGTGCTTTATTATCAGGTCTTTTCATTAAAATAAACTTTTAAAGCTTTAATATTCGATTTATAAGAAGAAATACATACATGCTCTGTTCTGTTCCCCATCAAAAATAAAGTGAATAAATTGAAGGGAAAAGTGAAAAAACTTGTGGGAAAAAAATTTTTCACGATAAGGGGAATTTTTTGAAGTGAACATTTTTTCACGTTATTATTCTGGACTGAATAAAATGTTTTCATACGTGTTGTTCACGATTGCAAATACGTGAAAAGTGAAAAAATTTCATGGGGAAATTTATTCACGATAGGGGTGTAAGTCATCAAACAATACATGATGTTGTAGCAATTATTATTTAACAGTTTATTTAAAGGAAAATAAAATGACTTTAAAAGACTTCAAACAAATTGAGAATATTAAGATATGTTAATAAATAAAATAAGAGAACAAAAAAGTGGAGTTTATATTGGTTGGAAAAAATGTTAAAGTTTACTTTGAATGTAGTATTATTGACACATGGATTGCATATGTCATTGAATCTAGAAGATTTCAATCCAATTATTCTAAAAATACCAAAAAAACCATTTTTCCAAAAAATGCGATAAAGTACGTTTTGTTCTGCGCCTCCTCACATAACATACATATATTAAGGTACAATGAAATATTGATTACATTGTTAATAAAAAATTAAGTAACCAGCTATGTGATTTATTTGATTGTGGTAACACCTTAAAAGTTCAAATCATAAAAAACTATTTAGCAAAATTTGAGCACGTGTCCTTACATTGCAAAAATCAAATTAAGAGAAAGTCTGCAAAATTTAATAAAAAATTATCCATAAAATTACCCAAAATTGGATTATTAAATACCCAAAATGATAAACAGAAAAAAATAACAATTAATCTAATGGCACAAACCAACCTACCAGAAGACAATTGAATAAAAAAACTAAGCTTCCTGTTAAAAATTAAGAAAAAAAAACATGCAACAAACGGTAACAAACATAAAAAACAACAACAATGCCAACGACATACAATGACTGATAGATAATTCGTAACGCCTTCTTTTGTGTATGCATGCCCTCGTGCAAATGTGAGATCATAGAAAGGCTCACACAACATTCACACAACCTTTTGCAAGAGTCCTTTTAAATTTCCTTCCAACTAATATACTATGTATGCGATCATGTTCTTTTTATGCCATGGAATTAACCCTCAATGAAGTATTGCCACGTTGCAAAAACTAGTTATGCGACCATTTATTCTGGTTAATTTTATTTTATTCTACTCTATTCATTCAGTTTTGAGTTTTGTGTTTTGATTTTAGTTTTTTCATGAAAAGGATTTAAAGGATCTCTAAAAACATACCGCATGCAATAATTTAAACATGATTAAAAACTATGAAAAATTTTGTGTTTCTGTGTTTTTACAGCCTTCCAGAGCCTCAAGGCTTAAGTCTTCAATAAAAAGATATAAAAATAACATTGTTGTTACTGCAACAAAACGTTAATGCTTTGTTGTTTGTATGCACGAGTATGTTTGTATGTATGTAGGCTTGAGAACAATACGAATGATAGTGAAATGAACTAAATTATTGGCTGATCCTGCTACCAAAACGAAAGTGAGATTAAACGGAAATAATGAGATGGTTCTTTCATTTAAAGAATGTGTTTTAATATCAACAATTTATTGTTACAATTATCATTCATTCATTCTTTTTTTATTGTTTTTTATTTTATTGTTTCGTTGAATATTAATAATCTCTTAAGGGGCAAATTCCATATTGGATGGTAATTTTTCAGTACTAGAAATAATTTCAATATTTGTTTTGTGTGTTTAAGCCGTTGCGCAATAATTTGAGCCGTTTTAATGGGTAATAAAATTTTATTATAAATAATTTTAAAACGGTTTTATGAAAGCCACGATTATACGGATATAAGAAATTTTTTGAGTTAAAATTCGTAAATGAGATATTTCATACACAATGACCAATAAATTTGGTTAATATGTATCGTAGCAGATAAAGAATATTTGAAATTTGATTTAATCATTGAAATAAGTCAAGTTAATTATTGTATCTGAGAGTAGAAGTGGCATAATGGAGATAGGAGAGTACTTTGCCATATTTGCACATTTCTCGACTAATCAAATCAAATTTGTTAACGACGTCATAAATATTTAGAAAAATATTTTATAGAACATTTTTTATTCTATTTTTTTTTTGGAATTATAATAAACTCCATTAAAATATCGTGAGGTTCGGAGTTTGATACCACTAATTCATGACTTAAATACTTTAGGAAACAGAGTAGGTTTGAAATTATTTCGCATGAACTTCAGAATTTCAAATCAAGGCAAATTCATTATATATTTCTAAATCAAATAAAAATACATATATTTTTTATATAAAGTTGGAGCAGTCTTTTCAACTAATTGTGTTTTAGAGCCGTTTGAAATTTAAGTGAAATCTTTCAGACGGTTTAGAAACTAAAAGATTTATTTTCATTTTATTGTTAATCCACGATTTTTTTATGAATCAAAATAATTTTGTTCCCGTTCGTAGCAACCCATTCAGACATCTCAAATATTGTTTATTAAAGTCATTTATTCCTAAGATGGCACGAACCCTAGCAATGCTCTTTCAATACGAATAGAAGATGATTTTAAATGTTTGATACATATGAGA
Organism: Lypha dubia; assembly: GCA_947311025.1. NCBI lineage: Eukaryota > Metazoa > Arthropoda > Insecta > Diptera > Tachinidae > Lypha > Lypha dubia. Next base: position 79,415,121 of record OX371263.1, on the reverse strand, counting down.
TGCACTACTATGACGTGACGCCATCGCCGTCGCCTTTGAACTGGCAATTCCATATAACAAAGTTAAAGTTAGCTACGTTTTGTTTAGAGCCATTTAAAGTGTTATTAAGATCATATTTTCCGTTTGGGAGCTGTGAAATTTATATCGTCACATGAATTTATAAAATCTATAATTTATATTGAACACATTGTATAGGAGTAGCAAAACTATGAAAAATTAACCACAATTTTTTCAGTTTAACCTTATTTTTTATTTAAGAATTTAATTTAATTTAAATTTAGCAGAAACGTTTACTGTTCGACAGTAATAATTTCTTTAGTGATGGGAAATTTTTGGTCCGGAGACCCGCACTAAATTAAAAGTATGATTAAGTATGATGTATTATAATCAATCAAAAGATCGATTTAGATTTTTTTGTAGTTAGGTCTTTTTTGAAACCACATGACGATAAACACTTTTATACCACTATATAGCTCTTCTTTTGCTCAACTTGCAATTTCAAATAAAATGTAAAATAAATGTTTGTAAAACTATTTTGCATATTTATGGTTTACACAAGCATCAGGTTTTATTATTTGTATTTAAAATTATTCACAGCATAGGTGTGCAAACAATTCCATTTTTGCAAAACCAGTCACATTTCAACACACGAAACATATCAAATCTTAGAGTTCTTAGGTGCAGATTGGAAAGAACTAAGCAACGTATTGATTATGTAGGTGGTAATATGTATAATGATTTATCACACAATTTAAAATCTATTGACAGAATATCAACGTTTAAATCATCATGCAAGGAATATTTATGTGGTTTAAGTGAATCGCTTCTTATGTAACTAAATTTCAATTTAAACATACAAGATAAGTATATTGCGAATTAAATTGTTCTGAAACGTTTTTCATTATGGTACATATTTGTGCATAAAAATATATAAAAATTGCCAACTTGCCTCAAAAATGCCTTATTGGCGCTGAGGCCTCAATTAAAATGAATGTTAATATTGTGTACAATTATCTTATTAAATAATAAAAAAAAAAAAACTCACTGATATTGTTTGTTTCTATTTAATTGTTAGGAGATTTTATTCCAACCTTAATGATTTCCAAATTGATAGAAGTGTATTTCATAATTGAATGATTAAAGCATCTTTTGTTACAAACTTTAATTGCCGTCGCGAAAGTCTGTTAACGAAATGATTAACAACTTACCATTGCGAACTCTAACTCCCTCCCGAGTATCACCTAATATCGCAGAAACACTAAATTTTAAAATGGGCTTAGTGGTGTTATCCTTAAGCAGAGTGGTCGTAGAGGCGGAGGACACTTTTTCAACTTTTGGTAGACGATAAGAAACATTATCATGATCGATATCTTCTTCACCTTCATCGGGTACTAAGTCCACATCCTCATTATCAATATCATCGTCATCCATATCGTCATCGATGCCAATATCGTCCTCGTTCTCCACATCATCATGAGTATGATCAGTAATATTATCACTTGATCTTTCTTTGAAAGCCCCATTATCCATACCGCCATCGATATGATAAATATCATCACTGCGTTGTTCATCGTCTTCATCACTATTCGCATTAAACCGATTATTGTTTGACTTTCTCGCCCGATTCTTTTTCACTGTTTTACATTTATCACACTTGAAATTATTTTCTTTGCTTTTTAATTCTTCGTTGTTTAAATTTTTTGAATTTAATATTTGCACAAAACTGCCACAAACACTGCAGCATAATTCGACATGATCTACGAGGCGGCTGTTTAGGGCCAAATGATGATGATGATGATGATGATGGTGGTGGTGTGGATCATAAGACATGATATGATCGTGTGAGGAATCGCTGTTAATACCGGAACTTTTTGTGGTGACAAAAGCACTTGCGGTATCTTCAAGGGAAGTTACCGATGAATTACGACTCAATAACATAATGGATACATGAATTATTATTTTTATATTCGTAAACTAAATTTATAAACACGTTTGTGTATTTCTACTTAAATAGTAAACAAATCACAATTGCTAAGTTTTGTTGTTGGGGTTTTAATTTTATTTTGGTTGTAATTATAAGTAAATGAAATTTTTCAGCACTTTAATATCCGTTTCGTTTTTCTTTTTCTTTTTTTTATTACTTTTATTTGATACTACATTATATAATTTTATTTCATAATGCGTTTATTCCGGTTTCGTCCTGGCGTTACATGTACACACGTTACGTTCAAAAATCGAACTGAACTTATGCATCGTTGTTATTCCAGAGGAGTTTTTCCACTACAACTACAGACCGCTATTTCAGTTGTTGCCATTTAATGCGTGTGTTGCATTAGAAGGCTGCGCATTTGAAGCTGCTAAATCTTCTCATACATTCCTGCTCGTTTGTACACATGCACACGCACACATACAATCATAACTAGATCATAAGGGTTGCTTAGCGGTGGTTGGTCTATTACTCCTGCCCATGATTTTTTGTTGTTAGTAGAGGCCATCTCCAACTATGGCTGTTAGTTGCAAAAGCATGTGTGTTCGTATGTGTTTGTTTGTTTGGCACGTGATAATCTTTATATACAATTGTGTGGCATGTTGAACGTTTAAAGAAATCAAGTCATTTTTATCTCCATTCATGGAGTCCATGACTTGGTAATGCATTCATTGTTTTCTATTATTTCCGTTATCACATTTTCTCATTTTCATTTGAAGCTCTTCTTTTTTTATTTTTTTGCCAACAAAATTTTTGACAACTTTATTCTATTTTTGTTTTTCGACGACTGGCATTTGCTGTAGTAAGTCTGTGTGTTTGAGTGTCCTTTTTATTAGTATGCCTTGCCATGTTTGTGTTTTGCAATTATTTTATTTGATTTTATTAACATATTTTTATACTTTTTTATAATAATGCCAGTGAAAGATTTTGTTGTTGTCGTTGTCGCTGCTGTTTCTGTGTGTGAAAACAATAAAATATTAATTTTCTTGTTTGTTGGACACAGACGATTTTTCTTGTATTTTTGAGAGTAAATGAAATCTGAATACACTGTGCTGGTGTGTGGGTGTGTGTTCAAATGTGTTTTGAGTCCATGTTCATGTGGATATGAATTTCCTGTAAATATTCTTGAATTGAAATTTTTCTCATTTATAAAATTTTTTCCTGTTTGTTTACTCTGTTAAGTAGAGTGTATTTGGTTGAGAAATTCCTTTTCTTATTTGATTAAATAAGAAATTGCACAGTAAAGCAAATATTATTTTAGTTGGAAAAAAATTGAACAAGAATTTTATTGGCTGCTTAAAGATTCGAACAATACATCCATGTTTAAGACAAGATATGGTATCTTCAATGCTGAAAATAACGAAAAAACATTAAAAAACAAGAAAGAGGATATTGTATATTGTTCGAATGATTTAATCGGGATAGTTTCTTTAATCTGATAGTTTTATTTGAACTATGTATTTCTGTTGTGTTAATATTATTCCAATTATTTTATTTGTTTAATATTATTCCAATAAAATTGTTCGAGTAATAATAATTTTATTTTTAAAATAGTTTTAGTTTTCTGAAACTCTTTCTATCATTTTTGATCAAAAAATATCTGTACAAAGCTGATGGGTTCGTACCATATTTAACCATGATCTTAAAATTTAAAAAAACTAAAAAAAAAAAAAAATTATATAAAAATTTCTAATTAGAGAGACAATTTGCTTGTTCCACAGCTAAAAAAAATAGACTAAGGCACTCGGGGACTGCCGCGGTAAAGCGGTAAATTATATTATTACGTTTTGTTTAACACGTTGGCGGACAGTAGAAATTAGTTGTTGGAAAGTGAAGGGACGATTGCTACATATGCCGTCATGGATTTCTAGGAAACTTTTTTGCAACTGCGTTGTTATTCTGGCAATACTGTTAATGTTAATCAATAGCATACTTTAGGGGTTAACATACATTGGGCGATTTAAATACTTAAAAAACGAAATACTTAAGAAACAAACTTAGTGTGAGGTTTTTTCGTTTCATAAAGAAATTCCAGGTTTTCTCGTTTCATAAACAAAAGACTTAAGAAACAAACTTTTCAAAATTTCTTGATTCGGTCGCCTCAAGGCCCGCGTTAGAAGCAATGCAAAAGCTTAAAAATTGCAACAGACTTTATTGCAAAATTCAACTATAACTAAAATGTGAAATATATCCCACTGTAGGAGCATTGGAAATAAAATTATTATGAGTAGTAACAATATTAAGTTTCATTATAACCACAAATTAGATGTACATTCATAGTTAGTGTCATCATCATCATCATCATCATCCGAGGTCTTCGCACATTTTAATATTTACTTTTAATAAGAAATTTGTACTGAAACATAATATTAAATGTGCAAACGATTTTTATGAATACATAATTGTATTAAAAATACACAAATACATCCACATCCACAAATAAAGTAAGCCAGAAGTTTGAAATGATATGAAGATGAAAATAAATTCAGCAAACTGCTAGTTCGAATGCCGCAAAAAGTCAGCACTCTTGCATCCTCAAGGAACTAGTTCAGGTAGGAGGAGTCCAGTTTTTAACCTCACTGTCGTTTGGAGAGCGCCGGAATTAATTTTTTGACAGTAAAAAAATTTTATATACCTGCATTAACTGCTAAATAAATCCATTTGATTGCCTAAAAGACCAGAATCCACAAAATTTTTTCAAGACCCTTTCTATTCTGTTTACTTATCCAAGATCACTTTCATGTCCTGTGATAGTAGCAAATGAACCACTACATTCTTTCAAGACCCTGTGCTTATTTCAAAGTAAAATCACACACACACACCCTCATACACATTTCACATAAGGTTTGAATTGTTGTCGTATGTAATAAAAACCAATGATTTTATGGCACAAATCATAAAAGCTTAACCAAACAAAACAGACTGAAGACCGATGAAAAAACAGTGAAAAGAATGTAAGAATAAAAATTCTTCTACTCGCATCACATAAATAAGTGTTGTAGGTTACAAAAAAAAAAAAAAAACAAAAAGAAAGAAAGGAATACTAACTCAAATAAAGGCATGTCCTTTTGACATTTCTACTAATATTTATGACCGAATATACTTAAGATGTGCATGTGTGAGTAAGTATTGAATACAATTTACGGGAATGTTTAAGTATTAAAGTTAGTTGGTTCGTTTCATAACAGTGTGTTAACCATAAACACTATTATCCTGATATAGTATTGACTCACACAAGCATACAAACATATTGTATGACTATAAAACAATCATTGTGTTAGTGTGCAAGCAAAGCCATATACATGAACATATTCACTTTTATTGACTAAAGTAACAACCCTTGTGTGTAAGTGAAAGAACATTTCGTGTAAGAACAAGTGGTTGATGTTTTTTTAATATATGTGTATGTTTGTGTGTGTATGTGCAGAGTAGCATTGTTTTGCTAAAAGGGCGTGGTTTATGAGAGCAAAAAAAGGACGAGTATAATGGTATTGCCATTATTATTAATACTTGTAAGAATAAGGAAGGATAATAGCTTTCAACAACAAAACTAAAATCCAATACTAGTCTTACAAAAGTAAAATATAAAAAAATATGGAATATGCGAGCAAAAAAAATTTACTCTATTCATGATTATTATTGCTGCTTGTGTAAGATGATCCCATACATTCATAATTTCTAACTTGGATCTTTATATATGTATGTATAGTACATGACAGTACGAGGCAGGATAAAAAATTATTTAAATGAAGGATATACATATATAGTTAATATAAATAACATCTGACTTGCTAATAGAGTTGTGTTTTTTTTTTCTTTGTTAGGACTAGCACTCTGGGTATGATCCCTTTTTATGCTGTGCAGTCAAGGAGTGTTGACGGAGTAGAGTTTGTGGACATTCGATTTGAACTTTACCGTTCTGAAGGCGACTGGAATGACCTCTGCAGGGAGTTTATTCCACATGCGAATTGATCGGCTAAAGTACGAATTTTCTCTGTAACGCGTAGTTCGATTCACTTGCATATCGACTGCAAGGAAAAAAATGTCGGGTATCGGGAGCAAGTTCCCTGACTTCATTGAAACCCATTCCGGTAAAGTAAGTAGCGATAGAACAGTGAAATACACCCCACATTGCGTCGTTGCTCCAGTGAATCAATAGAGTTGACAACCCTACTGCCACCGATAAGCTTCTTCGTCCTTTCTTGTACGCGGTCGAGTAACATCAAAATAGAGTTGTGCTTTACCAGCCCTTACATACGATTTGTATTCCATTTTCGGAAGGAGATCAGATGGTGTTTGAAATATAAAGAGTTTGCTTCCTACAACCATACACATTATCCAAAACAATAATATGGTCGAAAATTGTGGTTTGAAATGTTCAAATATTCACTGTAGAGAATAATAATGATCAACTTTGGTCCTTAGTAAAAATTTTATCCGTTGCCATAATTTATTTCAACATGACATAGATATGTTTGTTTTTGTAACTTTCTAAAACTGGCGAACATTAAAATCAACAAATTTCGACAATACATTCGCATAAATGTTTTTAACCCTCTTTAATTTGTTTTTGAACATGAAAATGTTAAAACATACTTTAAAAAAAAGTGCCTGCAGTTGCATAAAACCAAAAATCTTTAAAAACTGTCCTCCTTTTTATAAATTTCTGCCAAAATTTTGTTTCGGTGTATGTGAGTGCGTGAAGCAGCATCTGTGGATGTGAAAATAAGAAAACAACAATTTGACTCTGCCATTTGTGGATTTTTGTTGACTTTATTTTACTTGATTGTCTCAATATACTTTTACGAGTACGTATTTCATTTTTTATTTTACTTATTTATGTTAAGTACTCATTATCTATTAACAATGCGGGCTTGTAAGCAGACATATTCACTCACACAAGCAACATGCACACAAACCTTCACTAGCTGTTATCCTTTTGATATCCGGTTTTGTACACTGTTCTATTTTTTGTGTGTGTTTATTTCAGGAGTTAAAATACACAAAATTAAATAATGAAAATTGTGAAAATGAGCACCATACGATGATAATGATAATTACTTTGTGAGTAAATAAAACATTCTCTTCTAACCGCATAAATATGTATGTACATATATATGTATGTGATAATTAATGAGATGTGGGAGAGAATGAATGTTTCAATTAATGAATTACATTGTTGCCACCCACCATATTATTATGATTTAAATACAAAATATTATTTGTACAAATATGTATAAATTCTAATGAAGCAATTATTTATATATTTTTATTTTCTTTTGTTACAAGTTTTGTAATAAACTTAAATGTGAATATATAGTGAAAGTTTTTGTTAAAGAAATTTCAATAAATATATCCTTAATGAAAATTAAACTGTATCTTAAGCAAAATACGTATGTCTCATTGATTTATAACGAAAGGTTTTTTATATTAATTCTTTTTCTTAAACTTAATGTATGAAAATAAATAAACATTCAAACATATAAAAATATTTTCCTGCAGACACACATTTACAATTTTACCAAAAATATTTTATACACGCTTGCAAACAGCATAACTTTTCCCATGGCATAAAAACATATGTACATACGAGTATGCATATGTGTATGTCTATATTTCAATAGTAAAATTTTTCATTACAAACAAAATAAAAAAAATTCTCTGTAATATATTCCCCATTAAGAAATCACTTTGTTTCCAATTTTTATTTTAGTTATTTTCTTATAAATGCAAAATATTTTGCCAAAATATATGTACTTAAATATTATGGAAAATTCGACAATTCAAATATTTAAAATTAGTACGCTCACATGTATGTACGTAATATATAATTAAGTTTGACAAGTATTTATAAGAAATATGCAAAGGAATAATTTTTTTTGTCTTAAGATGATGTGCGGAGTGAAAAAGAAAAGTAGAATCCGTTATCGTACATTCATTCATATATCTTGTAAATATTTCTCAACCGCCTATATTTTTTTACCTAAATGTGTATAAATTTTTTATCAAATATTTTCATTTTAGTTCGCAATATTTTTCAGAGTCGTTAGAACCAATACAATAACTTTTTTTTGTTTGGTATATTGATGGAAAGCCATATATTTACCTATTGCATATATTTATACCCATATTTTGCTGAAATTTTTTTGGGTTGTTTATATTTCTTATATATCGCACACTTAGTTCAAAAGGGACTCAACACTAAATTTTATTTTTCCAGAAATCAAAAAGACATGTTTTTGTCCTAAATAAAAATAGTTCAAAACAATAGTTGGACAATTAAGTAGAAAATCCATACAGATTATGACAAAGAAAGAAAAAAACAAATTTGAGTTGAGTCACTTTTGAACTACGTGTGTGATATGTATGTATGTGTGGTAACTATTTTGCAATTACACGAAAATGGTTTAGCTAAAATATGCAAACTAAGAAATTAAACTAAAAAGAATTCAGTTTTATTTTATTTGCAATGCAAAATATTGCTATGAAAATGTTTCTGCTATGGATAATATTAAAATAATATTTTGGTATTTCTACTATCAGAAATGAGAAAATAAGTTCGTATGTTTTTTTCCTTTTTGGAAAGTATAATAAGTATAACTAAAGATAATAAGTAGTTTTTAATTCCTAGCAAACCTCTAAGTCTACATAGATCGGACAATTATCACTTAAATCACTCCGTCTTATGCTTAACAAAAAGAAATAAATCACTTTTTCCACGTTACGATGACACAAAAGAACTCCATACATCTTTAATACACATTTTTATTTGCTGTTCATTCTTTAATAAGAAGAGTTTGCTTTGTAAAATTATCAATAAATTTAACGTGCAGTTGACAGTTAATCATTTTGATACATAAATCTTTATGATTTTGAATGGAAAATAAATTCCAACACGAACACTTGTAACATAAAGGCATCATACACAAACATACTTGCAAGCAGTTGTTGAGTTCATAAAGATTTATTAGATTTATTATTTTCTGGAGTTAAATCTTTATTTAATGCATGAATGTGTGCTTCATCCACATAAATGGTTCTAAAAGTTAAATGTAATAATATTTGGAAATATAAAATCACATAATGACTTTAATACCAAAATATTATGCAGATATAAAAATAAAAATTAACATTTCGTGTTAATATTGAATGTTGCCACTTTGTACAATTACAATTACAATTTTGTTTCAAATTTATAACAAACGAGTTTGTATATCACTGAAAAAAAATATTATGTTTATTGCTGCTTACTCTAAAAAAACCCCAATGCCTAATAATTAAATACTAAACTTGACCATTTATTTTGATACTTGAAGATTTTTTGCAAAATGTTAAAAATGAAATAAAACTTTGGCCTTGAATTGCTCAACAACTGCATAAACAAATTTAATGAACGTTAAAGTAACTGAAAGCTCTAGGAGTTATCAGTCGATAAAAATAAAATTTCAAAAATATCTCAACTGGTTACAAAGTTACAAAATTTTGGGCAACAAAAAAAATCATTCTGACCCACTGTGTGATATGACAGACGAACATATCAAAGCCACGTGTGCTAAACAAGTGACAACATACTTTGTCAAATATTGGGCATGAGAATAAATGAATTTTGCTGTTGTTAATAATGATGATTATGATGCTCACGATGATCATCATCATTATGATGAGATGACGTTGAAGAACAAGTTGACTGTAATAACGCTACAAAACTCAAACGGTGTAAAAATATCTGTTTCCTATTGATTTTTTTATTCGTTGCCAGTCAAATAAAATTAAAATAAAGGACATTTATAAATGGTTAAAGTACAAATTCGAGTGTATGGATGGGTGGGTGGATGGAGTGTGCAACTATCAGGGAATAAATTCGTATATATGTATGAGTGAGCCGTTGAATTTTGGTGTTTTGATTTTATAAGCATCAGTAAGTTCAAGACGAAAATAAAATTTGGAATTATATTGCTTTCAAAATACAATATGTACTTGTGGACTTTTTTTATGACGTACACCAAACCAATTCATAAGCAATATTATAATTTGTTTAAATGTGTCTGTAAATCTTTCACTCTCGCTCAGTGTCCTGAAAGTTGGATGCATGTGTGTGTGTGTGTATCTGTGTTTCACGCAGTGTATATAATATCATATAAAAACTGTGATAAAAGATTATAAAAAAGTATTTCAAGCGAATAAATATTGCAACAACAAAAACAACAATAAGATTAACGAGAACATGCTACAAAAATCATTTGGTGGGTAACATTCTTTTATTTAGTCATGGCATGATTTAGTCCCAGTGTACGACGACAACGATGCGACTACGACGACAACATCTGTTTTAGACATCTTTTAATAAAAATTTCATCTTTATTACGAAACAATTGTTTTATGGATGAATGTATGTACATTTGTATGTACGTATGTATGTATGGATATGAAAATGGATAAATGTTGAAAATATGAATTACTGGAGTAGAGCTAAAACGATTGCCAAATGCCAACGCCAATGAAATAGACTTTCAGAGGAAAATAAAAAGCTGAAGCCAAGTAAAACAGAAATGCAATTAAAAAAATAAAAAAAAAATACTTAAGACGCATCATACCTACGATTTTAATCCAAAGTTGAGTTTATTTAAGTGTTGAAAATAATTTGGTCAAAGTAAGTCAAGTCAAATCACTTTCATTACGCTCGATGGGTGGCAGTAAGGAAGTAATTAGAATGTTATAAATTTGTTATTCATTTCTTGCAATACTTTTGTTCACTTTTCTCAAAGTAAAGTTGACGAAAATACGATATCAGCGTTTTCTATTAAAAGAAAAATGGGGAGGGATAAAGTGGAAACATGATGCTGATGACGGTGTAAAAATATCCTAAAGTTGCATAAACTACGTATACACATACATTTGCATGAATATGTATGTATGTATGTATGTATGTATGTATATATATATATATATATTGTTAAAAATTAATATTCCTACCAACAATGAAATAAAAATATGAAATTTTCCAACATATCAATTTTAATACGCCCGATTAAGTTAAAAGAGCCTAAAATTTAAATTTTTATCGCAAATTAATATTTTACTTAAACTATTTTATGAAAACTGATATAAAACTTGTGTGTATGGTGATGATTAATTGCATATTTTTAATATTTCAGCTTTCTACCTCATTAAAAAAAAAAACAACAACACATAATAATAAAATATTATTTTTAACAATATAATTAATTTTGTTAACGCTTCATTACCTCATTATTATTAACCACATTAACATGCGTCGTATTTTTCGCTGTTGTAGTAATTTTTTACCCAATTGTTCATTTTTTTTATTGTGTATTATTAATAATTTATTAATTATTGATTAATGAACCCATGTTTTGTCAATGTAAAATCGCAGAGATGAGAAACTTTTTTTTTTCTAACAAAGAGGACAAATAAAGTAGAACAAAATATTTTTTTAATTAAAGAGTCATGTATCGGAGATGTGAAAGATCAGTTTTATTTCAGCTGAAAACGAGTTAAATCCGATCTTTCGCTTCTTAAAAATCCCAAAATAAAGTTTTTTGTAAAACCATGAAAAGTTTTAAATTTAATTTTTTGCATGAATTAATTTTCGTTTTATTTTTAAAAGTATTTCAATCAATTGATACTAAAATTCTTTCTTATACATTTTTCAGATATCTTTTGAGCCAATTAAATAAATATACAAATATAGTTTTTTTATTCTGTTAATACTAGAAATATCTGGAGAATTTGAATTCCTACTGATTTTTAGGAAACAAAAACAACAAACCGATTTAGAATTATTTTTTTTCTTTGCAGCCATGAACTAACTTAGTTTCATATTTGAGATCACGTGTAAATTGTGGCGACAATTATGGGTTCGTCTCGCATTTAATTTTCAGAAACTATTTTCACAAATAAAAATTGAAATCAAATCTAACCAAATTGTCTGAAAAATTAAAATCGATATGGCAGCAGCCTCTATGCTTATCTCCTGTTGCTTTGAAGTATTATTCTCACGTTAAACTTTTATGTACTGAAAACTGTAACAAACGTTGGACTAATTAGTCATCACTTTGGAGTTTTGAAATCTCTCAAATACTTTAAATTGTTTTATAAATTTTAAAATTTAGCTTAAAGCACTCTTTATGCTAGTTCAAAATTGTTGTTCACCCCTGAACACACAATTTATTAAAGAACTCATTAAACTGAATAAATATTATGTTTAGCGAAAGAGAAATAATGGAATAATATTTTAATTCATATTGAATGAATGCACTTGTTTTATTATTTGTTTAATTAAACATTTTTTTTTGTATGATCTGATTTATTTTATTTATTGGTTTAATTAAAATACGGTGCTTTTAATATTATTTAATTAATAGACATCTATTACAATTTCAGTGTAGAAATGTCAGAAAAGTTTATGCAGCAAAAAAGAAAATTGATTAGCGAGAGAGAGAAAGAGAGAAATGGACTTTTAGAAGCTGCTACCCAGTGGGAAAAGATAATGAATAGTAAACGACAGAGTAATGTACAGCATGTATAATTTTTCATTCCAGAATTCGTTATTGTTAATACAGAACATGTCCTAGGAAAGTAATGAATTCGTTTAATGTGTACGGCGAATAAATCCTACAATTCATTTCTTTTTAACAATTTAAAAGGAAAATGCGAACACTTGTGCACAAGCAAAAACAATACATTCCTTCATCGTAAGAAGTAGAAATATACGAGTACGTGGTAATTTTTGTGTGTGATCAAATTACCATCTCGTTTCCAAAGGATTGCATTGTTTTGCCTTGGAAAATAATACATTATATCTTCCATTACATATGTAATACATTGATCATTTTTCCCGCTGGGTAGTTAACACCAAACCTTAAATAAAATATCTAAATATCTAGATTTTTTAATATATCATTGAGAAATTAAAGTGAATTCAATTCATCATCACATTTTTATGCATAATTCTGTTATGAATCGTATATGCCATTGAATTTCGTCAGAATTAGCGGAGCCCATCTGAACCGTATTGTTTCTGCCGTTCATTTAGATTCAGAGATTCATAGTCTTGTTGCATAATTTTTGTAGAGAAGTGTTGTTTTAAATGTTCTATAAGAAGACTATGCTGCGCTACAGTACCGCTATAGCAACGTTCGGCTAATGAACACTTTATGCTTTGACTTTTCACAATTTGAAAGTAAAGTTAAATAATCGCAAGTCAATTTGTAACCAATTTGGTTAAAGAAGAATTTTTTTTTGAATGCATTCATATTTAATATTATTTTTTGCTGTTGTTGACTTTCGGATGATTCTTTTTTCTCGTTTTGGTGATTTTCTCCCATACTGGCACGAAATTGGTTTGATTTATGCATGATGAAGCAAAATAGTTCAACTGTAAAAAATTTTTTTTTTTTTTTAAATGAGTTGTTTTTTAACACCCACAACAAAAAAAACAACAAGAACAAGAAAAACGTTAAAAGTTTTGCACGTATCGTCCTGGATAGCAACTGAGAGCTTGTGAAATGTGTATTTAATTGAATTGCAAGAATTTTTTGTTTAAATTTGTTGGAAAGTTTCCTGGTCGCAAGTCTATTTAACTTTGCGCCAGAGAGTGTAGAAGAGAATAGACCAGACCGTGTATATTTCTGTTTTCCCTTTTTGCAATAAAATCAGGGTTAAGATGGTAAAGCTTATTATACAGACATACATACATAGGTAATAATATATTAGCGGCTATTCATATAATTTTCTTTGGACTAAGTGGAGAGTGGAGGTGGGGGACGGTATAAATAATTCATACTGAGAACGGCGAGTAAAAGCAGCGAAAATAGCGCTGCGTGCCACCAAATTCTAATTTTCGATGCATGGCTGGCTTAGCGTCGCTAAAATCAGTACTGATACGTTCTGCGTTTCGGAATGGGGTATGTCTGTTGTCGTATTGGCTTACAAATATTCTAAAAATGGTGTGTTAGAACAAAATTTTGGATTGTTTTACGGCATTTAGAAATTTCCTTAGATTTTTTTCTTTACTAAATTAATAAAATTTTACAAAATTCATCGTATCATGCATGCATTATGAAAGAGTAAATAATTTTGTTTATTTCATTAGCCATTTCAACGAATTACTGTGTGAGTGAATGAATAAAAAGCCTTAAAGGTTAAATTTTTAATTAAACTTAAACTTTCAATCACTGTTTTTGGCAGCTGCATGCCAAAAGTTATAAACCGAAAAAAGCAATATATTGCAAAAACCATATTTTGAGTTTTATTTTGTTTCTCTTCTTGTTAATGTTCGTTGTTGCTTTCTCTTGGTTATAAAAATTAAATAGAACTGGCCATTAAGAAGAGATTGGCTAAAATGAGAAAATAATATGGTATGTTTAGTTAAAAGGATTTTAGATGGATGCAGGCTAATAACGTTTTATGGAAACAATATTACAAAGAGTTGCCACATCACGAATATCCACTAAAATCTGTAGAACTTGCAGCATTAAAATGTGAAGCTAGATTCCGGAAAGAGATTTATTTTTAAATTTCAAAGTAAAACGGTTAATTTGTTAACAAAAATCAATTAATTACATAATTTTCTTAACGTACTAGTCAAAATTAATGAACAATTTGTTGAAACATTAATCTTTGATCTTGATTATTTTCTGTTCAGTGTATTACGCGCTCTGCTATGAATTGCAAAAGTTGTACACTGGCATTTTATTCTGCGGCTTATTGTTTAAGTAATCTATAATAACAGATAATCAAAATAAAAAAAAAATATCAAAGATTAATAGGCATTTCAGCAGATATTGTAATTTGTTGGGCTTTCAGTCGTACTATATGTATCTTAAATCGAAATAGTCAAACACTAGAAAATAATACCGAGTGCATATTATTATAGACACTACATTAACAAATATCGTAAATAAATGGAAGTACAATAGACAAGACTATACTTCACAGGAACATTTCTGTAGTCAGTCTTCATTTATTTTCATTGCAAAATGAAAAATACTACAATTAAATGGTGTCTCAAATCATTTATGAAAGGAATCCCTCATTTGTGAATTAATCTCGTACGGAATGTATTCAATTCTGGCAAAGCCTGCTTGTAAAGGCTAAAATTAAAAGGTGATGCAAGCGGTACAATGCAACTCTCTATATTTTTTTTTTAAATATAAAACATAAAATGCTTAAATATGTCGGAAAGAAAATGTAAAAGTGTGGGTTAATATACAAATGTGTTTGTTGCTATTTGTGTATATGAGTACATGTAAAACCATACAATAATTATTGTGGTAGTTAATAATGTTGGGTAAACAGACACACACAAACACACACACGCACATATATCAGGAAGGATTTAAAAAAAAGTGGTGGTTTAATTTAATTACCTTCAATCAATTCATGTTCATCTCGTTTTTATGAATAATTCGGTTGAATGTAAAATGTTCTTGTTCATAAATTTTTGACATTCATATTCTGTTTTCAATTATTGTTACATCAAAAATACTTCAATGTTGTTATCGTTGTTTTTGTTGCTCTCCTGTTACAGTAGCTGCTTTTGTTGTTGTTGTTGATGGTCGCTTTGCATGTGATTGACATTTTTTTGTTTTGTCAGTTGTTTTTGGGCATCAAAAATTGATTTTCGATGGATGGACAAAAAAAAAAAGGGTTGCGGATACGAGTGTCTATTTTTTTAAACGAGTTTTCAAAATGTTTTCGTTTTATTTTTTACAACAGATATTTAATTATATTTGCATAGACATTTCATTCATTTATTTTGGTTGTGTAGTTGAGTGTTGTTTTAATTATTGTTCATATTTTTATATTTTTGCATAAGCAAATAAATTATTGTTTGCTAAAGTTGTATTTGTTTAGTTAAAAAAATAAATAGAAAAAATTAAGCGAAAAAAATTTCTCTTAAATAAATAAATGACAAGATCTTTTGTAATAAATGTACAAATCTTTTATGGTTGGAATTGGAATACTAAAACCCATTTAACATTGTTAATATGTTTGTA